>CM041776.1:65924711-66272897 GCA_023374045.1 Limonium bicolor
GCAGTGGTGGTGGAAACCTGAATCTGTCGAAGAGCGACAAAAATTGTGTGGTTGTAATGAGCTTTGAGAGGGAGTTCAAAAGGAATTGGGGAGGGAGAAAGTGAGGCCTAAGCTTAATCGGAAACCTAGTTGAGGAAGAAGGTGGTGTCGAATTGGGAGAATGTGGTGGTAATGGTGGTGGGATGGTTTCCGATGGCGAAGGGGAGAGAATAAGGAAGAAGAAGTTCAGGAGTTCTTTGATTTCAAAACGTGGGTTTGGAACAAAAATGAAGAAGAACAAAACGTATATTTTGCCGGCTCTTGGGATCTACACTGTAGGGTTTAGTATGAGTCTTTTTATAATAGGAGAACTAGGGTTTTGTAATAAGAAATCAGCTGATCTTTTTTTTTGGGGCTAGTTAGATATAAATATGGGCTTTTTTGAGGCAAAATTGGATCCGGATAGGAGGAAGCCCGGGCTGCATTTGACAGCTTCAAAAGAAATAAATAGGGTTATAGCTTCTCCCACGACTCAAACTTCGGACCTATAGTGTACCTCTCGAATGCTTCTACCGGCTATGCTACGACAGAACTCAATATATACATGAGGAATATGCAGTTTAAACTCTAACACAAGCCAAATCAGTAAAAGGCACGAGTTGCTCCCACTGGGATTCAAACTCAAATCAGAAGGCTTCTTCAAGAAGCACACTAACCAACCAAGCTAAATCAAAATTCAGTATACAAACGAAGGAAATAACACAAGAACCCCAAAATTAAAATGGATATCTTCTTTAAAAATGCTATTATTTTAAAACAAAGTATACAATAAAACGAGAGAGTTAATCTAATGGCATGAAATTATGGAATATAACTACAAATAGTATAAACCACAATGAGGTATAAACGAATGGAATAGCACAATAATATGTACATGAAATAATAATAAAAAAAGCATTAACGCAACCGAGATAAGATGTCGGTGAATATGATAAAATGAATCAATTATGCATAAGTGGCGAAATATACTAGCAAATATACTACTATAAAAGGTACATAAAATGATAGAAATAATAATGGGAATAATGATGATGAAATAATGAGTAAGATCTAGAATACAATTAAAAGTAGCAATAATTATGAAAATAGAAGATAACTGAATAAATCAAACAGATAAGAAATAATAAGATAAGTGAACAAAACAAAAGGGACGGGTTTACGACTGTATTGTCGTTGGAAATTCATTTTCGAAGAATTGTGTTTTTCTAAAATGCTTTAAAAAAGAGTATAAAACGATGGCTTCGCTTTGGCACGCACGCTAATATGTTCTTGGAAAAGAAAGGCGACAACTCCCCTTATTTTAATTGATAATTTGGAATTTGCTTTATGGGGTGAAAATTTTTGGTGTCTACAGATGGCTCCCCTTGATTCAATTCTGCAAGCCCTTGTAGAATTGGATCAAGGTTGACTGGGCGCCCAAATTCTCACTACGGTTAGTGGTGCATTGGGATGCGACCGTGAGTGTATGAATGTGATTGAAAGTACGAGGACTTATGACGAGTGTAACACCCCTACCGGTAATCACACAATTAACTCCTAACCCGTCTCCATTACCAATACACAAGCAGCGGAAATTCCAATACAACCGGGGAGAAACAATGCCGTTAGTCACCCACGTGACTAACAAGGCCAATCCAAACTCAAATACAACAACAATTACAATATCGGTCTGATGGATCTTATACCGAGTACACTATACAAACGATACCTCCATTACTTAATCAAATCTCAACCAATACAACTACAATCCCATATTATACTAATACAACATCCATTCAATACTATACCGAGTATTTACTACAAGTCCCAATCTTATTGACCACATGTCGGTCTTACAATTCCACAATACAAAACAAATTCAACTTCCTAAACAACTACCCATGCTCACTTGGCAACCCGTCCTACACTCGAACGGTATTTGACTTCATTGTTCCTGTAAAATAAAAACAGTGCCCCTAAGGGCTCAGGAAAATTGCTGCATATGAAATTCGTATACCCCGCGTACTAGCGAGGGTACGCCGACTATTTGGTCGAGAGCATGCGATTCATTTTATTTCAATCAACATGCATACAACATACATTATATATGTACATTCACACAATCAAGGTTCGACATCGAACACAACACTAACACACACATCAAGGGGTTAGTTCGATATATTCTTTACTTAGGCTTGAGGGTTTCTACCTCACTATGCCTTACTCAATTACTCATTGTCTTACCCCACTCTCTTGGGTTCTCTTACTCACAATCTCAATAGGTTCTACAATGCTCAACTCAATTCTCCACTCATACTCAAGTTCTCAAGTCTCTCAAGTCACAACTCAATTCTCAATACCCACATACTCAAATCGATACTCCACACAAGTTCTCAAATCAATGCTCAATACTCAAAGGCATCTTTGAAGTCTTAGCCACGACCTCCGGGCAGGGTCATACACAAGACCCACCACCAGGCTTACAAATACAAAAGGAGCTATGCATTTAGCTCCTCAAGTTCACAAATGTCTAGTTCTCTACCGGACTACTCAAATTCCTAAAACTCCTCTCGGAGTCAATTCACAATCTCAAGGATTAGCCTAGAAGTATCTCTCTCGATAACATCTATTAGCTCAGGGAATTCTCAATGTCTAGTATTCTAAGATTTAGCGTTCTACCCAACTTATCGAATACTCTCATGTTCGGGACATTGTTCATTTCAGTCGGTTCCTCTCATTGGGGTTCAACTATTTTTCTAAGGGGTTTGGTGATCCCTTATCTTACTTTATTTCTCTCAAGGCTCAAGTTTGAACACTCATCAATCCTCTAATAGAGTTTACTCAGTACTTCCACCATTATTTGTTTTGTGGCTTAAGTCAATTCGGTTCTCTCACCGTTATTGGGAGTTTACTAATCCCGTACAATTCTCTCACGTTCTAGTGAGTTCATAGGTTTGTGTTATCGTATATTGTTTCGATAGTTTTGGTGTGTTTCCACATTTTTATTAGTTCGCACTTGACTCTCTCTACGAGTCACTACTCAAACAAGACTCAACTATGAGTCGCACTACTGTGCTCATTCACACTCAAACAATTCATCCACAAATACATATTTCATGAATTATATAAACTTCAAGTTTAAGCAACCATCCAACAACAAGCAATACCATACAATTACAAGAGAGTACAAACAATCTGATTCGTGCATTTATCTTGTTAGGTGATCACACAGTCAAACAAGCACACAAATCGGGTAACCAAGTTAGGATACAGAGCATGAGAAAATCATACCTTTCACCGGGGTTAACTTTACCAGGTGTTCTCATGTTCCTTAGTTCACTCTTGTTCCTCTAGTCTTATTCTCGAACCACTGATTACATATCAAATGGTTCTATTAATGTTAAGGCGTTACGGTACGTACATAATTGCTACTCCCATACTTACCCCGTTATCCCTTTAATTTGGTTTAACTTAGTGTACTTAGTTTCCCAACTTACTCACTCACTTCTCAAACTTGTTTACACTTCTTAGGACCTTTAAAGGTCACCAAACAATT
The DNA here is from genome assembly GCA_023374045.1 of Limonium bicolor. Taxonomy (NCBI): domain Eukaryota; kingdom Viridiplantae; phylum Streptophyta; class Magnoliopsida; order Caryophyllales; family Plumbaginaceae; genus Limonium; species Limonium bicolor. Next base: position 65,928,286 of record CM041776.1, read on the forward strand.
CCTAAACAACTCATAAAGCCAATACCAATCAATCCCCCATGTTTAAAACCCTTAAAAACACTTTTTGGGCATTTCTGGGGGTGGTCCGGGACTTGGTCCGGACCCAAAGTCCCTGACCAATGTTTCTTTGTACTCTCGGCCTATTTTTGCTTGTGGTCCAAGGACTTGGTCCTGGACCTAGGTCCCGGACCAATGTAGATTTTCACTCTCGACACATTTTTTTGTCGGTCCGGGACTTAGTTCATATCCTAGGTCCCGGACCCTGCTAAAAACTATTACTAAGGTGACTTTCACCCCAAATCAACCTTTAATCCACCCCTAATCATTCCATAAACTTTCCATAAGTTTCCTACATAATTAAACCCTCAAAACATGCTCTAAACCACTCCAAATCTTTGGTTTAATCCCCCACCCAATTCTTGCTCAAATTCAACAATTCCAAATTCTCACATTTTGCATTTTGCACTCTTATGCATTTCTAACTTCTTCTTGCTTGTTTCTACCTCCTTACAACCACACCAAATCTCTTATTGACCATTCTTATTCATTCCTAGATAGTTGCACTAACTATGCCCAAGTTCACTCTACATTTCCATGACTATAAGCACTAACTCATTTTCTAGAAATTCTAAGTCACCACACCTCTTATGCTACAGATTTTTATCCCTCTCTTTCTAGTTCCCCAAATACCAAATCAAGGCTACCACTCCACTCTACTCAACACTACAAACACCTAGGTTCTCCCATTCACCAAGCCACCTAAAAACACTCATTTTCTACCAAAATTTCACCATAACCTCCCCATAAACCTAACACATTCCAACCCATAAATTCTCACCAATTTACATTCCTAATCTAGCCACACCCATAAGGGTCCTACCAGCACATAACATTTCCTCAAAATTCACCAAGCAACAATATAACTCACAAACTCCAAACACTTGGCTCCAAGGCCCTTAATTCACAATTAATTTCACAAATCTACCAATTCTCAACCAAGCACAATATCACACATATTTTGGGTTTGTTATTTAATTTAACCCATCCCAAATTCTAAAAACAATTAAAACAAGTTTTAAGGTGGGTTTCTTACCTTAATCCTCAAAGTCCTTAATAAAAGTCTCTCTTCCTCTTCCTCTCCACAAATTCGATCAAATGGGCAATGGAGTTGCCAAACTCCATTCCCAACATTCAAGAACACAAAAAGAGTGTAATTAAAACTAAACCCTTAGAATCACTCAAATTCAATGAAAAGGCTTAAGGCACATAGTTAGGGTTTTACCTTTTGGAGCTTTTAAGAGGGGTTTTCACCCTTGAATGAAGAAGGGAATTACTCTACCATTGGAGGGTTGAAACAAGGCTCCAAAACAAGAAGAAATCAAGGCATGAGAATGGAAAAAATCGGCCAACACAAGAGAAGAGGGAAAAAATGAGTTTTTCCATGAATCTTTTTACCTTAGGAGAGAGAGAGGAGACCCCAAGCTTCACTTTGATGCCATTTTCTCCTCAAATGGGAAAAATCCATGGAGATGAACTTCTCCATTTTGGAATTTTGAAAAGATAGGATGATATAGAATGATGAGGAGATGAAGAATATGTAATTATTTTTGTGATTGGAGCTTTAATAAAGCTTGGGCAGGAGGTTGAAGTTGGAGTAGCCATGGAGGAAGCTCAAAAAAAATGTTCAAACCAGAGAGGGGAGGAATAAATCGGCTTGGAGGAAGAAGAGGAGGAAAGAGAAAAGGAAAAGAAAGAAAATGGAGGAGAGAGAAGAGAGGGTACTTTTCTACTTTTTCTTTCTTTCTTTTCTTTTCTTTCTTTCTTTCTTTCTAGCTTAATGTGTGTGAGTGGGGGCTGTTTTACTAATTAAAAATCGGCCCCATATATATGTACATGCTGGAGCGTTTTTTATCTTTCACAGAAAACGCTCGTTAATTTACCCGGTTTTAGCACTATTCACTAACCGGGCCCGTTTTCCGGAATTTTCTTGTTTCTTTAATTTTAATGGTTCTTAAGCTTATATTAATGTTTAATTATAGTTATTTGATGAACTATAATTTTTACGGGTTCATTTGACCACTTAAAGTCACGTTTTCGGGTTTTCTCGAAAAACGTGCGCTAAAGCTTTATTAGCGTTTTAACACATTATTTGAATCCATTTTCTTCGGGACTTATTCCCATCAATTATTTAGGACTTATTAAGCCTTTAAAATCCTTACAATACCCTTTTCAAGGTTGTATTCCTCCTAGGGTCACTTAACGCTCAATTTAGCGTTTTTCACTTTTTAGTGTTTTTTTTGTTTCTTTTGGATTTATTCTCTTTACCAAAATTCATTAGGCACTAATAGGCCCTCAATATTGTATTAAAGTAATTTAATCACCCTAATTAAGTTCAGGGTATTTCAACGAGCCTCAGTTAGACCTCTTAACATCTAACCCTAGGACTTATTACGAGCCTAGAATACTAACAATAGGATTGGTTCAAGGTGAACGAGGACTTAGGAGTGCCTCAAATGGACCTCTTGATATCCAGTCCTAGGGCTTATGACGAGCCCAGAATGCAATTGAAAGTACGAGGACTTAGAAGAGCCTCAACTAGACCTCTTGACATCTAGTTTATAGGACTTATGACGAGCCTATAATACTTTTGATTGTGTACCGTACTAGTAGCGTAATAGCTACCTAGCAGATGGATGTGGAACGAGCTCGCGCTAGTAGCATAATAGCTGCCTAGTGGAGGAAGAATGATGGGATCGTACTAGTAGCGTAATAGCTGCCTAGCAGGCGAAGGTGAAACGATCTCGCACTAGTAGCATAATAGCTGCCCAGTGGAGGAAAAATGTGGGACTGTACTAGTAGCGTAATAGCTGCCTAGCAGGTGGATGTGAAACGATTTCGCACTAGTAGCGTAATAGCTACCTAGTGAAGGAAAAATGTGGGGCCGTACTAGTAGCGTAATAGCTACCTAGCAGGTGGATGTGAAACGATTTCGCACTAGTAGCGTAATAGCTGCCTAGTGAAGGAAAAATGTGGGACCGTACTAGTAGTGTAATAGCTGCCTAGCATTTGGATGTGAAACAATTTCGCACTAGTAGCGTAATAGCTCCCTAGTGAAGGAAAAACGGCGAGACAACACTAGTAGCGTAATAGCTGCCTAGCAGGTGGATGTGAAACGATTTCGCACTAGTAGCGTAATAGCTACCTAGTGAAGGAAAAATGTGGGACCGTACTAGTAGCGTAATAGCTGCCTAGTGGGTTATGAGGTGGACGATCTCGCACTAGTAGTGTAATAGCTGCCTAGTGAAGGAAAAACGTGGGACCGCACTTGTAGCGTAATAGCTACCTAGTGGGTTGTGAGTATGCATTAGATTGTGAATGAACTTTGTGGGTACATGCAAATGATCTACGATGTGAGGTGTTCAAGAATAAATGTATTAATTGAATCAAACTCTCTGTTTGAGGATGTAGATTTTTGTGTGAACTGATGGCTCTAAAGTTGCTTCAAAGCTTCGGGATGGCTCCGACATGGCTTCAAGGATTTGAGATGGCTCCAACATGCATTGATGGCTCCAGTGTGACCAATGGTCTCGGGGTTACGTTGATGACTCCGGCATGCACTGATGGCTCCGGTGTGCACTGATGGCTCGAGAGTGACCAATGGTCTCGGGTGGTTGGTGGGTTTGAAATGGTTGGTGGATTTGGTTGTTTGAAGTAGTTTGATGGCTCCGGTGATGGATTTATTGTGGTTTGATGGCTCCTGTGGTGGACTTATTGTGGTTTGATGACTCTGACATCATTCTAGATTTGGCTCCACGGTGGCTCCAGAATAGCTTCAATGTGACTGTGAGGGGAAAAAGGGGGAGTTTTTTCCTTTGAGGTGGTCGCGCCCTAGATGGGCTGCCTACGTACTCAATTCTATATTGAGATTAGACCATACATAGTTCGATACTCTGTGAGCAAGGTCTTAGTGACGAAATGGCTCCGATAGGGATTTGAGGTGGCTCCTGTATAGTTCTCAGACTGTTGGGATGGCCGCTGTCCAGCTCTATGGATGGTCTCAATGTCTGAGGATGGCTCCAGCATGGCTCCAGCTTGGTTCGAGATGGCCTCGATGTTGCTCTAGGGTTATTCTTGGTGTGATTCGTGAATGACACTAGAAGGCTACGGGATGATCTTCGAATGGCTTCAGGTGGCTCTTGCTTGGTTTGATGTGGGTCAAGGATAGCCCAGAATGGCTCCAAGATGGTTCGATATAGCTTGATGATGGCCAAGGATGGCTCTAGTTGACATCTTTTGATCGAAAGTTATGCTTCACAACTGCAACTGAAGTCGACTTTCAGCGAGACTAGGTAGAATTCTTACCAGTCGGATGTTGAAGATGAAATGATCATGGTTCATGCAAATATTAAATGCTAGACACGATGCAAAATGCTCATGCAGTTTTTGGAGAGAAGGTACGGTCCTATCTCTATTAATATGAGGTTTACGAATATAAGACATCTTCAGTTTGATCTTGAGTGATTGTTGAGCTAGAATGCGTGAATCACTTTCCTCTCACGGAGGGATACATGTCAATCTTTCATGAGTATGGTCGTGTGTGCAAATGCCATGATGCCACTCTTGATGCTCAGAGCAGTATTTTCCTTAGAATTCCTTTTCGAGGTTATGGACTTTCTTTTCCTCACAAATTCCTCACCTGCAATGGGGTAGGCTGATTATGATTTGGTGGTTTAGTCGAAGAGTCACTCGCACTCGTAAGACCTTGTGAAGTATGGTCGCTCTCATTCGCTCATGGTCCCTTTGGTATGACGGGACATGTTGATAACAAGTATGAAGCTTATGATTCATGTTTTAGATCCGGTACTTTCAGTTAACTCTCATCGACTTATGAGTCAGAGGTCTTTATTGGGTTATAACGGGGCTGAGGGGTATGACGTATGTTGCATAGGACTGGAGGATTTGTTTAGGAATTGTGGAGCTTTTATGCAATAGAGGACATGTTTCGCCTTTGCCATGGGTGGAATGATTAGACGGGTTTTGATAACCCTTTATCGGTTTCTTCGGGACATCATTGGTCCTTTTGCTTATTCTCTCCTTCTTCTTTGGTGTACGATCCTCTCATTCTTCTTCTTCTTCTTCCTTTTCGGTGTGTGATTTTCTCATTCTTCTCTTCCTTTTATATGTGTGATTTTCTTCTTTGTGTTTGCTTTCAAAATTGCATAGGCTTATCGACTTTCTTAAACATTTATCGGTGTTCTCTTTTGGCGTTTGACTTCTGAGTTGCACTGACTCACTAATTTCTTTGAACATTTTGATTTCCTGCTTTTATGAAAGATGGCGAGGGAGGGCCCATGGCTCCAGCTCCTTCGAGCTCCTCTATTGCAAAGGTAAGTATGTATATGTTGGGTGGCATGTTGTGGAGTTTGCAGAATAAGGTTTATCGTGAAAGGCTCAGCGGGGCTCACTAAGGGATTATGTACAGGGCAGTCGGCGCTTTTTGGTTTTTTTGGAGATTTTTATTCCTAAGTGCCTCGTCATTCTCATTAGTCAATGATTGTTTTCTTACTATTCTCGGATCTTTACATGAATCACAGTTTGTGACTTGCTATCGACATTAATCTCACTCGGAATTATGCCTCTCCATGTGCTGGAGAAATATGCATGTCGCTCATGGCTTTACCTCTTTTTGCTCTCTCTACCTTCCCTCATCGCTCATAGATGTCCAATATGCTCAATTGAAATTCCAGGGAAAATACCGCTCTTCACATGCTACACATTTGGTTTATGGTGCTGGTTTTGATTAGACCCTTGTGTTCATTGATGGGTCGAGAGTTAAGTGGTTCACGCACTATGTTCAATCAATCTCTCATGATTTTCCTAAAGATGTCATTTCAATATGGGAGTATGCAAATGAGATTATCTATCATGCGATGTATTGTGGTAATATGGAATTACTATGTGTAGAATGCATGAAATGCTGAAACGATGAATAGAGATGGTTGACTTTGATTTTTTACTGAATGTTTTGTTTTTTGGATGCAATGCATGAGGGGTAAGGTTACACCTAGTCTCGCTTGAGTCGGTTCCAGTTGATGGTACATAAGGCTCATCCAGTGTTCTTGGCTCTTGAGATGGTCCGGTTTTGAAGGGATTCTACAAGAGACTTTACCCAACTTTAAGACTTTTAGGGAGTGACGACTCCCGCATGGTGGTCCCACAATATGAAAGAGAATACTTCATTCCCCTTTTTTCATAACCCTTTTTTTATTTTCTTTTTTGGAGATGAAACAATTCTTCCCAAGCAACTACAGTAATTGTGAATAAAGAAAACTACTTTATACAACTACGGTTGTTAGCTAAGAGATCATGGTGTTCAACTTGGTGACTTCTCGGGAAAAAGAACAAAAGTATCTTCCTTGGCCTAGAACATATGTTGCATTCTGAGAGCGGAGGTGTTTCCCTTGTCTATCAACTCTTGAATTGCATCCTTTAGTTGGTGCACTCATCGGTGGTGTGTCCCCGGATTCTGTGATAGTCGCAGTATTCATGCAAATGTGGCCCAAGCTTCTTGATTCTTGACCTTGTATTAAAAAGTGCTAGATGACCTCCCTCGACCAATATTTTCAATACTTTGATGAGCGACATTCCGAGGTTTGAAAGTTGTCCTTATGAGCTTTATCCGAGTGGACGTTCCCTTCTTTCCATCATTTCGGGTTGCTTAGTCAATTTGATTTCAGTGTCTTCCAAAGCAATCACAGCTGCCATCAATCGTTTGAAGTCACAAATTCCTAGGTATCTCAATGGCATTGGTACTCTTCTCTCAGGCCAGAAATCACCATTTGTATTTGTCCTTCCTCAGTGGGTGTTATTCATCTGCCCAGCCTTCACCCTCCATCGTTCTATGAATTCCCTTATGGTTTCGCCAGGGTTTTGGGGTAACCTCTAAATCTCTACGTGTAACTTCATGATGAAAGTTGTCACCGTATTGGGATAGGAACTCTAAGTACAGGTCCTGGCTTGAATTTTGTTTAGATCTATGCTCATAATCCAGGAGTAAGCAGTCCTTGCAAATAGAATCTAAAGCATACAACTTTCAGCTCGTTAGAAAGGCCATGAAGATTCATGAGTTTATCATACTTGTCAACATGATGTCTCGGGTCCCCGATTCCCTCATACTTCTCCATCTCAGGAAAACTCATGCCTCTTTGTAGACGAGCATCAGGATACGGGTTTGTCGGTTCCCAACCTGCTAACTTAAAATGTTGGGTCAGTTCCAGTTCAGCCTTCAGTTCTTGCACTAATTCTTTCATTGGAGTTTCTCTGAGATCAAGGTTTTGGACTGAAGCAGATGTGATCCCAGGATGGTTAGTGTCAAGAGTTTGAGAGGGATGGGTTGTTTCTGGGTAAAGATGTTGGCTAAGTTTTGACGAATGAGGTTGTAATTGCCCAGGAAAGACATGTTTTTGTGTAGGCAAGGCGAGGTTTAGACTGGAATGCACCATGGGTGGAGATAGAGCTTGGGGCTTTCCTTCATCACAGATCATTTGTGGTTTTCGACTTCCTCTGGTGGTGGTTGAGGTTCTCAAACTGAATTGCATATGGGCGAAGGAGGTGTGCTTGACGCTGTTTGGACTTGGACGGAGAGAGTGTGGGGGTCCATCGCCTGAAACTCATAAGCATCGTATGCAGAGTAAGTTGGAGTCTCCTTGTAACTGCTATTTGACTTTGAATAGGCCCTGGTTATTCCTATTCGGACACATTCTTCTATCCTCAGTTTTTCTCCAAGTTATCAGCGAGGTCATGGGTCAATCCTTCGTGAACAAATTGGCCTTTGATCGCTTGATCATTTCGGGATGCTAGCTCCATCTTTTCTGCCGTTGCTTGGAGTAGGCTGGTCTTCTTTATTTTCAGTTTCTGAGTTCCACGGACACCTGCGCGCACAAGCAGTAGAATGAAAGAGGAGAAGTAATGTCAGTATGCTTCGTTAAACAAAATTTATTGTGTGATGAGTGTGAATGATTGTTGGTGCAAAAAAATGACTTTTATTTATTTTGAAAAAATGTTGTGAAATGGATGCGAGTGTATGTTAAGTGTCAAATTATTTTATCAAATTTTTTTTAGTGGGATGTCTTCGTAGATGCCACATATTTCACCCCATGAAACAATGTCTTAAGAGTGATAGATAAAACACGAAGGGTTGTCTTGTTTTCTTTTTCTTTGAGTAAAAGGTGCATTGCAAAAGAAACCACGTTTTCGGAAAAAAACATTTTGAAAACTTGTGTTTTCGAAGTGGTGGATTTTCCCAATATGAACTTTGACGCTCAGTCATTTGCAAATAGAATAGGGAGTGAGGAAACCTGTACACATTTGATCTAAATAAATTCAAAGGGAATGTATAAACCTATACATGTGATCTATTCAGAAATGGACAAGAGAGAAAATAATCATAGGGGAAAACCTATACATCATCAATTCTAAAAAGTCATTAAAAGGAGGATTGTTGAGCTAAACTTCTTCTGAATTCTTTAGTCCGTCTTTGGGATTCTAACTGACTGCTCACGCTCGGACTCTTGGTTGGCTGCTCCCTTGTCATCAGGTTCTTGACCGGCTACTCGCTTGCCTTCGGGCTCTTGATTGGCTGCTCGCTCGAGTTCAGGCTGTTGCAGCGAAGCAGTACCACGATAAAACAGAACGAGTTGGTGTTCTTCTGACTTTCAACAGCTTGGGCTTGAAGAGTTGTTGTTAGTCTTCATGTCGCTTGACTCGGGTTGGTATGACTCTGATTTTTGGCTCGAACCGCGTTGTTGATCTTCATGCCCTTCTTTTGCTTCGGCGAGGAAAATGAGGGATATTTTTGAGAAAGGAAAGGTGAATGATCGAGCGTAAAATCTTATGTGAAAATCCACCACTTTTGTGAAAACACGAAATGACTAGAACGCTCCACTGTAATGACCGCTGCTCTTGAAGGTGGCAGAATTTCAAAAATAGCGGGTCACAACATGGGGACTAAATCATTTATTTTGAAATATGTTTGTGAAAGTCAACTTTGAAAACTGTTTTCAAAAATTATTAAGAAATAATGTTGGTGAAGAATTGTTTGAAATTTGTTTGTAGAAAGTAGGTTTTGAAATCATTTTTTTTTAAATTGTTTTGGAAATAACATTTTAAAGATGAAGTGGCAGGTCTAAAACCTCAAATGTTTATGAGTAAAATTTAGGTGGGATCCTAAAATAAACGAGCTCGCATGAAAGCTTTAAGAGACATATAAAAGAGAATTCCGAACGTTTTAAAACAGATTGGTTTGAGAAAACGGTTTACACACATGTATAGAATAAAGTAAATTGCGGCTATATTTGATGTGGAGCTGTAAGTGTTAATGTTGGGATAATCACTTTCCAGGTCAATTATGTTTTCGTCTCACCGGGGGAACCATCGTCCCTTCACTGTTCATCTCTCGGGCTTTTTTCTCTGTTATGCCTTTGCGGGGCACGTTATCAAGAAAGTCCGGAGTGCTTAAGTTCGAAAGGTCAGGACACCCGAGATGATAAGGAAATATACGCCACGGCTAGTGATGATCCAACAACACGCTCACTTTTCAGGAAACTCGGGGAAGTACTGCATGGGAATAGGTCTCCCCTCGTCTGCACGATAAGGTGTGTCTAAAGTCCAAAATATTCGCTGACTACGTATGTCATGTATGGGTATTGTAAATACGGGATCCTCTATGAACTTGTAGCGCGACATTGGGCTTTAAAGACACCCTGGTGTAGAGGAATCATGGAGAACTGAGCCCATGCAATCTTCAGGGTAAGGCAAAGGGTGGTCAGACAGTCGTCATACAAGGGGGTGACTACCCATAAGCCCATCTTAGACACCGGATAAGGCAGCTGGACACTGAAGGCTCATGGATCGCTATATGCTGGCTTAGACTCAGGTAATGGAGGATATTTTTGGATCATGAGCTTCATGGCGTTAGTCGTAGACCATACTGCCTCGTGGGTTTGTTCACTAAGAGAGTGACCCAGCTCATGGGGAATCAACCGTGGACCGGTTGGGGATCCCGTGACATCATGGATAAAACAGGGAACACGAAGGAATGCATGTCCTAAGCTACCCACCCAATGCACCCCACAATCATATAGCAAATAAAGCAGAGAAGTTAGCACCAACCTAATTACTAAGAGTTTTGTCTTGAGATTAGTGATTCCAAATTGGTTGTTTATTAACCAAAAAGGAAGTTAGCTTCGTTCAGTCCTAAGTGTCTCTTTCTAATAATGAGCTAATTATTAACCCAATTGTTGTAATGTTTGTTGAGGATCTATCAAGTCCTAACTGTCCTCATCAAGTACACACTCTAAGTGGAGTAGAATAATCCTAGAGGCTTTGAGATGAATCTCTTGAAGGTTTCGAAAGAAGTTGGGGAATCCTGACAATTTTGAATGGAGTTCAGTCTTCCTTGAGTTTGAGAAAAGCTTATCAAGTTTTCCCCAGCAGAGTCGCCATTCTGTGGAGGGTGATTTTTCATTATGAGGGGGTCTATCTAGTTCAGGTCCTGACTAAGAAGCCAAGATCCTAAATATTTGCCATTTGTGGAGGGTGAAAACCCATTATTCATGGCAACCTCAAATACCTACTAAATCATCCGTCTTTCTCAGAAAGCATAAAGGGGAGTGCAAGTGTGCACTACACCCGCTCTTGATGAGCTCCACGCGGACTTATGCCCTAAGGGCGGAAATTTACTAGAGTCGCCACCTAGTTGGACCTATGGAACTAGGAAGGGAGGAGGAGGGTTCTAAGAATCGTTAATTGACTCTGATGATTTGTTGCCATAGGATAGGACTTATCTGATCAAGCCAGAGATTCTATGTTGGGTTCGCACTAGGTTACACTCCTTAGAAGTGGCAACGACCACGACTTCGAATTGGTGCCCGAGGAAACCTCGGTCTCCAATTGTTGGGATTACCTTCTTTCAAAACCATTTTAGAGAGATTCATTTAAGAGCCAAGGATAGGATTAGGACAGGAGGGGAGAAAACGAGTGAATGAGGCGAGCTTTTCTGCCAAGCTAGTGTTATATCTAAAATTTCAACCCCCCGGAAGAGATCTCTACTAATAGGCTAGTAGCGAGGGTTCCCAGTTCGATCGGCACATTTCAGAGTACTAGGGACAGCTTAGTCATCTCCAGGGGTATTTTCGTAATTTTTCAAGGCTCCTAAGCCCCCTATAGGCTTTCTCTCTCCTCCAAATAAGGGTCAAATCAATTCAAATTGCTTTGAAATTTTAACCCATGATAGAGGATGACATTTTAAGCATAATGGCGTTGGAATTTTGATTTTTCAAATTTCCAACAATTTTCTAGCAATTTCTGATTGAATCTAACGAGAAATTGAATTTAAAAATATCCCAATATCCAAAAACTTTGATTCCACTTTAGAAAAATCAGAAATATCATCCTTTACCCATGTGTACAATTTCGTAATCAAATTCCTTTTGGAAGCCCTTGAGCTAAGACGTCGGTAAATCTCAGTTTTTACTGGATTTTTCTATCTTTAAGGAAGCCTATATAAGGAACCTTATCCCATGATCAAATCAGAACCTCATGAACCTTAAGCAACCAGAAAACCTAGCCGTCACAAGTCCCCACGTTTTTACACATCCAAGCACCAAAATCACATCAAACATCCCCCGAAATCACCACCTAAACACACTTTTCAACTCCCAACACATCAACAATCATCAAACATCAACCAAACCACCTCCAAAACGTGAAGAACATCATCAACAATCAACATCCAGAAGCTTGGGTCGAACTCAATCCGGAACCGGCATCATCGGAGCCTCCGAAGAATCCCAACGTGAAGAATCATCTTGAATTCGGAGGTAAAACAGGTTATAGTTCTACTTTTCTAACTCCCCACAACCTTATTAACTCTCTGTTTAATTTTGGGCTCAAACCAACCCTTTTCGGCTTCTGTATTGCTAATTGCTTTTGCTTCTGCCTTGTTACTTGTTTGTCAATTTTCGTGCATAATTTGACTTTAAACTGCAATCATTCAATTACTAACGTATTGTATACCTTTCAGGCTACACGTACATAATTTTTTAGTCGAAAACACCGTCGGGAACCACTAGAAAACCTCTGTCCGTGGGTAGTCCGGGACCTCGGACCTATGGTCCGGGACCACGGACGGGTTGTCCGTGGCCACGGACACCCACGGACGGTGGCGGGATTTTAAAATTTTAAAAATGAATTTAGGTTTTGCTAAACTATGTTCGGGCCTACGGACGTCCTGTCTGTGGCCCCGGACTTTTCAAATTTTCGTTTTTTGTTTAATTCGACTTTTATTTCCACATAGATTAACTAGGGTCCGTGGGTACGGACATTAGGTCCGTAGTCACGGACGGAAACAAAATTTGACCTAATTCTGCCTCGAAACCCTAGTTTAGGTATTTTAGTTTCCACTTTAATTTTCTGTCAAAAAATGTTAAAAATATAAAAAATCAGAAGCACGCACTTAGGTTAAAAACGGCTCGTAATAAGCCGTAATTAAACTAAGTAGAGGAAAAACGACTTCTAGGGGTAATGAAAGTAATTGAACCCTAAATAAGTCGTATACCAAGCCCCCGAACCCGAACTCTCCTTTCTTAATTTGATCTAGGTAAAAATTAGGTGGCAACTCATAATAGGTTCCAGTGAGCTAGCTTAGGTTTTAATAATTAATGTTATATGACATAGTTATTAATCTTAGGTTATAAGTGGACCTACAGCCCGACTAGATCCTAACCAATCTTAATCAACATAGGGTAGGGTTTAAAATCGAGGCTCACAGACGGCGACTCTGCTGGGGAGAAACTTCTTAATTTTAACTTGTTTAATTTTAAGAAAGATGGCTTAACTCGAAAATGTTTATTTATGGCTTTATTACATTGTTTGTTTACTTTTGTGCGCAATTTAAATTTATGTACCTTTGCATCATATGAGGGAGGGTCCACATAAACCAATTTCACCCCGGGACCAGTTTGAGGATCCCCTGTCAGGGACTCACACCTTTTAGGTGATGTGAATAAGTGGGGGAAAAGAGGAGGGTGTCGTCTAACTACACCCCCTTAATACATGGGCTTTAGTCCCAAGCATTTTCCTGGCAGTATCCTTACCTAGCCCATTGTTTGGTCAGTCAAAGACCCGACCGTAGACGCACACCTTCAGGTGATGTGAAAAAAGTGGGGAAGCCCAAAGAGAATACGTGCAAGCCCTATTCCTTTGTGGTGACCTGGGCCCATGCCCCAAGCACTTCTCCGGATTGATCCATACCCGGTTTGATTTAAACGTCTAGTGAGGACATGTTGAATTTGTGTGGGCCTTGTTTGCTTGTATGATCGGCCCACTACCCAGCCTGAGATTGATAGGAAATTCTCCTACATTAACCTAGCCCAACCCGAATTGGCAGCTCTATTTGTTTGCGGCCCAGAGGTCCTGTTTGGTTCAATATGTGAGTCATTCGGGCTTCGGCCCAAAAGCCTAGACTTAGGTGATTTCTCTTCTGGCCCAATTTGAATTATCCAATTAGTTCTAGACCCATAAAAAAGAAATCCACCTGAACTTGAAATAACTCACAAGTCCCGGAAATAAAATCTTTTTCGGCTTAGCAACTATCTTCTCTGACCCAAAGAAAGTTAGGCCCATTTGTGATTTAGGGACCATTCCAACCCATGTGCTTACTTCAGGCCCAAACACGTTCCGGCCCAGGGGCTCATTCTAGTCTAGGTAGACTTCTTATCCGAGCTCTAGCCCAAAACCTTAGATCCAAGTGTTACCTCTCGGGCACAATCAAAGTCATTCATTTATATTTCAGTCCAAATTCCAATTCACAGTCTAAAAAAATACTCTGGCCCAAACACCTCATTTTCTAGGTATCTTGGCCCACTTGCTTTCAGACCAAATCTATTCCGGTCTTCAATTTACCTTGTGAAACGTCATTCTCACCCTAATATCATTAGCCCACTTCCCTTTGAAGCGGGTAGACCCAAATCCTAAGTATGTCAGAGGGAGGAAACCCAATCAGCATGGAGGCCCAGTTTGCAGCCTTAGAGCAAAAGTACTTGGCCGCCTTTGATGCCATGTAACAGAAGCATAGGTCCGCCACTCATGACATGGAGGCTAAGTATGTCACCATCATCGAAGAGTTGAAAAGCAAAATCAATTCCCTTGAGGTTGGTCAACAGAAAACATTCCGGTAAAGATTGCCGACTCCGGGAACGAGCACGACTACATCGAAATTAACTCCGTTGGGCCCAGGATGCGCAAAGATTTGTAAGGGAAGCCGCCCCAGACCACCAACTAACTGCAGAACAAGAAGGCTCTCAAAAGGATTAAGTGCATGGAAAAGGCTAGCAAACCGGTTTGTTTTTATTACTCTTCTATGGCGTCATACCCCCAGGTTGATCTCCCTCCAAAGTTGAAGTTACCCACACTTGCTCTATACAAGGGTTCCTCAGACCCGCAGGTCCATCTAGCGATGTTCGATAGGGAAATGTCCATCCTCAGGTTGAATGACGTGCAGAAGGCCAAGGTTTTCGCCCGTTATCTCGATGAAATACCTCAACGTTGGTACTTGACTCAGAGGATGAACACCAAAACCTATGAAGAGGCTTGTGAGACTTTTTTGCACCATTTCGAGTATGCTAAGAATCTTGAAGTCACAAGGTCCGACCTTGCCAGCACCCGGCAGGAAACAGTGAATCAATGTCCGACTTCATCAGACGGTGGAGAATGAAGGCCGCCGCTATGCCTACGAAAATGGATGAGCAAGAACAGATTCGAATGATTGTGGACAATATGGAGAAGCAATACAACAACGAGCTGAGTTGCACATATTTCCCTAATTTTGACATCCTGATGGGGTAGGTAAGATTCATGGAAGAAAAGATTCACAAAGGCGATCTGAAGCTAAGAGAACCCAAAGCTCAGGGTATAGGTGTCGAGACCTTTAAGTCAGGGCCAACCAAAATAGTCTTAGCTTCACGACACGAGAACAGTGTATGCCAGCTCAGTGTTTCAAAGCAGAGCACCAGGCCACATCTCGACCAAGGCGGTTCCCGCACCGAGACAGTTTACCGACATCGGCCGACCCCTAGTCAAGCACTCGTGAAGCTACAGGAGTTGGACCTACTACAGCCTCCCACGCCTTGTCCCGGGGTTACCCAGTCCGGGGAGTACCTCAATCAGTGGTGCCAGTTCCATCAACTACCAGGGCACAGTACTGACGATTGTAGGACGCTGAAGCATAAGATTGAAGATCTCATCGAAGAAGGGCTCCAGTTTGTCGAGTAGGCTAGAGTCTAGTTGCATGTTGCTTTCTTAATTTTTCTTTTCAATTTTATAAGGAGTTTATGATATTTCCATTTAATGAGGTTTAGAAGTTCGAATTTCATGTTCTTGTCTTTTTAATTTACAATCTCAAGAAAATAAAAAATGTTTGTTCGTTTTGCACCTTCAACCAATCATCTTTCAAAACTGTTCATGAAACAGTTATTTTCTGGCAATTGAATAAAATGACTTGTCTTTTGTTTCTAAAAGGTGAACATGCCCGTCCTCACACCATAGACTATCCCATAATATCCACAATGCATTCCAAAATCCACATCTGTTTAAGTGTTGTCATAAACCCCAGGTCAATACTGGGGGCAATCTGAGTTCAAGATCGTCATCTTTAATCTTTCGTTTAAGCGTGTGAACTAGTCTCTAAGTGAAATTCGTGAGAGTGTCTTGAGCGGAAAAACCATGAGTGAACGAGCGTGTCATTTTACACGACTCCGGTGAGACCACATTCAAAGGTAAGGTAAACGGCGTAACTCTGACCGAAGGAGATGATTTGTAAATTTACTCTTAAACCTGTGAAAAGTAACAAAGAGCGGATACACAACTATCAGGAATGACGAAGCACCTAGTACAACACCACATAGCCAAAAGCTTGTGAAACCTGACATTAAACCCTAGGCACCCCCGTTGAGTCTTGCATATATCCCTTTTCGATATTATGAACTCCACAAAATAACCCAGCCAATGACAAATGTCCGACCCGGTGACCAAAGGAAGCGAGGAGTCCGGCTCTCAGATAACAATCTAATCAGTCCAAAGAAGTGATGCCGCTATCAGCATGACGAAGCAATCGCAAATGGTCCCAAAGTGACACAGGATCCAGAGAGCTCACATCAAAATAGCTCTCAAAACTCAAAACCGGGAAACACAAGAACCCCGAAGGCAAAGTCAAGAAAGGATAAAACAACAAGGTAAACCCAAAGTGCCTCGAAGAAATCGAATAACAAAAAGAGAAATGGTGTAAAGGATAACTTCAAAAGTCCGAGTACGGAAGCTCGAAGACAACTTCAACACGAAGCAGCTAGACAACTTCAAGACAAGGAAGATGAATCCGAGAGAAGACACAAGTTGCAGCTTTGGTCACCCATTTAAGCTCCACATACCTCAAATATCCCTCTATGATCGTCATCTTCCATCACACCCTATGGCCGTTATAAGCTTTAAAGACTTCTGACTTGATAGTTGTGTGTCTAATCACGTGAAAATAACAGATCGAATGCGTAAATCCATCAAATGTCAAATTCAATGGTCTAGAAGTTATGACCGTAAGCAAGAAACAAGTACAAACATCAAACGCGCTGAGTGTAGGTTAGGAAGCACCACATCAAAACATAAGCCTTGACCTTGTGAGGATGAGACTCGTTCGCACATTTAATCAAAGAAAATACTGGGGGCAATCGAGCGGAACGATCGATTGCCATGAACTCTAGCTCAGATTGTCCTAAGAAAAATACTGGGGGCAATTGTTGGTTCCAACAATTACCATGACAACACCAATTGAAAACCAAAGCCTGAGCACTACCATCCCACCACAGGCACACATAAGCCCTTACTTCCATATTAAACACCTCAGGCCCACATAAGCCCTTACTTTCACATCATACACCACACAGGCCCACATAAGCCCTTACCTCCACACCACTACTACACAGGCCCACATAAACCCTTACCTACACATATACACCACAGGCACATATATGCCCTGATCACCACTCTAAAGATCTCCACATCAAACACCACACCCCACTGGTAGCATGTTCATCTCCTAGGAGATAAATTACAAGTTTGAAATCTTTAGTCAGGAAATAATAATTTCACTTCCTTTTTCCATAAACAGAATTTTCTTCAAACACTGCCCTGTTTGGCACCTCCTTCAGCAATTTCTTGTCTTGAACAATTTTCTTCAAACACTGCCACGTTTGGCACACGTTCTTGCAATGCCTTGCTTTGGACAATTTCCAATCCTTATCATTGCCATGTTTGGCACATTTTTCAACAGTTCCTTGTTTTGGACAAGCTTCCAACAAGCACTTTAGTTGTATTTTACAACTTCTGCATAACACCTCAACATTGCCACGTTTAGCACCTTTTCCAACAGTTTCTGTTTTGAACAAGTATCTTTCATACATTTTGATTGCATAATCTTATCATCATTGCCATGTTTGGCACTCTAGTAATCAATTTTCATCATTTGCATAAGACCATCACCTCTGCAGTCTTGCACCTTCCAGCACCAGAGTAGAAGAACTCACCAGAGTAGAAGAACTCACCAGAGTAGAAGAACTCACACGAGTAGAAGAACTCACCCGAGTAGAAGAACTCACCCGAGTAGAAGAACTCACCAGAGTAGAAGAACTCACCAGAGTAGAAAAACTCACCAGAGTAGAAGAACTCACCAGAGTAGAAGAACTCACCCGAGTAGAAGAACTCACCCGAGTAGAAGAACTCACCTGAGTAGAAAAACTCATCCGAGTAGACGAATTCACCTGAGTGGAAGAACTCGACCCCACACCAATTTTCAATCACCTATAGGTAGTCAATGCCTTAGAATAGCTTGACATTTTTTCATTCATTATAGGTAGTTGACGCCTTAGAATAGTCCGGCATTACTTCATTTTTACCTTTAGGTGGTCGACGCCTTAGAATCGCTCGACATCCTTTCACTTTACTCATAGGTAGTCAGCGCCTTAGAACAGCTCAGCACAACTTATCGGATTTCAATTGCATGTGGAGTCTTTTAAGATCTAAAATTTTGGGGTATCACTCAAGCATCAACTAGCCTTTTCATTTCCATTACAAAGTCTAGTTGACGGGGGGCAATCTGTTATATCCAAAATTTCAACCCCCGGAAGAGAGTCTCTACTAATAGGCTAGTAGCGAGGGTTCCCAGTTCGATCGGCACATTTCAGAGAACTAGGGACAGCTTAGTCATCTCCAAGGGTATTTTCGTAATTTTTCAAGGCTCCTAAGCCCCCTATAGGCTTTCTCTCTCCTCCAAATAAGGGTCAAATCAATTCAAATTGCTTTGAAATTTTAACCCATGATAGAGGATGACATTTTAAGCATAATGGCGTTGGAATTTTGATTTTTCAAATTTCCAACAATTTTCTAGCAATTTCTGATTGAATCTAACGAGAAATTGAATTTAAAAATATCCCAATATCCAAAAACTTCGATTCCACTTTAGAAAAATCAGAAATATCATCCTTTACCCATGTGTAAAATTTCATAATCAAATTCCTTTTGGAAGCCCTTGAGCTAAGACGTTGGTAAATCTCAGTTTTTACCGGATTTTTCTATCTTTAAGGAAGCCTATATAAAGAACCTTATCCCATGATCAAATCATAACCTCAATAACCCTAAGCAACCAGAAAACCTAGCCGTCACAATCCCCCCACGTTTTTACACATCCAAGCACCAAAATCACATCAAACATCCCCCGAAATCACCACCTAAACACACTTTTCAACTCCCAACACATCAACAATCATCAAACATCAACCAAACCACCTCCAAAACGTGAATAACATCATCAACAATCAACAACCAGAAGCTCGGGTCGAACTCAATTCGGAACCGGCATCATCGGAGCCTCTGAAGAATCCCAGCGTGAAGAATCATCTTGAATTCGGAGGTAAAACAGGTTATAATTATACTTTTCTAACTCCCCACAACCTTATTAACTCTCTGTTGAATTTTGGGCTCAAACCAACCCTTTTCGGCTTCTGTATTGCTAATTGCTTTTGCTTCTGCCTTGTTACTTGTTTGTCAAGTTTCATGCATAATTCGACTTCAAACTGCAATCTTTCAATTACTAACGTATTGTATACCTTTCAAGCTACACGTACATAATTTTTTAGCCGAAAACACCGTCGGGAACCACCAGAAAACCCCTGTCTGTGGGTAGTCCGGGACCTCGGACCTATGGTTCGGGACCACGGACACCCACGGACGGCGGCGGGATTTAAATTTTTTTAAAAAAAATTAGATTTTGCTAAACTATGTCCGGGCCTACGGACGTCTTATCTGTGGTCCCGGACTTTTTAAATTTTCGTTTTCTGTTTAATTCGACTTTTATTTCCACATAGATTAACAAGGGTCCATGGGTACGGACATTAGGTCCGTAGTCACGGATGGAAACAAAATTTGACCTAATTCTACCTCCGAAACCCTAGTTTAGGTATTTTAATTTTCTGTCAAAAAATGTTAAAAATACAAAAAATCAGAAGCGCGCACTTAGGTTAAAAAACGACTCGTAATAAGCTGTAATTAAACTAAGTAGAGGAAAAACGGCTTCTAGGGGTAATGAAAGTAATTGAACCCTTAATAAGTCGTATACCAAGCCCCCGAACCCGAACTCTCCTTTCCTAATTTGATCTAGGTAAAAATTAGGTGGCGACTCATAATAGGTTCCAGTGAGCTAGTTTAGGTTTTAATAATTAATGTTATATGACATAGTTATTAATCTTAGGTTATAAGTGGACCTACAACCCGACTAGATCCTAATCAATCTTAATCAACATAGGGTAGGATTTAAAATCGAAGCTCACAGCTAGCGCCAAGAAGAAGTTGATGAATTCGAATGAGTATAGAATGAAAGATTAGGAGTCTGATTTTGAGAGTTGAGGAAGTCGACAATTTGTGGGAGTCAGAGGGGATTTGAATATTTGACACATATGAATGTAACCTTAGAGTTGGGAAAGGGGTTTTTTGGATTGGAATGGGGTCGCACCCTAGATGGGCTGCCAACGTACTCAACTCCCTATTGAGATTAGACCTTACATAGTTCACATTTTTTGGGTTTTGGAGATTTTGATGTTTGTGGAGTTTGAAGAAATTTGAGGTGTTTGAGATTTAGAAGGGTTCGGAGTTTTGAGAAGTTTCAAGTTTGGGATGCTAGCCTGAGAGACGCTCGGGTCTGTGAGACGTTTGAAACCTGGAGATGTCAAAGTCTGTGAGACGCTCGGGTCTGTAAGACGCTCGGGTCTGTTAGACGCTCAGGTCTGTGAGACATTCAAATCATTGGAATGACAAAGTCTGTGAGATGCTCGGGCCTATGAGACATTTAGAGTGTAGGAGAAATTGGAATAGAATTGAAATTGAATTGAAATCAAAGTTGAATCAGGGTTGAATGAATATTGATTTGAATTGAAATTGAAATGAATTTGGATTTAAATGAGTTTGGAATTGAATTGAATTTATTTGAATGAGTTTGTGTTGGAGTTGAATTGGAATTGGTTGGAATTGAATTTGAATTTGGAATTGAATTGAATTTGGAATTGAATTGAATTTGATTTGAATGAGTTTGTGTTGGAATTGAATTGGAATTGGAATTGGAATTGAATTTGAATGTGGAATTGAATTGAATTTGAATGGAATTTGGTGTTGAAAAATGGGTCGGGTCAAAATTTAGGTTGGTCAAAGTTCAGGTCAAGGTCAAGGTTCAGACCAAGGTCAAGGTTCGGGCCAAGGTCAAAGTTGGACCAGATCAAAGTTGGGTCAAAGTCAAAGTTTGGATTGGATTGGTTAAATTTGGACCAAGTCAAAGTTCAGGTTGGTCAAAATTGGACCGGGTCAAAGTAAGGATGGGTCAAAGTCAAAGGTCAAAGTCGGGGGTCAAGGTTAGACCGGATTGGACTTTTAGGCCAATTTTGATTTGGGCCTTGGGGTGATTAGGTTGTGGGCTGAATTGGGCTTTTGGGCCGATTGGAATTTAGGCCTTGGAGTGATTGGGCTGTGGACTGAATTAGGCTTTTGGGACTTGGGGTGATTGGGCTGTGGGCCGAATTAGGCTTTTTGATTTTTAGGCTAAGTGGGCTTTTCAATTTGGGCTGATTTTTGGATTTTTGATTTAGGCCGTTTTGACCGAATTTAGCCTTGGTTGGGCTTTGATGTGGGCTAGAATTCTGATTTGGGCCAGGTCAAAATTGAACTCATGAGCCTTGGAGGTGTGAGCTGAAATGGGTCTAGAAATTTGGGCCAAAATGGGCCTTGGAAGTGTGGGCCGAAATGGGCTTTAGAATTTTGTGCCAAATGGGCCTTATTTACGATTGGGCTGAAAATTGGGCCTTATGCTTGATTTGGATTTTTGGGCCTGATTTGGGCCTTAGGCTTGATTTGGATTTTTGGGCCTGATTTGTGAGATATTAACAAATGAGATGGGTCAATTTATTGATTTATTAACTCTTGATTATGGGTGTGTTGAAGGCACACGAGGATTCCACCCACATAAAACAAATGAGAGACCCGCTAGACATGGGGTGGTTTCACATCCTAAGCCTACCTAAGATAGCCTTAAGGCTCATTTTTTAAAGTTTTGTTCCTATAAATATAACGGTGGTTCGAGTGTTTTCTGCAGTTATAGGAGGTTATTGCCCCACGAAACGAATGAGAGACCCGTTAGGTGTGGAGCGCGCAATAATACATCCGAAACTTTTCTGTTAGTAAAAGGGTCCTAGAGGGTAATAACTATGGCTTAATATGAGTTCAAATCTGTGTTAAGAAATTACAAAGGCCCAATAAACCGTAGTCCAAAAGATATATGAAACAGTAAAAGCATATCCATCAAAGTAAACCAAATATATATATATATATACGAAAGAAAGAAAAAAACAAAAATGGTCCATGTACTGATCAGGCCCACAAACTCATTGAGTGCATAAAATGAAACTGATTGATCATAGAATTTTAAAGCGTTCGAGCCAAACCCAACAAATACATGAGATGACCAAACAAAAGAGAAAGCCACCACATATTTCAGATACGAGCAACGGCTATACATCTCGAATGATTATGAGAAAACGAACTAGAGATTATGATCGATTAGGCAACGATTCCATCACACTAAGATAATACCGCCAGATAAACACAGATTAACGAGTCATAATAACCCATTAACTAATCCAGAAACTTCTTCCAGTTATTAGCATGAATCAAACTGATTCCTCATGTTGCGAACAATACGCAAGGCTAAACAAGAAGAGCAACCGATGCCCTGAGCAGATTGACAACAAGCCAGGAATCCAGACCAACTAAAGTTGACAATAAAATCATAACCTGAAATAG
The DNA here is from genome assembly GCA_023374045.1 of Limonium bicolor. Taxonomy (NCBI): domain Eukaryota; kingdom Viridiplantae; phylum Streptophyta; class Magnoliopsida; order Caryophyllales; family Plumbaginaceae; genus Limonium; species Limonium bicolor. Next base: position 65,950,729 of record CM041776.1, read on the forward strand.
CTCAATGCAGAGCAGTCTTACTCTGGTGAAGAATCGAAGATCAGATACAAAAAAAATGTTTAGGTATCGAAATGAAATCCAAAGGCCTGAAAGGATTTTTCGATACTAGACTCGAATTTAAATCAAAATCTTAGAACTCCGGTAATCGCTCAAAGCGACGAAGAACGAAACTCAAAGTACACGAGGATAACTCGTAGTCGTTTCTACTCAAATCAAACAAGCTCATCCAGGTAAAGTCAGAATACTCAAGAAAAACATAAAATCAAACTGCCAAAGAGATGTAGCTAGAGAAAGCAGAGGTTCAAGATTTCACCACCGTATTTCAATGATGAAATTGTTGATGGATGTCGAGAGTGCCCAGTTAAGGCTTTTGAGAGAATAGAACGTGGAGCTTTAAGCGGGGAATTGATGCGAAGGATTCGAGCAGGAAGCTGATGCGGGAGCTTCAAACGGGAAGCCGATGCGCAAGCTTTGAGCAAGAACTGATGATCTTCGACGTGGTCCGTTGTTGCGGCACCGGGAGAGGGTGGTGGGGTCGATAAAAATGAGCGAAAGGAGGTGCAGTGGTGGTGGAAACCTGAATCCGTTGAACAGCGAAAAAAATTGTGTGGTCGTAATGAGCTTTGAAAGGGAGTTCAAAAGGAATTGGGGAAGGAGAAAGAGAGGCCTGAGCTCAGTCGGAAACCTAGTTGAGGAAGAAGGTGGCATCGAATTGGGAGAATGTGGTGGTAATGGTGGTGGGATGGTTTCCGACGGCGAAGGGGAGAGAATAAGGAAGAAGAAGTTTAGGAGTTCTTTGATTTCAAAACGTGGGTTTAGAACAGAAATGAAGAATAACAAAACGTATATTTTGCCGGCTCTTGGGATCTACACCGTAGGGTTTAGCATGAGTCTTTTTATAATAGGAGAACTAGGGTTTTGTAATAAGAAATCCGTTGATCTTTTTTTGGGCTAGTTAGATATAAATATGGGATTTATTTTGAGGCAAAATTGGATCCGGATTGGAGAAAGCCCGGGCTGCATTTGACAGCTTCAAAAGAAATAAAACAGGTTTATAGCTTCTCCCACGACTCAAACTCCCGACCTATAGTGTACCTCTCGAATGCTTATACCAGCTATGCTACGACAGAACTCAATATATACATGAGGAATATGCAGTTTAAACTCTAACACAAGCCAAAACAGTAAAAGGCACGAGATGCTCCCTCTGGGATTCAAACTCAAATAGGCTTCTTCAAGAAGCACACTAACCAATCAAGCTAAATCAAAATTCAGTATACAAACGAAGGAAATAACACAAGAACCCCAAAATTAAAATGGATATCTTCTTTAAAAATGCTATTATTTTAAAACAAAGTATACAATAAAACGAGAGAGTTAATCTAATGGTATGAAATTATGAAATATAACTACAAATAGTATAAACCACAATGAGGTATAAACGAATGGAGTAGCACAATAATATGTACATGAAATAATAATAAACAAGCATCAATGCAACCGAGACAAGATGTCGGTGAATATGATAAAAATGAATCAATTATGCATAAGTGGCGAAATATACTAGCAAATATACTACTATAAAAGGTACATAAATTGATAGAAATAATAATGGGAATAATGATGATGAAATAATGAGTAAGATCTAGAAGACAATTAAAAGTAGCGATAATTATGAAAATAGAAGATAGTTGAATAAATCAAACAGATAAGAAATAATAAGATAAGTGAACAAAACAAGAGGGACAGGTTTACAACTGTATTGTCGTTGGAAATTCATTTTCGAAGAATTGTGTTTTTCTAAAATGCTTTGAAAAAGAGTATAAAACGATGGTTTCACTTTGGCACGCAAGCTAATATGCTTTTAGAAAAGAAAGGCGATGACCCCCCTTATTTTATTTAATAATTTGGAATTTGCTTTATGGGGTGAGAATTTTTAGTGTCTACAGAAACCTCTTTGCAATTGGATAAACAAAACGTTCAGATTTTATAAATCAACATTCCAATTCTACTTTCCAGTAATCAATAACTAGTAAAATAATTGGGGAGCCATCAAGAGGAATAACCACATAAATAACTAGATAGTCACAAATGGACGGAAATACCAAACACCCTCACCCTAAGTCCTTAAGTGTGCACACCCCCTATGAATCATCAGTCCATAGAGTAGATCATAGAGCTTAACTGCAGTCATTGTATGCAGCGCAATATATATATATATAATATATATATGTATGTATGTAATTCAGTGTAATCAATTCATGCTCACGGTGCAGAGAACCAACATGGTGAATCAGGGAGCACCACTACCCATAGTAATTAAATTTAGCGAAGAGCTCCCAAAACCAAAATACAATTGCAATATTCCAAACACCACAATTTTTATATCACATGAAATATCACAATCCCAATTTAGCAAAACATTGGTAGAGTTCCTCAGAATACTTTTTGATTGAAAAATCATCCAGAATAATAAATCAACAATGAGCATAGAATTTACCTGGTCGTTTCCTTGACTCAGGAAGACGGTTCACAGAAATCACCAGTAACATTGGTCAACGACACCGTTGTCTAGAACATAATAATTCACAATCAGGAACCAACGAACACAACTGAATAAATTAACACGTTATTTACACGATTACTTTACCCGATATAACTCTAGTTGGCACCAGGGAAGGATTTTAACCAAAGACAAGAAAGGGTGTGAATTGAGAGTTTGAGGAAGAAGAACGTAGTGGCGGCGTGAAGAGAATGAAGAACGATCAGTAAGATCGTGCTTTAAATAAAAAACTTAAGGGAAAGAAATAATTTTAGTAGATTAAAATAATTCTAAGGAGTAAAAGAATTAATCACATAATGTAAATAATTTGGAAGAAACTCAATTGCTTCATATTATAATTGTTTTGAAAATATGTTAAATGTTAACGTTGAGAAACATCGGAAAGGGAAGTCAGACTTCTAACAAGATATCCAATTAGTACGTAAAGTAATAATTCTGTAATTTGAAATGGAAAAGAATTTATCTGGTTGTTGTAAAAGATATGGATGAGGGATAAATATCTAATAAGGGAGTAATTTATTTAATTGAAAAGCAAAGAAAGATTTAGAAAAGATTTTGTAATTCCAACATAGGAAAAGTCGTTAAACTAGAAGGGAAGAATCTAGAATATACGTACTTTAAATCAGGAGAGAGAATAGGGAACTATTATTAGCTCAATTCAAATTGAGAGCGGTAAAACCAGATTTGAGTTCTTAAAGATATTTAATTAATTAAGACGAAGAAAAATCAGATTTGAATTCTTAAAGACATTTAATTAATTAAGAGGAAGTAAAATCATATTTGAATTCTTAGATTCAAACTAACATAATAGTTTTCAAAAATAAATGTTGCACAATACTACTGTTGAAAGGAAGATGAAGGAAACGTATTTAATGCTGCTAAAATAAGATTAGATAACGAGTTACTTCCCCAGGCCTACTATTAATCCTAACGTCGGACTATACAACCTAAACATATTTATCTTGATGTAATACTCGCACCTCTTATACTAATCTTATATTATACTTATCCTAATCCCGGATTTTGGGGGTATTTCATCACATCCTCCTAAAAGGAAAGCTTCACCCCCGAAGCTAAAACTTACTCAGACAGGGATACTAACCGAAACTGGCTTGAATCATTACCTGATCGATGAGCTGTGGGTACTTCTTTCTCATCTCCTCTTCCACTTCCCACGTAGCCTCTTCTGTTCCATGATTGGACCACAGAACCTTGACCATTCGGGTAGACTTCGATCGGGTTTCCCTAGTCTTGGTGTCCAGAACTCTAATGGGATACTCTTCATAGGATAGGTTCTGCTCTAGCTCTAGGACCTCTGGTTGCAACACATGCGAAGGGTCGGGAATGTACCTCTTCAACTGGGACACGTGGCACGTTGTGAACTTTCTCCAGTTCACAAAGGAGTGCTAAATGGTAGGCGACCTTCTTGATCCTCTCCAAGATCTCATAGGGTCCCACAAACTTGGGACTGAGCTTTCCCATCTTCCCGAATCTGGTTACCCCTTTTACAGGAGACGTCTTCAGGAAGATTCTATCACCCACCTCGAACTCTATCGGTCTACGCGTGAGATCAGCATAGGAGTTTTGCCTGTCCTGAGCCGCCTTCATCCGACTCTGAATCACCCTGACCTGCTCCATGGTCTCCTCTATTAACTGTGGCCCCAACACCACTGTCTCACTGATGTCACTCCAACACAGTGGGGTCCTACATTTCCTCTCATACAGAGCCTCGTGGGGAGCCATCTTGATACTGGTATGATAGCTGTTGTTATATAAAAACTCCACCAAGTGTAGCATATCTGCCCACGAACCCTGGAAATCCTTAACGCAGGCACGAAGCATATCTTCTAAAGTCTGGATGGTTCTTTCTGTCTGACCATCAGTAACATGGTGAAAAGTGGTGCTCAATTTCAGCTTGGTGCCCATCGCCTTCTGAAACTGCTGCCAATAGTGAGCCAGAAATCTCGAGTCGCGGTCTGAAATGATAGTCTCAGGCACCCCCCATGGTATCTCACCACGTTCTTAATGTAGGCATCCACCAACTAACTCATAGACCACGTGTTATTCATGGGTATAAACCACGCAGACTTAGTAAGTCGGTCCGCAATTACCCAAATTTGGTTAACTCCTCCTCTAGCCGGTGGTAAACCCATCACGAAATCAATAGAAATGGAGTCCCACTTCCACTTCGAAACGTCCAGAGGCTACTGTAAACCTCCCATCCTCTTATGTTAGAATTTCACCTTCTGGCAAGTGAGACACTTCAACACGAACTCTGCTACTTCCCTCTTCATTTTAGGCCATCAGAATAGCTTCTTCAGGTCTTTGTACAATTTGTCACCACCAGGATGAACTGAGTACGGAGTATTATGAGCCTCCTTCATCAGTCTCTCCTTTACCTCTGCGCACTCCTGAGGCACGCACCATCGGCCTCTGAATCTCAGGCTACCATCACTATGGACTTCAAAGCCCTCTTCTCCTTGATGCGCTCTAATTTTACATCGCCGGCTGCCCCTTGAGTATCTCCCCATAGATGTCGAAAGAGAAACTCATCTGGAACAGTTTTACCTCTTGCTCCACTCCTCCGGATTCCATCACCTCCAAATTCAACCTCTGAAACTCACGAACTAGCTCATCAGGAAGGACCCACATTTAGTTCACTGAATGGCTCCTCTTTCTGCTCAGAGCGTCTGCTACTAGATTTGACTTCCTCTCGTGGTACAGAATTCCTAAGTCATAGTCTTTGATCAATTCCAACCATGTCCCCTACCTCATATTGAGCTCCTTCTGCGTGAAGATGTACTTGAGGCTCTTGTGGTCGGTGTAGATTTGCAAGAAACGCCATACAAGTAGTGCCTCCAAATCTTGAGGGCGAACACCACTGCTGCCAGCTCTAGATTGTGCGTCGGATAGCGAGTCTCGTACTCCTTCAGTTGCCTCGACGCATAAGCAATCATCTTTCCCTTCTGCATTAGAACGCACCCCAGGCCATACTTGGAGGCGTCGTTGAATACCTCAAAGCCTTCGGTCCCTGAAGGTAGAGTTAACACTGGGGCTGTGGTTAATCATTCCTTCAGTTCCTGAAATGCTGATTCACACTCGTCACTCCACTGGAATTTGACCACCTTCTTCATGAGATTTGTGAGAGGTCTGGCAATCTTTGAAAAATCCATCACGAATCTCCTGTAGTATCCTGCCAAGCCCAGGAAACTACGAACCTTTATCAGGTTACTTGGTCTCAGCCACTCTTTCACTGCTTGAATTTTGGCTAGGTCTATTGAGATCCCTTCCTTGATGACAATATGGCCTAGAAACACCACTCGGTCCAACCAAAATTCACACTTGGACAAATTTGCGTACAACTGCTGCTCTCTCAAAATTTGTAGGACTAATCTCAGGTGCTCCTTATGCTCTTCCTCGTCTTTAGAGTAAATGAGGATATCGTCTATGAATACCACCACAAACCGGTCTAGATATGGATTAAAGATCCGGTTCATGAGGTCCATGAAGACGGCTGGTGCATTCGTGAGTCCGAAGGGCATCACCAAGAATTTGAAATGCCCGTATCTGGTTCGGAAAGCAGTCTTCGGGATGTTTCTCTGCAACTCAGAGCTGGTGGTATCCCGATCTCAAATCTATCTTGGAGAAGGCTCCTGCACCCAGGAGTTGGTCAAAGAGGTCATCAATTCTTGGTAACGGATAGCGGTTCTTCACAATGATCTGGTTCAGCTCCCAGTAATCTATGCATAGCCTCATGCTCCCATCCTTCTTCTTTACAAACAAGACAGGAGCTCCCCACGGCGATACACTCGGTCAGATGTACCCTTTCTCCAAGAGATCCTCCAACTGAACCTTCAATTCTTTCAGTTCTAACGGTACCATACGGTATGGGGCTTTGGAGATAGGTGTTGCTCCTGGCACTAGGTCGATACTGAACTCCACCTCCCAGTCTGGCGACATGCCTGGAATCTCCTCAGGAAAGACGTCCGGGAATTCATTCACTACCGAATCTCCTCTAGCTGGCTGGACTCTCTGCTCAGATCCTGAACGTAGCAAAGATACCTGCTGACCCTTCTTACTTGGGAGAGAATTGTCATTGCTGAGACAATCTTTACCCCTGGCTTCTTCTCCACGCGTCTATAGGTGATTCTGCCCCGATGGTCCTCTCAGGATGATCTTCTGTTCTCCATAGTCTATCTTGCCCTTATATTTACTCAACCAGTCCATCCCTAAGATGATGTCGAAGTCGGGAAGGACAAACTAGAAGAGGTCAATTACAAATGTTTCCCCTCTTTTGTCTACCCCCACATTTTAGTACTCTATTACAGGAGATTACCCGCCCCGAGGGTATAGACACAGCTATAGGTGAGGCCTTATTAGCAACTAGACCTAGTTTCTCAACAAAAGTTCCAGAAATAAAGGAATACGAGGCTCCGGTATCAAACAGAATACGAGCAAGGGTACCACAAACAGAAAAAGTACCTGCTAACATGTCGGCTTCATCCTTAGCCTCAGCTCGGCTCATGACATTAATCTTACAAGAGTTCTGTGGTTGTCTCGGTTCTCTCCTTGGCCTCGGTTGCCTCCATTTCCACCCCCGCCATTACCACGCTGGGGAGCGTCCCGCACTGGTTCTGGCCCTGGTCCTGGCCTCGATACTGGGAGTCTGGCTGCCTATAGGTACGGTCTCCACCACCTCTCTCTTTGACTATCCCCTGGAGGGTTCTTGAAGCATTCAAACACCTGTGGCCCTTTTTCCACACCGGAAGCACATGACCAAATTTCCCTCATAGCCTTTTCCTGGGTGGTCCTTGTGGCACCTATTACAGTGGAAGTGCCTTTCTCGCCCATGCTCCACCCTCTGGGTCTGATTCTAGGGTGGTCACCCCACCTCTGGGTCTGCCTCTGGTTCCCCTCGGACCTTCGCCTCTCGTCAGAATTTGGCCTCCATCTTATCCTGGTTTGGTCTCTGGGGTCTATCATCATGGCCCCGAGAGTCCTCCCCATCTTGCCTTCCTCTTCTGGCCTGCTTGGACCTCCCTTCTCTTCTGCTGCACCCTGTAGAGGTTCGCAGCCTTCCCATACGCATCCTGAAGAGTCGGGATGGTCAGGACACTTAAGGCCTCTTGGAGACTCCAGTTGAGTCCTCCCATAAACCGCTGCACCTTCGAGGCTTCTTCAGGAACCATGGTAGGTGCGAATCTTGCCAGCTCCAGGAACTTTGAATGATAATCCTTCACACTTTTGGATAATTGCTTAAGTTCGGAGAACTCAAGGTACTTCTGCATGCGCACGTGCTCAGGGTAGAAGCGTCTTCTCATAGCTTGCTTCAGCGCATCCTATCCGAAGTTAGGCTCAGCTCACAGCACATATCGGTTGGCCGTCCACCAGATATCGGCCTCACCCTTGAAGTACTATACTACTCCATTGACTTTCCTGTCCACTGGGCAGTTAACCGCGTCGAAGATCTTGTCGAACTCCCGGATCTAGACTTCAACTAGAACCGGGTCCTCCTCTCCAGCAAAAGCGGTCGGCTTCAGGTGCGCAATCCTCTTTGTCTAGTCCTCAGGCAAGTCGTCCCGTTGGGCCTAGCGTTGGACAATCTGCCCCAAGTTGAGTGCGAGCTCTTGAAGCTGTCTCACAGGGTCATTAGCTGCCATATTGGTCCTCCTGCTCCTACTCCGGGTGTTGTATGTGAAGTTGAGTCGGTCTGCCAGTCCTACGTTCTTGAGCTCAAGTGAACTCCTGATTACGATGTAAAGGAATAAAGATCTCCATTTCCATAACCACCCCCGAGTTCATACTACAAGTTCTACTATTCTATTCCATATACATTACCAAGTATACAATTCACACTAACATATACATATACAAAGCAATATCCAATAACCCTTGTGCATCCTTCAGCACACTCAAAACAGAAACATTTCATGTACTCAGCATACACATAATAATATAACACAAATTCCCATACGGCTTATCCCCACATTTTAGTCCGGTTTAATCATATCTTTGCTTATTTCGAAAACATGACTCTGATACCACCTTGTAACACCCTGAATTTATGCCTTAAATCATAGTTTATGAAATTACAAATCTAATGGTGAAAACGGCTTCTAAAACGGACTTCAAACTTGTCCAAAAAGGGCAAACTGAAGTCAGTCCGAACGTGTGTCTAGACATATAAAGTTCGGACACAAGCCGAAGAAAAACAAACTGCAGAAAACCATTTTTCCGAACTTGTGTCTGGACGTTGATGTTCGAACACAAGTCTAGAGTTGAAAAATCAGAAACACCAAAGCGTCCGAACTTGTGTCCGGACTTTGAAGTTCGGACACAAGTCGTGTTGTAAAAGTCCGAAAATTCTTTACGCGCGTCCGAACGTTAGTCCGAACTTGCAAGTTCGGACATAAGTTGATACTTGCAAGTTGAACCCGTCCTCGCATGTTGTCCGAACATTGACGTTCAGACACGACCATACTGCGAAAACATTTAGAACTCTCGGAGCCTATCCGAACATTAATGTCCGGACGGACGTTCGGACAGGTCCCTGTATGCGATTTCAGAACGTAAAACAGAGACAGAAGAAAATCAAAACTTATACAAATCCATGTAACGATAACACAGTTGAAGTAACACTTTTACCATGAAATACAGTGGAAACTTCTTGTAATCCAAGGTGCTACCGCCTCATCCAAACCCTTGGATGCTCAGGCAAACAATCCAACAAAACATACAAAACCATTATCTCAACATTGTAATCTCAATTTCTACAGAAGCTTAAAATGTAAAGTAACTATAAAAATGTAAATACAGTAACTTAAACATTGTACTTCAGAAATCCTATAACTCAAATTATTGACTCAAAAATAATTCCAATTCCCCTAAACTAGGTGATAGCGCATTCCTCATTTCCCAAGTCAGCAATCAGTACCTGCGATCAGAAAACAATAACAAAAGCACGAAGGGATCACGCAAATCAGTGAAACTGAATAAACTCCATCTCATTACGTAAAATACATTTTGGAAACCTCTTTGCAATTGGATAAACAAAACGTTCAGATTTTATAAATCAACATTCCAATTCCACTTTCCAGTAATTAATAACCAGTAAAATAATTAGGGAGCCTTCAACAGGAATAACCACATAAATAACGAGACAGTCACAAACGGACTGAAATAACCAAACACCCTCACCCTAAGTCCTTAAGTGTGCACACCCCCTATGAATCATCATACCATAGAGTAGATCATAGAGCTTAACTACAGTCATTGTATGCAGCGCAAAATATATATATATGTAATTTAGTGTAATTAATTCATGCTCACGGTGCAGAGAACCAATATGGTGAATCAGGGAGCACCACGAACCCCGTGGTAATTAAATCCAGCGAAGAGCTCCCAAAACCAAAATACAATTGCAATATTCCAAACACCACAATTTTTATATCACGTGAAATACCACAATCCTAATTTACCAAAATGTTGGTAGAGTTCCTCAGAATACTTTTTGATTGAAAAATCATCCAGAATAATAAATCAACAATGAGCACAGAATTTACCTGGTCATTTCCTTGACTCAGGAAGACGGTTCACAGAAATCACCAGTAACGTTCGTCAACGACACCGTTGTCTAGAACATAATAATTCACAATCAGGAACCAACGAACACAACTGAATTAGCACGCTATTTACACGATTACTTTACCCGATATAACTCTAGTTGGCACCAGGGAAGGATTTTGACCAGGGCACAAGAAAGAGCGTGAATTGAGAGGAGAAGAAGACGTAGTGGCGGTGTGAAGAGGATGAAGAATGATCAGTAAAATCGTACTTTAAATAAATAACTTAAGGGAAAGAAATAATTTTAGTATATTAAAATAATTCTAAAGCAGTAAAAGAATTAATCACATAATGTAATAATTTGGAAGAAACTCAATTGCTTCATATTATAATTGTTTTGAAAATATATTAAATGTTAACGTTGAGAAACATCGGAAAGGGAAGTTAGACTTCTAACAAGATATCCAATTAGTAAGTAAAGTAATAATTCTTTAATTTTAAATGGAAAAGAATTTATCTGGTTGTTATAAAAGATAAGGATGAGGGATAAATATCTAATAAGGGAGTAATTTATTTAATTGAAAAGGAAAGAAAGATTTAGAAAAGATTTTGTAATTCCAACATAGGAGAAGTCATTAAACTGGAAGGGAAGAATCTAGAATATAGGTACTTTAAATCAGGAGAGAATAGGGAACTATTATTAGCTCAATTCAAATTGAGAGCGGTAAAACCATATTTGAGTTCTTAAAGATATTCAATTAATTAAGAGGAAGAAAAATCAGATTCGAATTCTTAAAGATATTAATTAATTAAGAGGAAGTAAAATCAGATTTGAATTCTTAGATTCAAACTAACATAATAGTTTACAAAAAAAATGTTGCACAATACTACCATTGAAAGGAAGATGAGGGAAACGTATTTAATGCTGCTAAAATAAGACTCCCTCCGTCCTAAATTGATCGTCATGTTTGCTTTATGGCACGTTTTTCCACTTCAATATTAAGCATATAAGATAAAATAATTTTATAAAACTAAATTTTGTATTATATAGAAAATCATGTAAGGAATCATATACAAAACATAAATTTTCAAAATTAATTTATCTTATATGTTAAAAATTGAAGTTAAACGATATATCCAAGTAGTAAACATGACGGTCAATTCAGGATGGAGGGAGGATTAGATAACGAATTACTTCCCCAGGCCAACTATTAATCCTAACGTCGGACTATACGACCCTAACATATTTATCTTGATATAATACTCGCACCTCTTATACTAATCTTATATTATAATTATCCTAATCCCGGATTTCGGGGGTATTTCAAGACGAATGTTAGATCAGGATAAGTAGTGAAGGGAAGATAACTGATTTTTCATTTGGCACCGTCTATGGGAATCGAACAACTCAGTTGACACAAAGTGAAAACACAATCACCTTCATATGCCCGTAAATAATGTCACATGATCAAGCTATTAGGGAAGGTGCAGCATGTCAGGAGCACGTGCGTCGTGGGCTAGCCATTGCCGTCAACAAGCGAAGCTGATACATGTTGATACTATATCACCAGATATAAATATGCTTAACTCTTGTGTTTTCCATTATTTTTATTGAACTCAGTTTCTAAGGCTTAAGTTGATGTCTATATATTTTGTAGCAATCATTGGTTGTTATTTGTTGTGTGTGTCAAAACATCCACATGTTTGGTCCTTGATCCTTTGGGGATGTTTAGAAACATCTCAATATCGATGCTACTAAAGAAGTAGGTATGTTGTTCTTTTAATTTAAAATCCAACATAAACTGCTTATCTAGTTGTTGATGTTATCATATATTAAAATGAATTCTTTATTTTTCAGTGGTCATAGTTTTATCCATTGGATATATAGTTTACAAAGGTAATTATAAATGTATATATATATATATATAGTTTCATATATATATATATATATTGTGTTTATATTAAGTTTTTGTTCAATATATAGCGTCTCAAACAGGAAGTTTCACGAAGTTATAACTATTATGTCATGCATCTATGACATTATTCACAATATCGACACTTTGGACGACGAATATAAGATATATATTTACATCTTTGAAGCATTTTGTTATTACAATATGCATTTTATTTGTATATCACATTCTAATGGTTTTTTGTTTTAAACGTCATCATCAGGTTATTGATTATTTCAAAAAGCTGGGGTCTTATGATATAAGGAAGATCGATTTTGTGAAAAAACATATGACTTTCTATTGGATGAAGTACATTCCATAAATTTAGTTCTTTGAATGTGTAAATAGAAAAGTGTTGTGTACTCTGTTTAGTATTGTATATTAGTAGTATGGAAGCATTAGCTGTTGGAATTCAAAGGTCAAAGGATCTTTTATGTTCTTGATTTTTGAATATGTAATTGTAGGATCTAGAATATACTTGTGTACAACTTCTGCAATATTTTCTCTCTTGTACAAATTCTACAAATATATTTTAGCGAAAGTGACATACCCCACCCATGATGTTTGATGAAATCACACATCTCACCCATGAGGTTTCAAAAATTATTTTCTCACCCATGTGGTTTCTCCTATTTTACATCCGAAAACTTTTCTAATTTTCGTTCAACTTGATGTTAAAATGTTTTTTAAAATTGATTAAACTTTACATGGATGATGCTAAAGTGTTATATTTTGGTCTAATACCAAATTCAAAGTTTTTAAAGCTCCAATATGACCTATGCGACCCAATGAAAAAACGTCCACATGTCACAAGTTTCATTGGTTCTCACAGGTCATATGTGCGCTTAAAAAATTTTTAATGTAACATTAGACCAAAATATAACACTTTAACATCATTCATGTAAAATTTCATTAATTTTAGACAACATCCAAACATCTTCTAAGTTGAAAAAAATACAAAGTTACTAGATATAAAACAAGAAAAACCACATGTATAAAAAAATTACTTTAAAACCTTGTAAATGGGATGTGTAATTTTTATATAACATCATAGGTGGGAATGTAATTTTCCCTATATTTTATTGTAAGGGAAAGAAATTATTTGTAATAAACAAAATATAAAAAATAACATAAATCACAATTATATGTGATAACCGTCTTTATGTTTAAAAAATACTGTGAATTTTATTGACCAAAAACAACAGTTTCTGCTAATTCATAGCTTTATATTATACAGCGGTTTGCTCTATAACCGTGCTTTAACTGAAAACCGGAATTCTAAACCGTGGTTTTTTATGACTTTTTTTTACGACAGCACGGTTAGAACCAACCGTGGTTTTTCTCCATCTCAAATTTATATAAACAGCAGTATATAATCCTACAAATTCAACATCATCTGAATAGCCAATTACTCACTAGTCCCTACTAAAGAAAAGTCACACGAGGACAGCATAACCAGCTCAGAATACAACCTATATACGGAACAAGGGACATAACAAACAAGGAAAGATTCTATTCATCCGAGACAATTTCAATGTCCCCGTCCAAATGAATCAAGAGAAAGAGTGATATTATGATTCATTCATACATCATTGTTGGGTTGGTTCCAGGCGATGAGTTAGAAATTTTCCACCCTAGTCTTCTATGGCAGCCACATTACCATCTTCTAACTGCTGTTGCTTTTGTTGTTCATCTGCAATTTCATACAGAGAAAGAAAAATTAACTTTAGTATTAATCAGGAAGAACATTAAGATCCTGCAAAACCTTTCCCATTATGAGATAATGGAATCTCTTTCAATGACAATGACTTTCCTCTGTACAAGAAAACCTAGACAATCCAGCAAATGCAACTAAAAATGTCTTAGAGCAATAAAATAGCATGTACTGTATCGCCATCATGGAGAAACTGAATGCTAGATTCCAGACTAGAAAAACATATTTAACAAAAGTAGAACAAATAAACAGAAGTGACATACAGTGAAAAAGAAATGAAAAGCAAACATACCCATTAGTTTGTAAAGAGCCTTCTGGGTCTTCCTTTCAAGCTTATCAAGTTTCTTCTCAACATCTCTCTTGAGATCCCAATTTGGTTTCTTGGGAGCAATATTCAGAAAAGGGTCCTGAATACTTCAGCAGATTAGTGCTAATGAAATGCAATGAAAATCACCGAGAACACTGCATGAAGCAAGCACAAATTAAGAAAAATGCAAACAAACAGAATTACCTCTTTCGTCTCTGTTACAGGGGCTGCGGCAATTGAATCTTCAAATTTGGGTAAATCTGGGGGAGCAAGCTTACCCTCTTGTAGTTGCTTATCGTGAGGGAGATAATTGCGAAATTTCATGTTAACACTGTTGTAAGAAGAAAGAGGTAGCAGGTATCAGAGACTTGTAAATAACAGCAATGGCATTCTGAAACACAATCATGTGTTTGAAGATAAAACTATAGTGACAGGCACCAGACTGGTTTCCACTATGAATGTACTGGTTAACAAAGCTCACTCAAATATACTATAAGCCCAAACCCCTTATAAAGAGAATATGTAAATATAAAGCGGAAGCTATCAAAGAGAATACACAAACGGCAGTCTTCATTTGGGAATAACCTATCAAAGCTTGTATAATTCAAGTAAACAAATCCTGTTTTCACTCCATACTAATAAAAGAATAATAATAACATCAAACCCTCCCACCTCTCTGACAATTGGTTGTTACAATTAAGTAGATATGATATCTAATAGCCTTATTCAGTCTACTCCAAGTAGAAAAGATATCAACCAGTTACTGGCTTTGTTAATGAGATACCATGACGTAGTTCCACCAATATCACATAACAGAGATTACCCAAGTTCTCAACTTGACAAGCCACCCATTGGACACACATGTTAGGTTAAACCTTTAATCTATAGAATTAAAACCTCATTGACAAACATTTTATCTCATATAATCATAAAGGAAAGAGTTTATGCACTTGACAACGATGCACTGTTTGAGGGAAAGCTGAACAGGACCTCTCATCATTAGTAGTTCCACCATCCTCATTCTTACACTGAGCTTGAGAGGGTTCCTCATCCGGGGTGTTAAGAAGCTCCTGAGCTTGTCTAAGAGCTCTTAATCTCTCCCGCCGGGCTTCTGCAGCTTCAACTGGGTTATCTTCATCAGCCATCGCTTTACCTGACAAAGATATAGACAAGATGTCACTTTGCATTAGACACGAGAATAAGAAGACCAACTTTTTCACTGAATCATCGAGATTTATAAATAACAGAGAATCAGTAGCGTCGCTAGTCGATCATTCTGTCAGCGGTTCTGATGATGTCCTAGCATGCATATCACTATTTACAACTTACTTCTCCTTCTTCCCTAGCAGGGGAAGCTCCAATAAATAATTAATGGCCAATAGCCAAATAGCACCCACCAACAATTTAGAGCATTGAGCATGCTTAGGGTAATCTAGAGTAACTCAGGAGAGATATGACACACTCATAGATGCATAAGGACAATTAGGGTTTGCAATTAAACCGAACAATATATTACTTGACTTCGCCATATGCATTCAGACGCCAAAGCATAAAACTGCAGAAACCGACTGCTAAGTAAATAAGTGATGGAACGAAAGCGGGCAAAAAAGAATTGCATAACGACGATTACCTGTTTGGGAAATGAAAAAATAAAGGTGAATTCTCAGCAAGCTAAAAATTTCAGGGTAGCAGAGATAGTGCGAGAGAAACGGAGAAGAGAAACCGAATTGTTTGTGAACGGTGCAGATACACGCAGGCGTACAAGCTAGGAGTCGGCGATACCCAGACAAAGTCGACGCTCTAGCAATGAGAGACAAGGGGCGAGGGCAGGCACTTGAAAGAACCAGACGGGTGGCCATTCGAGTTGTGGGTCGGGTTGGGACCAACCAGACTAAGAAAATTGTATTAGACCCATAGAGAGATCTATAAATAATTGGGGTTATAAACTTTCAACCCATATTCAGCCCATATATAATCATTGAATCTAAACCCGACTCGTTTAACCCGTTTAAATAAAAATATTTTTTATTTTCTGCAGAATGATCAGTCGTCCATAAAAACGTGCACATAAAAGTCATTTATTTTGAATCATTATGTGACATTTTCCAAATGTCAACCATTATGTTAAATGGGTCAATAATCTTAACTCATAGCCGTTATTTGTGCGGATGAAATAGTGTGGACGGTGGAGTTTGGGCGACTAATGATTGACATAGTATTAGGTTTTTCAAACAAATAGTGAATAGTGAATATAGTGGCCTAGAGAATGTATTTGGATTTATAAAATAATTATTTGTGTAGGCCTAAAGAAGTGATAGTATTTTGTTTGCTATTATACTAATGGTTATAGAATTAATACATATCAAAGTAAAATATATACATATTTATTTATTTATTTATTTTTAATTAAATTAAATAAGCGGGTCGGGTTGAATTCGGTTTAGGACCTTTAACCCATACCCAACCCATATATTTAATAGGTAACTTACACCCTACCCAAAAATTAAATGTGTCAATAATCTTAACCCATACCCACTATTTACGGGTTGGGTTAGGGTCGGGTTATCGGGTTGGGTAAAAATTACCACCTCTAGTGCGCACGACCCACACTGAACATGGTGCGGTTAAGAGATGAGACACTCTTTATGTGGCGCATAAGTAATAGTAATATTATATTAATTTTAAATTATTGTAATTTTTAAATATAAGTCTTAAATAGAAAAAAGTTGTACCATTATTGTTGAGACATCGAAGTGTTGCAGAGATAGCTAATCACCTCGACAGAGTCAATCATCCTCATCCAAACACAAAGAACGAGCTACTACAAGAGAGTCCGTGCAACTAAGGAAACATCACAGACTCTCCCATGCCGTTGCGAAAACTAAGGAACGAACTCGTGAATCTTTCAACGCTCCAACGGCATCAACCCCCCCCCCCCCCATCACATCCGAAGTTCGCGGCCCAAGTCAGAAGACCACCTAAGGACGTTGCCCACTAAGTTAGTTCCGACAATTTCGGAACTAACTCCCTCAACCTGTTGTTTCCAGTACCAGTATAAATAAGCATTGTAATAGCTAGTTTCATTTGCGCTTTTACCGAGAAACATTCTAGAGATTAGAGTGAGAGAGAAATTATCTTTGTAAGTCAGAGAGAAAGAATACGTACCAAATCAGTTAGTGCATCTAGATAGACTCTGCCTAGGAAGATCCTAGTTTTGCTACACTTACCATTGAGCTGATCAGAAAGTGTATTGGGTGAGTGAGTGAAAAACCGCTAAGTAGATCTCTTCTACTTAGTGGGCATTTGTAAGTTATTCTATTTTGACCAGAGAATAAAATAGCTTATTTGTGTATCTTGCTGAGTTCCACAGAGTCTATCTATCTCTCAAACGTTAATTTGTTTCAGTTTCTTTAAGTCTTCCGCACACTTAGTTTAACCAGTTTGATTGAGTGCCTCGACGTCCCAAAGTGTTTCTTATCCTTAAAAGATCGATTGAGTCAAGCCAACTCTTAGACTCACACCTTGGGTTGGTTTGAGTTAGCCACCCGATCCTACACGTGGTATCAGAGCTTTGCTTAGGCTGACAGTCAATCAACGAAGCAATGGCAGATCTCTTCCCAATCAAAACAACAAAATGCACTTCGAGCACCCTAGACTCACCTCCACCAACTACGATCATTGGAAAAACGAGATCGAACACATTGAGTCAGTCAACTCTAAACTTTGGGAGATAGTCACTGGAGGAGACCTCGCAGTCAATCTAGATCGATCCACATGGACTGCTGCAGATCGTAAAAGGTATGAGCTAAATCGACAAGCATCACGCGCAATCTACACTTGTCTGTCCATTCCAGAACAAAGAAGAGTCAATCACTGTAAGTCCACAAACGAGATATGGACACTCCTTCAAGCTACCCACGAAGGAGTCACTGAACTCAAGAAATGCAAAGCTCAAGAACTTCGAATGGATTATGAGAATTTTCTGCAAAAACTCGGTGAGTCTCTGGAAGAAGTGCTTGATCGTTTTATTTACTAACTACTACTATGCAGGAAGTGAACATTTTACCGGATAGAGAGAGTGTCTTGCACAAGCTGCTTGACAGTCTTAGAGAAGAATGGGCAGAAACGGTAATCTCCACCAAAGCGTGTAAGGAATTATCCAAATGGAGCTGTCAAGACTTAGGTTCCTATCTACAATCTGTAGATAAGTACAAGAAGAATGTTCGAAAAGAAGTGTGGTAATGCATCTTCTTCTTCTAGTAAGGTTACTACTTTGAATGACCAAGCCTTGCAGGTTAACTCGAATCAGTATACCCAAGAAGGAGCCTATGTCGCTGATACTCAAATCAGACAAGCTAAGGCCGAGTTGGTGGATATTATTGTTGAAGAAAGTGAGGCTGAGACTATGGAAGACTTTGTCTTCATAGTAAAGAACTTCCGAAAATTCATGCGTAACCAGCCAAATCGACAGAGTCAGTCGTTCTCAAATACCTCCAAACAAGTCTTCTACTCTGTCACCTGTTTCAACTGCAATAAACCGGTCACTTCAAGAAGGACTGCCCCTTACTCAAAACCAGTATGGAAAATCCCAAGGGAGGTCGCTGATGGCAGCTGTCGGTTGGGGTGATTCAGACTCAGACGATCAAGACACAGAGTCCAGCGGCCTGGTATGTCTCATGGCACATGATACGACGGAGTCCATGATCCCCGACAATGAGGTAACTCGTTCCCATCTAGAAACAGATCTTTATCGTATAACTCCTATGGGTTTTATGACCTTAATTGCTAAAATTGTCTCTGAGACTAACTCCCTAAGCAAGTCTCACCAGTAAAATATCCGAGTTAACTGAGGAACTCGAAATCTCAAAGGATCTCATGTATGCTTAAGAAACGAAGCTGAGGAACACAAGACTATCTCTTGCTCTTTTAGACTAGATCTACAAGAATCACGGCGTCATGTTGATTCCCTCAAAAGGAACTCAATAAACCATAAGTCTTAGTAAATCCAGCCAAAGTGACCAGAAAGAGTTTCTCACTCTGACTGACTCTCTCAAACAGGATCTCACCATTTTTACTGATAAATGATGCTCTCTTCAAAATGATCTAAATGCTTCCGAATCCAAAATCATGTCTTTAAACGCTACTGTCAAAAACCTCACTCAAAAACTGAAAGAAAAGAGCATGCTCTCTCTCCGAACTACCTGAGTGGGCTAACTCCGAAATCAAGGAAGTCAGTCAAGATCGTGATGATCTTCGTTTAAAAGTAGAACAACTCTCTCAAGAGATTGTTAATCTACAATCTGGAGTTGGATCCACTCAATCTAAGCCCAAGTGGCAAAAGGGTAAGTTCGATATTCCAAAAACTATGTCCAAATCCGACAACAAAGCCAAGCAATATCAAGAAAAAGGAAAGTTTGACTCCTGGTGGAAAGGACAGCAAAAATACGTCAATCTTCCTCCAACTAAGATTTGTGGCTACTGCGGGAGCCTTGGACATAGGTACAGTGCTTGTGATAAACTGAATAAAGATCTTTCATTCAATCTCAAACGAGTTAGATTGATTCTTGAAGCTAGAGAAGAGTTAAAAAGATCTGGCTTGAAAAGGGAACCCAAGTACATCTGGGTTCCCAAGTCTGACAAATGATCTTTTGTTTTGTAGGTGAAGGCGAATGAAGACAGCTGAAACTTGGATAGTGGATGCTCTCGTCACATGACTGGAGACCCAAATCAATTCAATTCGCTTTCATCCTACCAAGGAGGTAAGGTTACCTTTGGAAACAACAACCAGGGTGAAATCCTGGGAGTGGCTCTGTAGGTAACCCCTCTATATTTAAAATTGATGGAGTCCATCTGGTCACTGGACTTCAACATAGTTTATTAAGTATTTCTCAAATTTGTGATAGATTCAATTTGGTACTTTTCTCCTTTTCGGATTGTAAGGTTTTTGATGAGCGTACAGGTTCCTTAAAAGCTGTGGGACGCGGAGAAGGAAATCTCTACAAAATGTGCTTAAACTCCATTAATCCAGATGATCCAGTCTGTCTAAATGTGCATTCCAAAAATTCATTGCTGTGGCACTCCAGACTTGGTCACGTAAATCACAGGTTGTTGAACAAACTCAACAGTAAGGATTTGGTGATTGGTTTACCAGATACAAACTTTGACACAGACTCCGTCTGTGAAGCATGCATAAAAGGTAAACACACCCGATCTTCCTTCAAAAGTAAGTTAACTCTCTCTACTAGCTCTCTGTTGGAATTGCTCCACATGGATCTTGTTTGCCCCATGCGTACTCAAAGCAGAAGTGGTAAGAGGTACATTCTGGTCATAGTCGATGACTATTCTAGGTGGACTTGGGTTATCTTTCTGTCTACTAAGGATGAAACTTTTACGGAGTTTGCCAAACTTCATAAAGTGCTTATCAACAAATTCTCATTTACGTTAAAACCCTGAGAACAGACTAGGGTACTGAATTTTGCAACAAGTCGTTTGATGAGTTTTGCAGGGACAACGGAGTTGATCACCAAGTCTCATCCGCACGCACTCTAGAACATAATGGAGTCGTTGAACGAAAGAATATAACCTTGGTTGAAATGGCGCGTACCATGCTTATTGACAGTCAACTAACTCCATCATACTGGGCAGAGGCTATTAATACAACATGCTATGTGTTAAATCGTGCCTTGATCCACCCATTTCTTCACAAGACACCCTACGAACTGCTCCGTCAGCGTAAACCAAACCTCATTCATCTCAGGCGTTTCGGGTGTAAGTGCTATATCCACAATAATGGTAAGGACAACTTGGGTAAGTTCTCTCCCAAAAGTGATGAAGGTATATTTCTTGGCTACTCTTCTAAAAGCAAAGCTTATCGTGTTATTAATCTGAGAACTCAATGTTTAGAAGAGAGTCCCCATGTCAGGTTCGATGAGTCTCACAACGTTGGCTCATCTTCTGATCAACTTGACTTTGCTCCAAACGATTTCCTCAGTGATCCACACTTCATCACTGTTCCCATAGGTACACTCCAAGATTCACAATCCATCACACTTGATGACTCTCCGGAAAAGAAAAACAATACATCCGACTCTACCGACTCTGACAATAACTCTAAAACACCCTTGCCTCAAAACTTGAACTTTGATTCCTCTGACAAAGACACACCCCCTCCTACTTCACATCGACAGTTCCAATAAAAATCAGCTCACCCTCCTGAAAACATAATATCCAACCAAAATTCAGGTGTTCAAACACGCTTTCAAGCTATGCAAAACCTATGTGCCTTTGGTGCCTTTCTTTCAAGCACCGAACCGCAAATGTTAAAGAGGCACTTCTTGATAGTGATTGGGTCACTGCTATGCCGGAGGAACTAAATTCTCTCCAAAGACATGATTTCTGGGAGTTAGTTCCCCAACCCACACATCAACAAACCATTGGTACTCGTTGGGTCTTTCGTAATAAACTGGATAATGCAGGACAAGTTTTCAGGAATAAAGCTCGGTTGGTTGTTCAGGGCTACAATCAAGAGGAAGGGATTGATTATGATGAAACCTTCGCACCTGTAGCTCGTCTTGAAGCAATTCGCATGTTAATTGCGTTTGCCGCATTCAAAGGTTTCACATTATATCAAATGGACGTCAAGACGGCCTTCTCCATGGGTATATTGATAGAAAAGTCTATGTCGAGCAACCTCCAGGATTCACAGACTCCGTCCATCCCGACTACGTCTACAAGCTATGTAAGGCCCTTTACGGACTGAAACAGGCTCCACGAGCTTGGTATGAAAGACTCTCTACATATCTCTTGCAAAATGGCTTCCTAGGGGTAACGTAGATAAAACACTATTCTTCTCCATTCATCACATGACTTACTTCTAGTACAAATTTATGTTGATGATATTATTATGGTTCTACGAGTAACACCCTTGTGATCCTTTTGCTAACTTATGAAGCAAGAATTTTCCATGAATGAGTTAGGTGGAGCTAAAGTTCTTCTTAGGACTACAAGTTCAACAGGAAAAGGAAGGGATTAAAATCCACCAACAAAAGTACATCAATGAACTCCTTGACAAGTACAATCTAACAATGCCAAAAGCATGTCAACACCAAGCTATACATCTGCCAAACTTCATCTAGATGACGACGGAGTCGGTGTCAATGCCACAGAGTATAGAGGAATGATAGGGTCCCTCTTGTACCTGACTGCCACTCTCGCCCTGTATTCTCAACGCAGTCTGTCTTTGTGCCCGCTGCGCTTCCAGGCACACAAAACAGTCTCACCTCACCTCAGTCAAACGTATCTTTCGATACCTCAAAGGTACAAGTACACTCTATCTAGGTATCCTCGATCTCCTACTTTTACTTTATCTAGCTATAGTGACTCTGATTGGGCTGGTTCCCTCAAGATCGAAAGAGTACTTCAGGAAATGCACAGTTCTTGGGTCTTTGTCTTTTTCATGGTCCTCCAAAAAACAAAACTCTGTCGCACTCTCTATAGCAGAGGCAAAGTATGTCTCTACTCAGCAGCCTGTTTCTCCCAACTTCTTTGGATGAAACAACAACTTCAAGATTATCATGTTACCCAAGAACAGATCCTAATCTTTTGTGACAACAAAAGCACAATCAAAATATCCGAAAACCCAGTCCAACACTCAAGAACCAAACACATTGAAATCCGTTTTCATTTCCTAAAGGACTGTGTCGAGAAAAAGCTTATTCAACTTGACTTTGTGCCCACAAAAGATCAACTTGCAGATATCTTCACAAACCCCTATCCATAGCATGATTGGAGCACTTCGATCAGCAATTGGATTGACTCCATCTACCTAGACGGTCGCATCTCCTTACCCCTACCGCAATCGTCAGCATGTACTCCCATATGTCTCACTGAGTCTGTCTCTGTTTGCACTTGAATCAGTGAACTGTGTTTTTCCTTGCTTAAATGCCTTTATGCACCTAGCACTACACATCCACGTCACCTATCCACACCCGCTCCGCCTAAATCTATGCCCTTGATCTCGCGCCCCCCTGATTTTTCTCGCCTGACACATGAAATCTCTGCAACTTCCGCAAGTCACTTCTGCCTTTATATCATCTATCACCCTACTCCGTCTCTCTCACTCACATTCCCCTTACACCCAAAGCTAAAACAAATTTCAAATGGCGGGCATCAACTTTAACGGCATCAACATCCCGGCCGAAATTTTCCAAGATCCTCTCCGCCTTCAGCGTATCTTCAGTCCATGGCAAACCCCAATCCATCCCCACTCACCACCACCACTATTCACTCTCCCACAAAACCACGACCACCTCATCCCCACACACTCTGCCACACCACCGCCCTCCACCCACGACACTTCCCCCCCAACACCCCCCATCCGCTGCCAAGACAGATATTCTTGAAACGGATATCGAAGATGTCACCCCACTCCAGACCAAGCCACCATCTCCACCACCTCATCAACCAAACCCTACCTCGATACCCAAGCCACTGACCCACCGTAAGCTCCACCCAAAAATCTCCAACACCAACCCCACAAGAATCTCATGAAAAATCGGTAACCCCAACTCCTCTCCAATCTTTGAAACCAAAACCCAGAAACGAAAAGCTCAAACAATAACCCGTCCCCCACCAAACACGTCCTAAGATCATCAGTCAAGGCCAACCAGTCTCCTCAGGTTCCGGTGAGTCTTCCCCAGTCCAAGAGTTGCCCACCAACAGCCACGACACATCCACTGGCCACCTCCACCACCAATACAGAAGCCGCCAAGCCGCAGCGTTGAAGCCCAAGATAGACCCCTTCACCCAATGCTACATGCTCTGTGATCCTGCCGCGGAGCGAAATATTGTCAAGGGTAAGTTTCTAGACTTCTCTTGGGCTCTGTCTTCGAATCTGGGGGAGTTAGTCACAATGCTAGAAGTTCAGGGATGGAAACATCTCTTCTGTGAGATAATAAGTGGTATCTCCAAGAGTCTGTTGACTTCTATCAAAATCTTGTCATTAGAAACGGTGCCGCACAATCTTTCGTCAACTCTACTCCCGTCTTTCTCAATCTTGAGAAGTTGTCCCAAATTCTTGGAGTCCCTCATACTGTTTGTCCTTCTATGAAAAAGGAGTCCTCCCAGAAATCCCCGGGGTCCCAAAAACAAGCTCTACCGCTTTTTCTCTTCCAAGAAAAAAGTGGGCTCCCCAATCCCCCAGGCGACCTTTCCATACTCCACCAACTCCTACACATCCTTGTCATCAAAAATATCGTCCCCAGAAAAGAAGGAAATCTAATGGTCAACTGTTTGGACCTCACCATCATGTACTGCATCATAAACCGTCACCCCCACTCAATCTGGCCCACATTATTCTCCATCATTTGGCCTAGTCTGTTGATACCCCAAAACACTCCCTGGGATATGTGTTTTGGCTGCCCCGCATTTTAAATTCTTTCAGGTACCCCTGGCAACATCTACGCCGGAGTCCATCGAGGAGGCAGACACCATCAATCTCCGCTATCTGAATCGGCTTACCTCCATCGACAAATCCAAGCTGCTGCCCCACCATCAACTCCAACGACGGTGGGTCCTTCGACTTCTCAAGAGGCAGTCCCTCACGACACCCTTCTACAACTCTTGGAGAAAGTCGAGTGACTCCTCGCACAGGCAGCAGAGCTGAATCAGAGCCACTCGCGGATGATGGACAAACTTACTAGGATTGAGACGGCTGTGACGGCCTTGCAAGACCACCTCCTGACATCCAAGCTACCATTAACCCCGACCCCGACCCCGACCCTTAGCTATGCGTATGTGTGTGTAGTGTTAGGACTTAGGCTGTTTTAAGTTCTAAACATTGTTTGCTAGTTTGCTTGTGAATATTTTGACTAACTCTGTGTGACTGATGGCTTCCTCTGATGAAAGCAAAAGGGGGGAAGCGGTGAATCCCGTTTGGTGTACGGGCGACTCTTTTGCTGTTTTTTGAACTACTTTCAAATTCTTGTTGCTGGACTGTGTGGTCTAGTGCTTTAACTACTTCCAATATTATGCCTTATTATGCCCGTTAAAATGCCTACTTAATATCTGCTATGTTACTTGTCTGAAGTCCCTCTATGATTAAGGGGGAACCACAATGGAGTCTCTGGACTCCAATACTGTTATTAAGGGGGAACTTCGACAGGGTCGGTTCCCCTAGTCCTTTGTGTTTTTGTTCTTATTTCAGGATTGACTCAATCGGGATTCACGGAGGTTTGCTGCTATCAGCAACAAGGGGGAAACTGTTGAGACATCAAAGTGTTGCAGAGATAGCCAATCACCTTGACAGAGTCAATCATCCTCATCCAAACACAAAGAACGAGCTACTACAAGAGAGTCCGTGCAACTAAGGAAACATCACAGACTCTCCCATGCCGTTGCGAAAACTAAGGAACGAACTCGTGAATCTTTCAACGCTCCAACGGTCATGCAACCCCCTATCACATCCAAGTTCACGGCCCAAGTCAGAAGACCACCTAAGGATGTTGCCCACTAAGTTAGTTCCGACAATTTCGGAACTAACTCCCTCAGCCTATTGTTTCTAGTACCAGTATAAATAAGCATTGTAATAGCTAGTTTCATTTGCGCTTTTATCAGAGAAACATTCTAGAGATTAGAGTGAGAGAGAAATTATCTTTGTAAGTCAGAGAGAGAATATGTACCAAATCAGTTAGTGCATCTAGATAGACTCTGCCTAGGAAGATCCTAGTTTTGCTACACTTACCATTGAGCTGATCAGAAAGTGTATTGGGTGAGTGAGTGAAAACCGCCAAGTAGATCTCTTCTACTTAGTGGGCATTTGTAAGTTATTCTATTTTGCCTAGAGAATAAAATAGTTTATTTGTGTATCTTGCTGAGTTCCATAGAGTTTGTCTATCTCTCAAACGTTAACTCATTTCAGTTTCTTTAAGTCTTTCACACACTTAGTTTAACCAGTTCGATTGAGTGCCTCTACGTCCCAAAGTGTTTCTTATCCTTAAAAGATCGATTGAGTCAAACCAACTCTTAGACTCACATCTTGGGTTGGTTTGAGTTAGCCACCCGATCCTACAATTATTCATCTAAATTCAAACTCTTTAAAACAAGATCAATCATGGATATGTTTTGGCAAGTTTAAAAATTTATGTTTGTTACATGTACATATCAACATATATCAATGACATTATGATTCACCACATACAGTTTATAGTACACCATATAACATTAATAATACACCACAAAACAATAATGATTTAGTATTTGTTCCAAAGTTTGTTATCTAATTCACCATTTATTAGTTAATGATTCATAATATTACTTTCAATGAATCATAATATCAAATTTAATTAATCATAACATCGTTTTAATGTATCATTAGTAACATATAAAAAAAAACTTTTAAACAATAATACAACACAAAAAATATTTGGTACATATATAAGAAAATACATGATTCACCATATAAGATTTAAAATACACCATACAACAATAATAATACACTAAAAAACAATAAAGATTTTTATCGGTTCCAAAGTTTATTATGTAATTCAACACTTATTAGTCAATGAATCATAATATCAATTTTAATTAGACCTGTCAAATGGGTTACCCGTTCGGGTTTTGGGTCATATTTTTTCGGGTCAATATCCGTTCGGGTCATTTCGGATTTGGGAAATTCGGGTTCAGGTCAAATCGGGTTGGGTTGTAATAGTGTCAGATAGAATCGGGTTTTGGTTATTTCGGGTTATGGTTAATATTTTTTGACAAAACTTTAAATAAATATATACCTAGTTTCTATAAGAATATACTACATATAAATTATAGAAAAGTCAATACAATGCCTATTTTGAATTTCATTCGGATATAATAAGTTTGAATCAAGTTTTTTATCATATTTATTTGGGTCATTCAGGTTTGGGACAATTTATGATCACTATTATTTCACGTTATTCAAGTTTGGCTAGTTTTTAATTACTATTATTTTGGGTCATTTCGGGTTCTAGTCGGTCTCGGGTTATAAATTTTCGGGTCATTTCGGGTTCAGGTCATTTGGGCTTTACCTAATCAAGTTTTGGGTTTTATATTTAAATATTTTCGGGTTTCGGGTTCGGATAAACAACGGGTTTTCGGGTTGGGTCAAATTTTGACAGCTCTAATTTAATGAATCATAATTGCAAAACAATGAATCATATTATGATTTTAGTGTATCATCGTATACCTATAAAAATAAGTTTTTTTCAAAGTTGTCAAAACATATCCATGGCTGATCTTATTTTGAAGAGCTTAAATTTAGGTGAACAATGATATAATTTTTTTTATTTTGAACTTATATTAATAGTTACAACCATTAAAAGTTAATAGAGTAAAAGATAGTCCAGTCAACAAAAACAATCCAATCTACAATCAACTGGAACTGCCAAATCATTGGGCCACATCATTAGTAACATATGTTTTAACTGCTACAAACGTGCCCCTAGACACCGGTGTGAGGTAGAGTCTAGAATCTACTCTATGGTCTATAGGTACTATAGGGGGTGTGCACACTAGGGTCTAGACTCAGGGAGGGACATCTGAAAAGACCAATTAATCTTGGGAACGTGCCCGTTGAAACCTTCCTTGTGAAGGTGTGAGAATGAAAAGAAAGAAAGAAACAAGTAATAAAATAAAAGAAACAAAGAAAGAAAGAAAGATGATTAAGTGAGGAACGAAAGGAAGTTTATATTCATATCTTGTTTTGTTCATAAGGCCCAGTTTGGGCAGTTAGTGTTTACTTGGTTTATAGTAACAGTTTATGTTTGTGTATCGATGTGATTGAATGTTTCGTCACAGGTATTGAAATACTTTGAGATTATGGGTCTCGGAGAATTTAGATACTCCTACTACTTTTGATTTTGGATTTGAAATGTAGAAGTACTAAATTGCCTTTTTAACTCTTTTTTTGAATATTGAATTCAATCTCTAGCTAAGGGTATGTAACTCTCTCTAGTCTATGGTTAATTGGAATTCCGGTGTGAATTCACTTGTTTCATATTGCTTAAGCACATTTTTCAAAACGTGGTTAGAATGTAAGTAATTAGCTAAGGTAAGCTGATATCTTGTGAGAATATAAAGTCCTTAGTAATCCTTAATCTGAATGAGCAATTGCTTTCCCAAATAGCCTTAACACTCGTGGGAGAGTGTGGCGGTAACACCCAATTGTTTTATGATTTCCGGTGCTTACTAAAATGAATTAGGGCTAACTAGAGGGTTAAGAAATGGGGGTGTTACACGGTTGTACGATGAGCATGATACAGTTCATTTAAGCTAAAAGGTTGTTTAAGTTGATGTACTAATTGTTCAGATTGATGTGAAAGATATAAGTGTTATTATTAATGTTGTTAAAATTAATGTATTGACTATTCGAATTGATGTGAAAGTTTTTTTAAACATACGACATATTATTTAGTAAAGAAAGAGGGTTACATACTTAGTTTCCACTACCATCAAATTGGAAAAGAGAAGTAACATTCTAGAAACAAGATCGAACCATCCCAGGGAAAAAGATTCGTCGATTATAAAACAGACCAAGATTACAACTGAAACACTAAATAAACATAGAAACAAAGACCATCTCTCAGAACATCACGGGAGTCACCAAAGCCAGAGTGATTAGCTCATGGCAGGCCCAGAAAGAAAACCTGACTAAGGTTAATCCTATCCCAAGTGATGATTGCCTATCCATCCAACAGATGGAGTATCCATATGGTAAGAGGGCAAGTAGAAGGTTCTTCCTAGACCAAAGGTAAAATAGGTTACAATTCAAAATTTTAAACTCTCCCTCAACTTCATTAACCTTATATCAAAATTTAGGTGTGAATCGATCTTTTACGACTTCTGAATTGCTATTTGTTTTAGCTTCTACCCTATTACTTTTTTACTAAGTTTTGTATTGAATTTAACTTCAAATTAAATTTTTTCAATGACTAACGTACTTATAATCTTTTAGGCTATGCGTGCATAAAAGATGAGCTAAAAACACCGTCGGAAATCACCCGAACGTCACCGTCCGGTGGCAGTCCGTGCGTACGGACGACCCGTCCAGGGTCCCAGACGGCCTGTCCGTGGCCACGAACGCCCTCGGACAGTGGCGGGACGATTTAATTTTTAAAACTTAGGGCTCCTGTAACATGTCCAAGCCCACAGACACCCTGTCCATGGCCTCGGACTTTTCAAAATTTTGGTTTTTGACAATTTCAACTTTTCCAATCATCTAGGTTAACTAGGGTTCATGGGTTCAAACATTAGGACTGTGGCCATTGATGTATTTAAAATTTGACCTAATTTGGCTTCTGAAACCCTAGTTTAGGTAATTTCAATTTTCACTTTAATTTTCAGTAAAAAATGTCAAAAAATATTAAAAAAATCAGAATCATGCGCACTTAGGTTAAAACAACCTCGTAATAAGCCATAAATGACATAAGAAGGAGAAAAACGACTTATAAGGGTAGTGAAAGTAATTTGAACCCAGAAAAGTCGAATATCAAGCCCCCGAACCGGAAACTCTCCTTTCCTAATTTACTGTAGGTTAAAATTAGGTGACGACTCTAGATAGGTTCGAGTGAGCTAGCTTAAGTTTTAATAATTAATGTTATATGTCATAGTTATTAACCTTAGGTTATAAGTGGACCTAGAACCCGATCAGATCCTAGTCAACCATAATCAACATAGGATAGCGGTTCAAAAACCGAGGCTCACACAAGGTCACGGTTGCCATAGGGGCACTCCGCCCCCATATGCGATCTCGACGCTAGGCCAGAAGATTGAAAGCTATGCCCTCCCAAGCTTGATCATTTGAAGGGGCTTCATAGAGGTGAGGGAACGAGCACGGTCTTGAAAGAGCTCTATGCTCAGCCACATCCCATAGGGGGTAGGGGCATTGACAGGGAGAGGACACCGGTCCACCATATGAGTAAAATGGCCACAACGAGCACAGACCAGTGGCATGTTGTCTAAGAAAGACCAAAGTTGAAATCTTTACCGTCGAGAGAGAGAGAGAGAGAGAGAGCTTAATAGAGTAGTGAATTGGCTTGTTTAGGTCAAGGAGAACTTTGAGTCTTTTACACACGTCGACAGAAAGGTTCGGGATCCTCCAAAATGCCCGTGAAATGTCCAAGCTTAGAAGCCAACACCATAAAAAATGGATGATCTGTGAATTCTCAGCACTTTGTAAACTCTGGCCCAAAATGGTACCCATTGGAACACATGTTTATCTAGGGAAATATTGGGCTTGACCGTTTTTAGCACCAACAGGTATCCATTGACACACCAAGGGCCTCGAACGACATATGCGTTCATAACCTCAGTTGACTCGTACTCTACCAGGAAGAGATTAGAGCCGATCTTGCAAAACCTGAAGCCGCCCAGACTATTCTAGATTGTGAAGGGTGATGACCAGTGAGGGGGGTGAAACATCGGTCGGGGAGTAAAAACGAGCTAGAGCTATTTGGTCCAAACGGACGAAGGAGCCATTAACAAGTTGAAGGGA
The DNA here is from genome assembly GCA_023374045.1 of Limonium bicolor. Lineage (NCBI taxonomy): Eukaryota > Viridiplantae > Streptophyta > Magnoliopsida > Caryophyllales > Plumbaginaceae > Limonium > Limonium bicolor. The sequence goes on from CM041776.1 coordinate 65,981,347, forward strand.
CATATTTCGATTGAAGGGGAGATGGTGGTTTGAGGAAAAATCAAAGAAGTGTAATCTTTGGGAAGAGTTGGAAGAGTGGGTAGCCGATGCAAAACCAGAATAATGAAAAAAGGGCGTGAATGAGAGAGTAGTAGAGGGAGAGATGTGAGGCGAAACAAGAGGATTTTGTGCGTTGTAGTGAGCACCGTGGAAATTCCGAGAGGAAAGGAAGCATGCATGATGGGAGAGTTTTTTCAGGGAAGATGCAGGGGTGCGCTGCTGAGAGGGAGAGGATAAGGGTGGTTTGGTGTGTGGGGGTAAGCAGGAGTCGCCCAACTTCCCAAGATCAATGATGGGAAAAAACTACAGCCAGGCACAACATGCAGCAGACCGTGATTGTCGAGGAAGATGAGGAGGCAGACATACGGTGGGATGCTATGCTTGTAATCTAAAGCCAAAAGGGAGAAAAGAAGGGCGCCCGCTTCGCCAGAACTCCAAAGTTTTCTCTGCTACATAATTTTCATCTTCAAGTATTACTAGATTTCATTTTTTATAATGTCCAAATTGATGTGAAAGTTATATGTGTTATTATAAAGGTTGTTCAACTTCATGTAATAGTTGTTTAAATTAAATGTGAAGATTGTTAAGAATGTATCTTATTATCATACAACCACTTTTACAATAACCAGATTGATTATTGTGGCAAGGAGTGATTGTTGGTAAAAATTATGTGTACTACTATCAATATCTAGTTAATCCAAATTAACCATATCCAAATAAATCAATTAAGATGAGTAATATTAACTTGCAACAAATGCAGTTAACCTGTTAACACACCCCCACCCCCTCCTACTAATGCTGGCCATCGGGTTCGGTTCTACCCGAACTGGCAGTTCTACCCGGAACCGATTGGAACCGGCCGGACCGGGCCAGAAACCGATTAGGAACCGAACCACCCCCTTGCGAATCGAATTCGAATACAAGTTTTGAGATTCGGGAACGAACCGGGCCCGGAACCACTTAAAAGCGCCTGGATTCACCATCGGATTCTGAACCGTGGAACTAGAACCGATTCCAGAACCACCCGGAACCGGCCAAAGTAGCCGTTGGAATCACTCTCCAAACGATGTCGTTTTGGGTCTCGGGCGCGTGCTCCTCTGAAGAATATAGCCGTTGGGAACCGGAACCGGAACCGCCCAGATTCCCAACAGCTTTTTTTTTCTATGTGTTAAACGGCTCCTAACGGCTATAAACGGCTATATTGCCCCAAAACCCCTATAAATACACCATTTTATCATCATTCTCACACACAACTCATCTACTCTTCCTCTCTCTTATTACTAGTATTTTCTTGTGCAATTAAGTGTTATTAAGCATTCTAGCTACTAAAAGCTCATTTCCTACATTAACTCTCAATTTTCCATTTCCCACATTCTAGCAAAATGTCGAGGAGATCTGGAAAGGAAGTGATGCCTTCTTCCAACCTCCCAATCAATCCAAATTTCAAGTTGATGTGCAAGACCAAATCGACGAGATGGAATTCGGGTATCATCAACAACATCCACATTATTCACCTTCACCACTCCCTCCCGCAAGGTGGAAGCTATACAATTTCTTAACATGGATATACAAACATGGGGGCACACAACCGGGAATATCACCACCATTTGGTAAGTTTTAATATTAGTTACAATTTATTTTATACAAACTTTAATTTTAATTACATTCTTATCTTAATTATAGTACAAATCAATTTTTTTACAATTAAAGGTACATCCTCTACCCCATCCGATGCCCACAATCTTGATCAAGATGATGATAAAGAAGATGATGATGCCGACAACACGCTCCAACAAAGTCAAAACAAGCTTCTTGGGTGTGGGCATACTTCACAAAGAAAGATCCAGAAGCCCGAGACATACAAACGATATTACAATATTTGCAACAAAGGACTTGGATGCGCAACGGGCACTGGAATTGGAACCTTTGCAAAACATATGAAATGCACAAGATCTACAAGGATACAACGGCAATGGCGGGTGGTACGAGCGGTCAACTATGCTCATCAGGTTTACCCAACGACAACCCGGTCCAGGTTTTTTTCATTATGATAGAGAAAGAATGATAGATGGCATGGCCAGGTTTATGATTGTTGAACAATTACCTTTTAATTTTGGTGAAAGTTCTGTGAGCCTCGATTTTTAAACCCAACCCTATGTTGATTAGGATCTAATCGGGTTTTAGGCCCACTTATAACCTAAGATTAATAACTATGTCATATAACAATAATTATTAAAACCTAAGCTAGCTCACTGGAACTTATTATGAGTCGCCACCTAATTTTAACCTAGATCAAATTAGGAAAGGAGAGTTCGGGTTCGAGGGCTTGGTATATGACTTATTTAGGGTTCAATTACTTTCATTACCCCTAGAAGTCGTTTTTCCTCTACTTAGTTTAATTACGGCTTATTATGAGTCGTTTTTAACCTAAGTGTGGGCTTCTATTTTTTTGTATTTTAACATTTTTTGACAGAAAATTAAAGTGAAATCTGAAAATACCTAAACTAGGGTTTCGGAGGTAGAATTAGGTCAAATTTTAATTACGTCCGTAGTCACGGACCTAATGTCCCAGACCACGGACCCCAATTGAATTAAATGATTACTAAAACAGAACTAAAATTAAAACGCAAACTTGAAAAGTCCGGGACCACGGACAGGGTGTCCGTGGGCCCGGACATGTATTGACAGAAACCCTAAAATTTGAAAAATTGAAAAATAAGAAATCCCGCCACCGTCCGTGGGTGTCCGTGGTCACGGACAACCCGTCTGTGGTCCCGGACCATGCGTCCGAGGTCACAGACCACCCACGATAGTGGGTTTTTATGATTCCTGACGGTAATTTTAGCTCAAAATTTATGTGCTTATAGCCTGAAAGATGTACAAGACGTTAGTGCTTAAAAGTCTTCAATTTGAAACCGAATTTAATGCGAAACTTAACGAACAAGTAATTGGACAGAAGCTTAAACAAACAGCAACTCAGAAGCTATGAAAAGTTAGTTTGCACTCAAAATTTAACAGAAGACCAATGAAGTCGTAGTGAATCAAAAGAAGGAGGTCCCAACCTGTTTACCTTCTATGTCAATGAGATTCTTCACGTCGGGAATCTTTCAGTGCTTCGTTGAAGCCGTTTCCGAATTGGATTCGAACTGAGCTTCTGACCTTTGAGAATCAGTGATGTTCTTCACGTTTGGTGGTGGTTTGAAGGTGTTTTGATGATTGTGGATGTGATGGGAATTGAAAAATGTGTTTCAGTGTTGATTTTAGTGAGATTTTGGTATTGTTTTGGTGTTTGAAGGTGCAAAATGTGGGAGGCTGGATATGGAGAAGAGTTTTGACTGCCTAGGGTTCTGAGTGCTTGAGAGATTGTGATTTTATCAAAAGATCTATCCCTTTATATAGACTTTCTTAAAGATAAAGAAAAACTAGTAAAAGTAAGATTTTTTGGCATTTTAATTAAGTGACTCCCCAAAGGAATTTTGCTGTGAAATTTTAGCCATGTGTCAAGGATGGAAATTATGATTTTTCTGAAGTAGGATCGAATTTTTTAATTTTTGGAATATTTTAAATTCAATTTCTCGTCAGATTCAATCGAAATTGCTAGAAAACTATTGGAAGTTCAAAAAAAATCAAATTTCAACGCCATTATGCTTAAAATGTCATCCTCTATCATGGGTTAAAATTTTAAAACATTTCAAGCTGATTTGAGCATCTTTTGGAGGAGAGAAAGCCTACGGGAGGTCTGGGAGCCTTAAAAATTACGAAAATGCCCCTGACAATGACGAAACTGCTTCCCATGTCCCGGAATGCACCGAGCGAGCCGGAATCCCTCATTACTTGGTTGAAGTGCCTCTCACAAACCAAAACCTTACAGACCCTAACTATGGGGGGGTCAAAATTTGGGTATAACAGATTGCCCCCCGTCAATTAGACTTTGTAATGAATATGAAAAGTCTGGGTGATGCTTGAGTGATGCCCCAAAATTTTGGATCATGAACAGACCCTGAGTGCCGTTGGAGACTAACAAGCCACGTTAAGCTATTCTAAGGTGCTGACTACCTATAAATAAAGTGAAATGGAGTAATGTCTAGCGATTCTAAGGCGTTGACAACCTAAAATGAGAAGTTGAGAAAATTTCAAGCGATTCTAAGGCTAGGCGTGATAACTAAAATGTGAAGACTAGGTGGTATGCAAATGCAAGGATGTTGAAATGCTAATGATGCTGATGACGTTGATGATACTGATGATGTTGATGATGCTGATGATGCTGATGATGTTGATGATGCTAATGATGCTCGGATGCTTCTAGGGACCAAAAACCCGTGCCAATGCTCCTGGCTGGACCCAATGTGGACTTATTGCCATCGCCCCCCAAGCCGGTGTGCAGGGATAACTCCTGGTAAAAACCCTGGGGACTTATTGCCTTCACCCACCATTCGTTGATCCCAAAGTAAGCTGACATACACAGGAGGATTTATTGCCATCACCTCGCCAACTTTTCAGTCACCAGGTCTTGTGACACGCCTAGATAATGCAACTAGGTCTTATGACGAGCCTATATGAATGAGATGAATGCAATGTGTTTGATGAGAGTGGGTAAGCTAAAGGGTCTTATTACGAGCCTAAAGAATGCAACTAGGTCTTATGACGAGCCTAAAGGATGGTTCTAGGTCTTATGACGAGCCAAAGGTTGGATCTAGGTCTTATGAGGAGGCTAAAGGTAGGATCTAGGTCTTATGACGAGCCTAAATGTAGGATCTAGGTCTTATGATGAGCCTAAAGGTTGGATCTAGGTCTTATGACGAGCCTAAAGGTACGATCTAGGTCTTATTTAATACCCCGGATCTAAAAATGGTGATTAAATTACTCTAATATGATTATTAAGGCCTAATGGTGACTAAAGAGTATTGGTAAGAGAATAAAACCAAAAGAAAGAGAAAACGCGTAAAACACGAAAAACACTAAAACGCGCATTAAAAGTGTATAAGAGATATATGATCTCATTAGGATACGAGATGGATTCCTAAGGCTTAGTTAGGCCTAATTAGTATACGGGAATGATTCCCGAAGAAAACGGATCCGAATAATGGATTAAAACGCTAACGGAGTTTTAAAGCACGTTTTTCGAGAAAACCCGAAAACGTGACTTTGAGTGGTCAAATAGACCGTAAAAATTATGGTTGACTATATAACTATAATTAAGTATTAATGGAAGCTTAATAACCATTAAAAATAAAGAAACGAGAAAATCCGAAAAAATGGCCCGGTGAGTGAATAGTGCCGAACCGGGTAAAGTAACAAGCGTTTTCTGTAAAAGACGAAAAACTCTCCAGCTTACTAATATGTGGGGGCCGGTTTTTTTGAAGCCTCTCACACACTCACACACAATAAAGAAAGAAAGAAAGAAAAGAAAAGGAAAGAAAAGAAAAGTGGAAAAGGAGAAAAGTAAAGGTGAGAGAGACCCTCTCTCCTCTCATTTCTCTCTTTCCTTTCTTCTTCCCCTCATCACCGTCACCTTCCCTCCTCTCTTCTACTGGAGCAGATTTTGAGCTCCTCCCATGGCTACTCTCTCTTTCTCTCCATGCTCTAGCTACATACAAGCTCAAATAACAAAAATATCACATATTCTTCTTCCTCTCATCAAGCTCCACACTTCTCTCTTTTCAAATTCAAAAAGGATGAGTTCATTTTTGTGGGGGTTGGCCATTTGAAGAGAAAAGCACACCATTTTGAAGCTTGAAGCTTCCTCTTTCATCCAAGGTAAAAAATATCCAAATAAAAATACATTTTCTTCACCCTCTTGTGTTGGCCGATTTTGGCATATTTTAATGCCTTGCTTCTCCTTGTTTTGAGCTATTCTCCAAGTCTCCAATGGTGGGTTAGAGCTCTTCCTTTGATCATGGCAAACCAATTCTAGGGTTTCCAAAGGTAATGCCCCATTTTATGCTTAAGCTCTTCTTTTGAGTCATGAATGACTTTTTAAAACTAGGAGAACTAATTAGTACTCCTTACCCCCATTGGTATATTGGTCTAGAGAATTGGGCAGATATTGCCTTGACCGATTTTGGGGTGAAGAGAAGAGGAAGAGTATTTAAATTAAAAAGGAAACTTGAGAGAATCCAAGGTAAGAAACCAACCCTAAAGTATATTCTATATGTATTAGAATTGGGATGGGTTAATAAAATGAATGAACCCCGTATGAGTGTGGTAATAATGTGCTTGTATACAGATAATGCAAGTGAGATAGCATTTGTGATTAATGTTGATTTAAGAGCCTAAGAGCTATTCTTTATGATTTATGTATTGTGTTGCATTTGGAGGATTTGATGAGTAATGATGGTTTTATATGTGTGCTGGTAGAACCCATGTGGGTTTGGGCTAGTTCTGGTTAAATAAGTGATGATATGAGCTTTGGGTAATGTTAGAAAAGTAGCCAAGTTAATGGCATAATTTGTGTAGGAATTTAAGTAGTTTGAGTAGTGTTGTGAGTAAGGAATGACCTAGAGAAACTAGGTGTTGATGGAGATTTGATTTGGGTTAGAAAATCACCATGGGAATACTTATTAAGAAGGGAAGATTGATGCAAAAATCTGTAGCAATGGAGATGGTTTAAGTGCCTTAGGAGTTTTGAGAAAGAATGAGTATTTAAGGCTTTAAGTGTGAGGTATGAACCTTGGCATGTGGAGTGCATTGTCTTGGAATATTTGGAATGGTCAAATAGAGTGAGAACAATAATGCAAATGCCAGGGGGAAAAATCATTAGCACATTGTGAAAAATGTAACAGTGAGAATGGAAGATTTTTGAATTTCAGAAATTTGAGTAAGGAATAAACCTATGTTTTGAAGAGGTTTAGAGCATGTTTTGAGATGATAAAACATGTAGGAAAATGTGGAATGATTAGGCAATGATTAGAGGTGATTTTAGGGGTTGAAAACTGGTGAAAAACTATCAATTTTGACATTTCCAGGGGTGGTCCGGGTTTTGCAAATCGGTACACAAACCCAGACCACATCAAAATGCACCCGAGAGTGAATAGAGATTAGTCAGGGTTTATATCCCAGGACACCAACCCCGGACCACATGTAAAATGTACCCGAAAGTTAAACCGTGTCTGGTCCGGGTTTGTAACCCCGGACACAACCCAGACCAGTGTAAAAAGTCACCAGAATGTGTTTTTAAGTGTCCCTAATGATGGGGAAGTGATGGTAATAGTTTTAGATGATGTTTAGGACTTGTTTGGTGACCTAAAAAGGTCTTAGGAAGTGTAAACAAGTTTGAGAAGTGAATGAGAAAGATGTGAGTTTAAGAACACAGACACATGAGCTAAAACTAAGGAATAACGGGATAACGGGGTTAAGTACGGGAGTATTAGTTTTACATACCGTAATGCCTTAATGTTAATGGAAACTATGTATGTTATCAGTGGAACGAGTGTGAACCAAGGAACGAGACGTCACACGGTAAAGCTAACCCCGGTGAAAGATATGATTTTCTCATGCCCCGTATGCTAACCGAGTTACTCTGATTTGTGTGTTGCGTGCCGGCTTAATCAAGACTAAATCATGAAATAATCCCTTGTTTGATTATGTATGCCTTGCTGTATGTTGTATGAGCTAACATACTTGTATGCCGGTGTGGTCTAATGTAGTGTATAGACCGACTCATAGTGAGTGGCTATTGACTAGAAACTCGTAGATCGAGAAGTTTCATAAGTAATGGGAACGTGCAAACACACAAAAGTTATCGATTAAAGTATAACGACAAAGCAACGAATGAACCCTCTAGAATGTGAGGAGATGTACGGGATGAGTAAACCCCAATAACGGTTAGAAAACCATATTGAAACAATCCACTTAATATATAAGAGTGGAGAGATAAATGAACCTCCATTGTAAGGATTGAAGTAAGCCAATGTTAAGAACTTACAAGAAGGGTAAAAGAGACCTAAGGGATCAGTAACTCCCTTGAGACATGGTCGACCTCTATATGAGGATTTTGCCCGGCGTAAGGAATAACCAAAAATAGAAGTATATGAATGTAAGGTAACCCTTGAACCTAAGATTACCCAACTTATGTAATGTTCCCAAATCATTAGAAACATCAGATAGATGCTCCTAGATCAATAAATATAATTATATTATAACTCCGAGAGAGAGGAGTGTGTGGGAATGTGAGAAGTCCGAGAGTAGTCGGACCTATGTGGAAGTAGTAGGAACTAAGAGAGAGTTCCGGAGCTAGTCGAACTAAGCTCGAGAGCCATGTGTTTTGGCTTAATTATGTATTAAGAGAAACAAGCGAGAAGAGCGTAGGATACCTGTAGTGTCTCGAGAACTACGTGGCTTGAGTGTAAGTACCTAAGAGGGTGGGAGATAAAGGTAAGTAACCCAAAAGTGTGGGTGAGATAAGTATGAGTATCCCGAGGGAATGGTGAGAGTAAGAATAAGTAACCCGAGTGAATGGTGAGTTATTGAATAAGTAACCAAGGCATAGTGAGGTAGAAACCCTCAAGGCCTAAGAGCAAATTAACGCAACTAACAACCTTGTTATGTTAGTTAAGGATGTATTCCATGGGTGAATGTGAATCCTTGTGTAGTGTACATATGTAATATATTGCTATGTTGCAGTTGATTGAATTAAAACGAACTCATGTATATCCGACCCAAAGTAGTCGGCGTACCGCGGTTAGCACACGGTATATGCGAATTTCATATGCAACTTTAAGCTGAGCCCCTAGGGGCATCGTTTTTATCTGCAGGTACACCAAAGACAGTCCGTTCGAGAGTAGGACGGGGTCGGTGGTTAGTATGGGTAGTTAGAATTTAATTTACTCATGTATTTGAAAAAGGTGTAAGACCGAATATGTTGTCGGCATCCGTATATTGTATTCTCGGTATAGTAAAGTAATGAATTGAGCATTGTGTTTGTATCGTGTACACGTTGTTCCAGTCCATCAGATGTTACTGTAATCGAGTTAGGCCTGGTTAGCCACGAGGGTGGCTAACGTTGTTGTATCACCCTTTGTTGTATTTAGAGTCCGCTGCGAGTTTAATGGTAAATTGTGACAGTTTAAGAGATAATGACATGTTTAGCAGTTGGGGTGTTACAAAAATGGTATCAGAGCGATATCACTCTGAGGACTGGAAATATCGAGATTAGGAAAATACCGAGTTATGAATTAGAGACTTAGGGCTAAGGGTTGAGTGCTAGTGTGAGAGATGCGCTAGTTAGGAACTTCTAGTATGATCTGGATCCTATAATACCAAACCCGCCCTCCACAACCCCCGTATTAAAAGCTCGGGAAAGAACGCCAGAAAGACGGGGAACTCGATCGGGCAGTTATTTACTTCAATATGAACCAGAACCTGTCATGCGGTAGATCCCGAGAACCGGAAATCCCAGAGACGGATCCCGCTGGAACGACAATAACCGCACTTAATGGCGGAAGATCGAGACATCCTACTCAAAGGAGACCAGAATTTGTGGCAGCATGGGGCGACATGCCTAGCAGTCGTGAGAACCCAGCTGGCCCAAGTAGCTGCAGGAGGCAAGCACCAACTGTGCATCGAGGCGGAAATGATGAAGTAATGAAAAAACCGGGACACATGTCTACGGACCGCCATAGTTAAATAATACCACCAATGGTATACCAATTGACTAAGAGCCTAGTCAAGAGTAGGTACACCCACCCTACCACACCCAAAAAAGTTACAATACCTACTATACATAGCTTAGGCAGCTACGAGCATAACTACGGGATATACCGAATAGGACTACTGAAGTAGTGCCTAAATGAGTTAAACCTCGGTAACCATAGTAAAGACGTGGGAGCTAGCAACGAGGTAGAACACCGAACTAAGTAATTAAGGAACTCCGAGAGTGGAAAGCACCTAAATGGATGACAACCGTGTCAAGATGGATGAGAAGCAGCTCTAAGGAGTAGTTATCCAACTAAAGGATCAAAGAAGAGCGACAAGGCTACAGAATACAATGTGAACCATACTGTGATCGGTATGAGTTAACCCAAAACCGCCTGTACCGCGCACTTGCCACGGCAAGTACAGTAAAAAAACAGGACTATTAAGAGGAGCTTGACAAGCGACCGGTACTTAGCAAGTACCAAAATGGCGAGAGAAGCAAAATATGGCAAGACAGCCCTAAGAATTGTGGAACGAAACCTTGAGAAGGCCGAATGGCCTGGCCATTGTACTAAGAGCACACAGTCGGTGAGAACTAAATCTGGTAAGAAGCAATCGGCATTGAAATGCTGTGAAGATTTTTATTTCAAACTCAAATTTTTCTTTCAAAACGCAGACTATTCCAAAAAACCCCCAAATTTTATAAACCAAACCAGAGAACCATGGTAAGTTATCATAGGACGATACAAGAGGAGTTGGCAACAGAATACTTCACCTAGGCATGTGACCGACACTACAAGTGTACACAAACGAGACATGGAACGACCGCACTCCGAAGGAGCTTGCGGGCCCTGGCAGACCAATTATGAGTTAGTCGGGTAAGTGGGAACATATCAATAAGATACTCCATGTATGTATACAAGTGGAGTACGGAACACGGGAGTAGCCCACTCCATACTACGGACGAAAGAGCCAATTCAAACCAAGACGATTGGACACCTCGAATGATCGAAGAACACAAAGAAGCTTACCAAGCTAAAGGAGTCAAGAATCCATTAAGATGACGGATCTGAGAGTATAGCGTTAAAGAAGCGCGAAAAGCGCAGAGTATTAAGTAAGACATTGGATATGTCTCAGGATGCTTAAGGAAGCACATGATAACAGGATAGAATTCCCACAGCATGCCTCACTAAGGAGATTAACGACCTGACCAAGAAGGTAAAGGAAGGTACCAATGGTCTACCCAAGAATGGGAGACGTTACAACCCAAAAGGGATATTCAAGTATGCACCGCAAGGCGGAGTAAAGAAACTAACATACCCAAGAGTTCAAGCCAGATGTACTGGCGCAACTCAGTAACACCCATGAGCAATCCGTGAAGGGTGCCGGAGTCAACAGTAGTTGACGAACATCGTGTTGAGAACACAGTGTTTAAGTGAACACTCGGGTAGAACCCGAAGGATCCCACATACCACGGGATACCCTAAATGCCAGAGGGAATGAATTAATATCAGATACTTAAAGGGCCTTCCAGATACAGAAGCGTGATGAGACAGTTATGTCAAAGAACCCAGTAATACCTCCAAACCAGTTAATGGTATACGGAGAAGAAGAAACTTGCAAAAATAGTCTGCAAAGAGTATGACTTGAAGCAATGTGGCTTGTAAGCCGTTAAACCAACTACACTCGTAGATTTAAACGTTACAAAATCTATGCATAAAAGGCATAAGAGGAATTGTGGAGAACAAACCACTATCTTAGAGTGGGGATACCACTTGTTATTATGGGGCCTAGGAAGCGGCAATTGCGTGAATCCCTAGAGAAAGGCTACCACCTGAGTATGTAATGTGAACCGCTAGAGCGATGTATTGAAACTTGAGCATGTGTTTATTGCCAAGGAGTATTGAACGGAATAGTATGTAGAAAGGCTTTGATAGCAGTGGAGGAAACCGAGAGGGTAATCGTACGAGTAGTAAACACTGTATGTGTGTGCAATATATGAATGGCAGAGTAAACAATGCGCAGTAAGCGTAGAGAGTTTAGTAGTATATTCTATTGAGTCAAGTGAATGGTAGGCCATAATATGAATGGCGGGAGTACATGAGCGGAAGCTAAAGTAGTAGCCGATGCCATATAGCGAATGTAGTTCAATGAGTAAGAGCATGATACGCAGCCAGCGACCATTGTAAGAGTAGAATCAGATAATGAAATGAAGCTGATGAAAAAGATGGTAAAGGAAAGATGTTCATTCCTATTGCGATCTCATAAGAGATTTACTCTGCCAAGGGTTTACGCCTCTACACTCTGTAGGACTCGGTGTTTTGGTATTGCACTTGTGCAGTAATGATGTTGTGGGATAGCTAGGAACTTGAGAAATGTCAACGAAGCCTATTGAGTGAGAATCTAGATAAATAACCGTGCGGCCGTGGCCAAAGATGCACGAAGAACGTGGGCAGTAACCCACAGGTCCCAGGACCAATGCATGGTAAATGCCGATAGTGCGAATGAAAGAATTCTGGTACAGAAACAAGTAAAAAAACATAAAAAATTAATCGAGGAAGCACTACATACTAAGTAGTAGCTTGACCTCAACCGACAATAAGTCGGGAAAAGTAAGTGAATAATCACGAAGGTATACAGTGTTATACGAAATAGATTTCCAGAGAACTGGAGAGAAAATCTATAACTCATCGAATTCGCACACGGTAAGAGATACCAAGCGACGATTGAGAAAGCTTTATTCCAAGACAAAAAGGGATAAAAGGGAGCGGATAACACATTGAGAATACCAAGAAGGGCAAATAAACTCTAGTTATCAAGTCACGCAGCAAAGCTAGTGTGCCGTAATTCAAAGGTTAAGTATACCTAGCAAATGAGAGTAATTGGCTAATCATAAACTCCTTGAAGCCTTGGAGGCTAGAACCGAACTCGGTTATGAGTTAATTAACCGCATCGAAGTTAAGACACTTCATGATACTCCAATTAGTGAACCAATGTCAGTGATAACATATGGTCGATTACGCGGGCTTAACCCTTTTAAGGGGGGTAGGGCGAGAAACCGCTTAGAGTATGTTTTACGTATAGGTGCGTAAACTACTATGTGCATAGCACAAAAGAAATTATTTTGATGATTGGAACTCATGTTACATAAACATAGGTATCCATTCATTGTGTAATTATGGTTATTGTGCATGAGAGATGTGAGTAACGTGTATATAATAGTTACAAAAGGGGAGTAGAGAAACTTCTAGGGAGTGAGAATCCCTATAGTATATGTCTATTAAGATTAGACATGAGATATTATGAGTATGAATCGGTATGAAACCGATGTATACTAGTAGGAAGTGAGTTTCCCTAGGTGATTTTAATTGAGATGATAGATGGAGTGAGTTCCATCCTTTGGAGTTGTATGTGTATGTTTTAAATTGAGTAATAATTTGATAAATGAGGCCATAAGTATGGAATACCTAGGCAAAGTAAGTGAGGCAAATAGAGAATAATGGATGACTTAAGTTCCATGATAAAGATAGATCAAAACGGAATGTTTTATAAGTATGACTAGAAAGAGTAAAAGATAGAAAATGAAAATGTTTGACTATCTGGTTGTTTGAAACTGATGTGGGAGGTGGAACTTGATCTGCTAGCGATCAAGGGAAACCGAACACAAATTGGGGTGGAAGGATAGTTCAACACTGATGCTGATCACATCAGGGTTGGATGATTCTTGAAGCTCCCTATAAGAGGTCACAAGTAATCACGCTAAGAAAAGATGCAACTACCATAAACCAGATTTGGAGTTGTGTGATGTTTTAAAAGAATTTTCAAACAGAATTTGAAAAAGATCTTCCTTCGAGTATGAAGGCGAAAAAATGGTTTTGAAACCATTGCACCGTATGTGCGGCGGTCCTAAGTGACCGGTTGGGGCGGTGACAGTGTGTGATGTTTTCAAAGGCAGTGGGATGAGGAGAGTACCCTGAGAATGTCCTATGTTGAGTGAGTCAACCAGAGTGCCTAAGGATATGTATATGTGTAACGTTTTGACCAGAACCAAAGGGACCATGGGCCAGAGAGAGTAAGTGCCCATTTGTCATGAAACGGCCGTGGACAGAGAGCGTAAGTGTCCAACGTGACCGGTACCTGAGGGATCAGTAGTGTATCACTCGATATGGATTCGAGGACTGTAGTGCCTTCTTGTCTTCGGACCGATTCCATTGAGAGAGTACAAAGAGTATTTTTTATTGCTATACATGCTGTGATATGTGTGTGGTATGTGTAGTGAGAAATGAGACTGACTAGTGGAGTCTGTAAGGTTATACGTGTATTATAACCTTGGCATAGAATGCCATGAGTAACGAGATTAGATTCACCAACTTTGAGGACAAAGTTCTTAAGGGGGTAGATTTTAATACCCCGGATCTAAAAATGGTGAAAATTACTCTAATATGATTATTAAAACCTAATGGGTGCCTAAAGAGTATTGGAATAAAAAAAAACAAGAAGAAAAAGAGAAAAAAAAGAAAAAAAACGCGTAAAACGCAAAAATGGTAAAACGTTAAAGTATAAGAGATATATGATCTCGTTAGGGTCCGATATGGATTCCTAAGGATTAATTAGGCCTAATTAGTATACGGGAATGATTCCCGAAGAAAACGGATCCGAACAATGGATTAAAACGCTAACGGAGTTTTAAAGCACGTTTTTCGAGAAAACCCAAAAACATGACTTTGAGTGGTCAAATAGACCCGTAAAATTATGGTTGACTATATAACTATAATTAAGTATTAATGGAAGCTTAATAACCATTAAAAAAAAGAAACGAGAAAATCCGAAAAAACGGGCTCGATGAGTGAATAGTGCCGAACCGGGTAAAGTAACAAGCGTTTTCTGTAAAAGACGAAAACGTCCAGCTTACTAATATGTGGGGGCTGGTTTTTTTGAAGCCTCTCACACACTCACACACAATTAAAGAAAGAACGAAGAAAGAAAGAAAGAAAGAAAGAAAGAAGAAAAGAACAGGAAAAGAAAAGTGGAAAGAAGAAAAGTAAAAAGGTGAGAGAGACCCTCTCTCCTCTCATTTCTCTCTTTCATTTCTTCTTCCCCTCCTCACTGTCACCTTCCTCCTCTCTTCTTCTGGAGCATATTTTGAGCTCCTCCCATGGCTACTCTCTCTTTCTCTCCATGCTCTAGCTACATACAAGCTCAAATAACAAAAATAATCACATATTCTTCTTCCTCTCATCAAGCTCCACACTTCTCTCTTTTCAAAATTCGAAAAGGATGAGTTTCATTTTTGTGGGTGTTGGCCATTTGAAGAGAAAAGCACGCCATTTTGAAGCTTGAAGCTTCCTCTTTCATCTAAGGTAAAAATATCCAAAGAAAAATACATTTTTCTTCACCCTCTTGTGTTGGCCGATTTTGGCATATTTTAATGCCTTGCTTCTCCTTGTTTTGAGATATTCTCCAAGTCTCCAATGGGGGTTGGAGCTATTCCTTTGATTCATGGCAAACCAATTCTAGGGTTTCCAAAGGTAATGCCCCATTTTATGCTTTAAGCCCTTCTTTTGAGTTCATGAATGATTTTTACAACTAGGAGAACTAATTAGTACTCCTTACACCCATTGGTATATTGGTCTAGAGAATTGGGCAAGAGATTGCCTTGACCGATTTTGGGGTGAAGAGAAGAGGAGAAGAGGAGAAGAGTATTTAAAAAGGAAACTTGAGAGAATCCAAGGTAAGAAACCAACCCTAAAGTATATTCTATATGTATTAGAATTTGGGATGGGTTAATAAAATGAATGAACCCCACATGAGTGTGGTAATAATGTGCTTGTATAGAGATAATGCAAGTGAGATAGCATTTGTGAAATTAATGTTGATTTAAGAGCCTAAGAGCTATGCACTTTATGATTTATGTATTGTGTTGCATTTGGAGGATTTGATGAGTAATGATGGTTTTATATGTGTGCTGGTAGAACCCATGTGGGTTTGGCTAGTTCTAGGTTGAAATAAGTGATGTTATGAGCTTTGGGTAATGTTAGAAAAGTAGCCAAGTTATGGCAAAATTTGTGTAGGAATTTAAGTAGTTTGAGTAGTGTTGTGAGTAAGGAATGACCTAGAGAAACTAGGTGTTGATGGACATGATTTGGGTTAGAAAATCACCATGGGAATACTTATTAAGGAGGGAAGACTGATGCAAAAATCTGTAGCAATGGAGATGGTTTAAGTGCCTTAGGAGTTTTGGAGAAAATGAATAGTATTTAAGGCTTTAAGAGTGAGGTATGAACCTTGGCATGTGGAGTGCATTGTCTTGGAATATTTGGAATGGTCAAATAGAGTGAGAACAATAATGCAAATGCCAAGGGGGGAAAATCTGTAGCACAAGTGTGAAAAATGTAACAGTGAGAATGGAAGATTTGTGAATTTGAGCAGAAATTTGAGTAAGGAATAAACCTATGTTTTGAAGAGGTTTAGAGCATGTTTTGAGATGATTAAACATGTAGGAAACAGGTGGAATGATTTGGGAATGATTAGAGGTGATTTAGGGGTTGAAAACTGGTGAAAAACTATAAATTTTGACAGTTCCAGGGGTGGTCCGGGTTTGCAAATCGGTACACAAAACCGGACTACATCAAAAATGCACCCGAGAGTGAATTCAGAGATTAGTCCGGGTTTATATCCCAGGACACAAACCGGACCACATGTAAAATGCACCAAAAAGTTAAAACCGTGTCTGGTCCGGGTTTGTAACCCCGGACACAAACCGGACCAGTGTAAAAAGTCACCAGAATGTGTTTTTAAGTGTCCTAATGATAGGGAAGTGAATGGAAATGGTTTTAGATGATGTTTAGGACTTGTTTGGTTACCTAAAAAGGTCTTAGGAAGTGTAAACAGTTTGAGAAGTGAATGAGAAAGATGTGAGTTTAAGAACACATGAGCTAAACTAAGGAATAACGGGATAACGGGGTTAAGTACGGGAGTATTAGTTTTACATACCGTAATGCCTTAATGTTAATGGAAACATATGTATGTTATTAGTGGAACGAATGTGAACCAAGGAGAGAGGTCACACGGTAAAGGTAAGCTAACCCCGGTGAAAGGTATGATTTTCTCATGCCTCGTATGCTAACCGAGTTACTTTGATTTGTGTGTTTGCGTGCCGGCTTAATCAAGACTAAATCATGAAAAT
Organism: Limonium bicolor; assembly: GCA_023374045.1. Lineage (NCBI taxonomy): Eukaryota > Viridiplantae > Streptophyta > Magnoliopsida > Caryophyllales > Plumbaginaceae > Limonium > Limonium bicolor. Next base: position 65,998,205 of record CM041776.1, read on the forward strand.
AATCCCTTGTTTGATTATGTATGCCTTGTTGTATGTTGTATGAGCTAACATACTTGTATGCCGGTGTGGTCTAACGTAGTGTATAGACCGACTCATAGTGAGTGGCTATTGACTAGAAACTTGTGGATCAAGAAGTTTCATAAGTAATGGGAACGTGCAAACACACAAAAGTTATCGATTAAAGTATAACGACAAAGCAACGAATGAACCCTTTAGAATGTGAGGAGATGTACGGGATGAGTACACACCCGATAACGGTTAGAAAACCATATTGAAACAATCCAATTAATATATAAGAGTGGAGAATAAATGAACCTCCATTGTGAGGATTGAAGTAAGCCAATGTTAAGAACTTACAAGAAGGGTAAAAGAGACCTAAGGGATCAGTAACTCCCTTGAGACATGGTCGACCTCCTATATGAGTATTTTGCCCGGCATTAGAAAATAACCAAAAATAGAAGTATATGAAATGTAAGGGTAACCCTTGAACCTAAGATTACCCGAACTTAAGTAATGTTCCCAAATCATTAGGAACATCGAGATAGATGCTCCTAGATCAATAAATATAATTATATTATAACTCGAGAGAGGAGTGTATGGGAATGTGAGAAGTCCGAGAGTAGTCGGACCTATGTGGAAGTAGTAGGAACTAAGAGAGAGTTCCAGGAGCTAGTCGAACTAAGCTCAAGACCCATGTGTTTTGGCTTAATTATATATTAAGAGAAACAAGCGAGAAGAGCATAGGAGACCTGTAGTGTCTCGAGAACTACGTGAGCTTGAGTGTAAGTAACTTAAGAGTGTGGGTGAGATAAAGGTAAGTAACCCAAGAGTGTGGGTGAGATAAGTATGAGTATCCCGAGGGAATGGGTGAGAATAAGAATAAGTAACCCGAGTGAATTGATGAGTTATTGAATAAGTAACCAAGGCATAGTGAGGTAGAAACCCTAAAGGCCTAAGAGCAAATTAACGCAACTAACAACCTTGTTATGTTAGTTAAGGATTGTATTCCATGGGTGAATGTGAATCCTTGTGTAGTGTACATATGTAATGTATTGCTATGTTGCATGTTGATTGAATTAAAACGAACTCCATGTATATCCGACCCAAAGTAGTCGGCGTACCGCGGTTAGCACGCGGTATATGCGAATTTCATATGCAGCTTTAAGCTGAGCCCCTAGGGGCATCGTTTTTATCTGCAGGTACACCGAAGACGGTCCGTTCGAGAGTAGGACGGGGTCAGTGGTTAGTATGGGTAGTTAGAATTTAATTTACTCATGTATTTGAATAAGGTGTAAGACCGAATATGTTGTCGGCATCTGTATATTGTAGTCTCGATATAGTAAAGTAATGAATTGAGCAATATGTTTGTATCGTGTACACGGTTGTTCCAGTCCATCAAACCGTTACTTTAATCGAGTTAGGCCTGGTTAGCCACGAGGGTGGCTAACGGCGTTGTATCACCCTTTGTTGTATTTAGAGTCCGCTGCGAGTTTAATGGTAAATTGTGACAGTTTAAGAGGTAATGACGTGATTAGCAGTTGGGGTGTTACACTTATGACGAGCCTAAAGGTAGGATCTAGGTCTTATGACGAGCCTAATGGTAGTATCTAAGTGAAAGCGAGTAAAATGTATGATGGGTCTAAATGTAGAAGGATTAGGGTTTATGTCAAACCTGGAGATGGTAGGGTTTAAGACGGGCCTGTGGAAATTTGAAGTGGAGGTAGGGCTTAGGACGGGCCTGTGGATGTTTGAATGTGGAGGTAGGTCTTAGGACGGGCCTGTGAATGTTTGAATGTGGAGGTAGGGCTTAGGATGGCCTGTGGATGTTTAAATGTGGAGGTAGGGCTTAGGATGGGCTGTGGATGTTTGAATGTGGAGGTAGTGCTTAGAACGGGCCTGTGGATGTTTGAATGTGGAGGTAGGGCTTAGGACGGGCCTGTGGATGTTTGAATGAGAGGGGTTTGAACCTTTGGGTTTTGGGTTTTTGGGCCTCCATCGGTGTCGTTGTTGCAATTATTGGGACCAACAATTGCCCCTAGTATTTTTCCTTAATGTGATCTGAGTTTTTTAGGATTTTATGGCAATCGATCGGAACGATCGATTGTCCCCAGTATTTTCTTTGATTAATTGCGCAAAAACATTCTTACTCTCACAAGGTCAAGGTTTATCTTGATGTGGTGCTTTCTATCCTACACTCAAAGTGTTTAATGTTTGCACTCGTGTCCTTCTTTTGGACAAAACATCTCAACCATTGAATTTGACATTTTGTTGGATTTACACGTTCAACCTGTTACTTTCACGTGATTAGATGCACAACTACTAAGTCGGAAGTCTTTTGAGCTTATAACGTGGCTATGGGGTGTGATGAAAGACAACAGGACGATGTAGGAATGTTTGGGATATGTGGAGCTATAAGGGTGACCAAAGCTGCAACTTACACCTTCTTTCGGACTTGCCTTCTTTGTTTTGGAGTCGTTTGGCTACTCCGTGATGACTTCACTTGGGACCTTTTGGGTGTTCCTTGCACCTTCTCTCTTTCTCTCCTTCCAATTTTGGATTTCTTCGAGGCTTTTCAGATTTGCCTCTCTTTGAATCTCTTTTCCTTCGGGGTTCTTGTGTTTTCCGGTTTTGAACTTTGAGAGCTTTTTTGATGTTAGCTCATTTGGATCCTGTGTCACTTTGGGACCATTTACGGATCGTTTCGTCATGCTGGTAGCAGTTTCGCTTCTTTGGACTTGTGAAGTTGCTGTTCGGAAGTCGGGCTCCTTGCTCCCCTTAATCACCCGGGTCGGTTATTCATCATTGGCTGGCTTATTTTGTGGAGTTTGTAGCGTTGTAAAAGATGACGTATGTGAAAAGCTCAGCGGGGGTGCCTAGGGTGTAATGTCAGGGTTCACAAGCTTTGGCTGTGTGGTGCTGTACCTAGGTGCTTCGTCATCCCTAATAGTTGTGTATCCGTTCTTTGTTACTTTTCATAGGTTCAAGCGTAAATTCACAAATTATCTCCTTCGGACGGAGTTATGCCATTTACCTTACCTTTTTGAATGTAATCTTACCGGAGTCGTGTAAAAATGACACGCTCTTTCACTCTTGGTTTTGCCACTCAAGGCACTCTCGCGAAGTGTACGCTCAGAGACTTGTTTGCATGTTTAAACAAAAGAAATAAACATTATCATTCCTTAACTCAGATTGCCCCCAATATTGTTGTGGGGTCTTTTGATAAGCCTTTTGAATACCTAGGTTATTTGTGGAAGGTGGTTGTATGATGAATGATGGTGGTGAGTGGTGATGGGGTGATCTCGTGGAGCAAATTTTTGGCTTTATGTATTTGGTGAAATGTTGAGAAAGTGGAGTGGTGAGACACATGGGGTGTATATGATGAAGGTGGCATCTGTATGAGGAGTTGTAGTGAGTATGGACGGAGTGATGAGGTTGCTCGTTTTTTTTAAAATGAATGGAAAATGCTTTGCGTGGAAATTGTGAAAATGGAACCATGTATTATTCAATGTAAAAATAACGTTGGAAATTACAAACTCGGGAGAGCTACCAAAAATAATAAAGGGGACTAACTACTATGAAAGTCGAAAGATGACTAATAAAAAGAAATATACTTAATTGAAAAGCAAAACAGTACTTAAAGACTACAAACTTTAATAAGACCCGGGCATGGATGCCCTGCCTACACTTCCATGTCCTTGAAATTGATGCCCTTGATCGATGAGATCTTGGATTGCGTGTCTCAAAGCCTTGCAATCATTGGTATCATGGCCTGGTAATTGGTGGTACCAACAGAACTGACTTAGATTCCTTCCTTTTTGGGGTCCCCAGGTCGGGGAGTGAGAGGCTGTAGCATGTTTCGTTCCTGGAGCATTGTAAATGCCTGGCTTAATGGTTGGTTGATGTCTGAAAATTCTCTCCGACGGGAGCTCTGTCAGGGTGGTTCTACCGCTCCAATGATCCAACCTGGTTCTCTCTGACCGGCATTCGCCTCATGCTGCTAGACCTTTCCCGGGTGCAACTTTGGATGCAAGCTATTGTCTCATTGTCCGCTTCTGGCTTCCCAATTGCTGTTCTGAGTTCTACGGCAATCTCCTCGACATTCCCTTGCAATCCTTGGGCTCCAAAGGAGCCAACTTTAATGTGGTCGTGAAAAGAGCTAAGAAGCCTACCTACTAGTGCATCCTGGGCTTGACGTCTGGCCTCCAGGGAAAGGGCCTTTGCCTTCATTTCTTCTTCGATTGCGGCGATGTAGTTCGACTCCATGGCATCCCTGACAGCACTATGTCTCCGCTCCATGGCAGCCATCATGGCTTCTAGTTCAGCTTGGCCATTCTCTCTTGCATTAGCGTCCCTATGAAAGTCCGCATCCTGAGAGTTGATCTTGTTTCTCAATTCTTCTAAGGCTTCTGCCATGGCTTGTAGTGTAAGCTCTATCTTTGCTATTCTATCCTCTGCTGTAACTAGCCTTCCTTTTCCCTCCATGCTTGTGATGACAGTTTACATGTTTTCAAAATGCCGTCTGTCAGAAAATAAAAGAGGACTGGACTGAAGTTCCGGGCCAGGAAGGAGTACTTGATAAAATGATGTTCTAATTTAAAACTTGTTTGGGCCAAGTAATTCTGATTAGGCCTAAAAGATGATACCTAAATCTAGAAATTTGGGCCAGAGCCCGAGTGAAAAGTTTTCCTAGACCAGAATGGGCCTTTTTTCATGGAATGCTTTAGGTGGATTTGTTTTTCATAGGCCTAGAACTAAATTGATAATTCAAATTGGGCCGAAAGAGAAATCACCTAAATCTAAACTTTTGGGCTGAGGCCCAAATGACTCACATGTTAAACCAAACAGGGCCCTTGGGCGTAAATAATAAAGCTGCCAATTCGGGTTAGGCTGAGTTGATGTAAGAGAAGTTCCTAACAATTTCTAGGCTTGGTAGTGGGTCGATCATACAAGCAAACAAGGCCCACACAAATTCAACATGTTCTCACTAGATGCTTAAATCAAACCGGGTATGGATCGATCCGGAGAGGTGCTCGGGGCGTGGGCCCAGGTTACCACAAAGGAATAGGGCTTGCACGCTATTCTCTTTGGCCTTCCCCACTTTTTTCACATCACCTGAAGGTGTGCGTCTACGGTCGGGTCTTTGACTGTGAAATACCCCAAACCTTGATATGTGGTTTAAATATTAAACTATGGTATGTAAAGGCTAAAAAGTGCCTTAGAAACATCAGTGAACAATTTAAACCATAGTAAAATGCAATAAAGCACTAAGACACAGTTTGAGCAAAAACATGCTCTAAGCTATGAGCGAACTTGGTTAGGACCCAAGGAGCCTACCAAGACTTAATAATATTTAATTATGATTTTATAAGGCTAATTAAGTCCTTAGGAAACCTTGGTAGACAATGAAACCAAAAAAAACATAAATAAATACCTTAAGGTCAATATGGGCTAAAAAGTGCTCTAAGCTTGGGATAAATTTGTATAAGACCTAATGGTCATACATATACCTTATAAATATGTTAATGAACATATTAAATCAATTACCAAGAAAACCAAGCTTGAAAACAAGTTAAAACACAAAAAGTGCTTTAAGGAGTCTTAAAGCACGTTTTTGAAAAATTGTCTTGTAAATGAGTTTTGAATGGCTAAATGTCCATCATTACTCTTTAATTAACATGTACTATGTAGTATCACATTTGGAAGTCTATATCAATGGGAAATCAAAATTTCACTTCTATGTGCCTTGTTTTTGTGAATAGTGATTTTTATAAGCTAGTTTGTAACATATGTTATCATAAGTAATTAAATTGACAAATAAAGACTAAAGTACCCTTCTAACTAAATGGGGACCGGTTTTTCAAGGTGTGAGTCACCAACTTGTAAAAGAAATCAAATAAGTAAAGTAAAGCTTAAAGTAAAGTACTATTTTTGCTTTATACATAAATATCTTAACAAAAGCAAACTTACCTCCTCATTCTCTTATTTCCTTTCATTTCCCACGGTAGCCATCTTCTTCCTCCCCTCCATTTACGATTTGCTACAGCTCCATCTCTTCTCCATCTTCATTTCTTTGCCAAATCCAACTCCATGCTCCAAAACAAATTCTAAGACTATATTTGTCTTAGTTAGACCAAGCTCTACACTTCTATCTTTTCAAATCTTCAAGAGCTCAATTTTGGTGCCATGGAGATTCACCATTGAAGGAGCTTGAGCTCACCTTTCTACATATATTACTCTCCTTTGCTTCTAGGTAAGGAATCTCAAAGAAAAATCAAGTTTCCTTCATGTTTTTGCCTTGACCAAATTGCACATTAATGGTGCTCTTGGTGTGACTTTGTTCTAGCTTCATTCCAACCTTTCATGGACTAGGTGGAGTCCTCTCTTCATAGATATTCAAACTCTCTTCAAAGATCAAGGTAAAACAACTACATTAATGTTTTTGAAACAATGTAAACCTAGGGTTTACAATGAGTTTAAGCTTGAAGCTTTCATACTCATTTCATTGCTTGTATATTGTTTAGTAGTGGACAAGGAATCAAATACCTTACCGGCTTTTTTAGGGAACAAGAAAAAAGTTTGAGTGGAAAAGAGGTAAATATACTAACCTAATGTGGTATAATGCCTTAGGAGAAGTGAGCTTATATTGCTTGTTAAAATGATCTAAGGAGCCAAAGGTGAATGACCTAGTGAAATGCTCTCAAGGAGTTTATTAGGGCATATGTATTGTTGGGTGTAATTGCAGGTCAAAGGCATTATTTATGTGGGAAATTCAGTGTTTAAGATTTATGTTATTTAAGGGCCTAAGAGCCATGTTATTTAAGGGCCTAAGTGCCAAGCAATTTAAGTTACACTATATTGTGATGTAGTGCTAAATGTGTGAAGTTTGTGTATAAAAATGTGTTTGATGGATTTTAGGTGTTCTTGAATGAAATAAGGAAAAAACCTAAGTTTGGATGTGAGTATATACAAGAGAAGCTATGGCAAAATTTGGAAAAATGTATAAGGACTTCTAAGTGTCTTAAATGAGTTTTGGTGAACTAGGAAGTGTTAAGAGATTTATAAGAAAAATGAGTGACAAATTGGACAATGTTTAAAGGTGAATCAAAGTGATATTTTGGGTATTAGAATATGCCTAAGTTCGTGTATGAAGTTTAGGTAATCTATGGATGAAGAGAATAGATGAAACAAGACTTGAAATTGTCAAATTTGGGATTCTGTTACAGAGGTCCGGGACTTAGGTATTGGAAGATGTCCTGGACCATACATGAAAACAGGCCGAGAGTTGGGAGACTGTCTTGGTCCGGGATTGGGGTGAGTACAAGGTCCCGGACCACCTATTAAAAACAGCCGAGGGTCTCTGTAAGTATTGGTCCGGGACTTAAGGTAAGGACCAAGTCCCGGACCACTCTAAAAATGTTGTTTAAGGCAGGAAAATGGTAAGATGGTTATGGTGTGTGATTTAAGGAGTTTAGTACATGGCTAAAGATGTGTTTGAAGTGCCAAATGTGGTTAGAACATACTAGGGCACTATGAGGTGAAGTTTGGAGTCAAATGGGATTTTAGAAACAAAGTTCTGGAGCCGACCGACCTTAGGGACCGGACCTGCAAGGTCGGTCGAGCTCAGTTTACACTACCGGAAAGAGTTTCTAGAACGGACCGACCTTGGGGACCGGACTTGCAAGGTCGGTCGGGCTTGTATTTTTAGTACGGATTAGGTCTCTAGAATAGACCGACCTTGGGACCGGACTTGCAAGGTCGGTCGTGTCTAAACTTTGTACGAGAATTGTTTCTGGAATGGACCGACCTTGTGGACCGAACTTGCAAGGTCGGTCGGAGTAGAATTTTTGACGGTAATGTGTTCTGGAATGGACCGACCTTGTGTAAGGTCGGTCGGTAGGGTCGGTCGGACCAAAAACATGGTTTAAGGTATGGAAATGATATGTAATGTTGGGGATTGATGGTTAATGGTGTTATAAGGTTGTTTAAGACATGTTAGGTGAGTTATAATGACGATTTGGTGAGGGAAAAGTTGTATTAAAATGTAAAAGTAAAACAAGTTAAAATGTAAAGTTATGTAACTAAGTTAACGGGGAAAAATTATAAGCATTAGACATTAAATAATCATGCAACCCCGATGTTAATAAAAACACATGTGATGTTAACAGTTGTTCGAGAATTGCTCGAGGAACATAAGTGGACGTGGTAAAGTGGACTCCGGTGACAGGTATGGTTTTCTTGCAACCTGTGTCCTACCGATTACACCGGCTTGTATGCCAATGTGTTTTCTGAGTGTTTGCCACCTTGTAAGATTAATACATGTAATGAGTTTATAGTAATTCATTTATGTGGCGAACTTGGTCTCCGATACCGTTTAACCTCAAATATGTGTTAACCTTAGCTAACCAAATCTAGGAACACATGGTGTCTGTATTCGGAGTTAACGACCCAACCTTGGGAACGTTCTAACCACGGCTATGTGTGAGTTAGATGGATTATTGTGTTGTTGGAAGTGTGTGAACCTCCCTTGTGTGCTTAACTCGGTTATGATACCGTATGGTGTGTGGATGTGGTAGGCTCCATAATGGATCTCTAACTACTTACTTATAAGTATATATGTACTAATGGGGGGTGAGGAGTCCGGTCATGTTCCGGCCACGCGTGTGAGGACGGGAGTCGATGTCATATCCGGTTCGGCTCTCTTGGTGTGTGTATAGGTTGTATTCCAATTTGGTTTCAACCTTCCCTTAGCTTATCCAAAGCTAGTTTACTGACTCACGTCGGGCCACAGGGGCATACAAATGTTATTTCGGTGTGCTTGGGATTACTATATCCGACACACCTTGGGTTTAAGTTAACCGTTCGATATAACTGGACGGTAGCGAGGTTGGTAACGAGCTTAGCATGAGATTGGCAATAATCTCTAGGCTCACTATGTATACTAACTATGGTGGAAGGTTCCTTGTGTGAACCGATCTTATGGTGTTTTGTGTTGTTATTGTGCTAGGCAATTTCCCTTGCTATGCTATGATATGTATACGTTAGATGTTTAAAATGAATGCGATGTTATCATGTGTACGTCGAAACGAGAAAAGTGTTGTTATGTTTTTGTGAGGAATGTGATATGTTGTAAGATATGGAGTGTGTGGATCATGGAAATGAACCCCAGTTTGTGACAAGAGGCGTTTAAGGATAACCCGATTTAAGGGTAAGTTTCGTCTATTAAGGAAGTAGCTCTCCGTTAGAGGAGGAACACTCTAGGGATAATACCATGAGTGACTCATCAAGTAAGGATGTATTATCCGTTTGTTGAGCCCATTGAGGCGAAATGTTTTGTGTTGTGTGTTTACAGTTGCATGCATGATTTAAATATAATCAATCGCATGCTAAGACGACAATTAGTTGTGCGTGGCCTAGCATGTGGGCTGCGGGATTACCATACCAGCAAAGGTGCTGAGCCCCTTGGGGGCCACCCTTTCTCTCCTTTTCTATTTCAGGTACAAGGAGCTGGAAGCTGTTCGAGAGTAGGACGGGAGATGTTATACATGGGTAGCCATTTAAATGGCGTAAGCATTGTAGGCGTAGTAAGACCGAAATTGTTATCGGCATTAGTTTGTAAATACTCTGTACGGTTGGAATGTATAAAGTATATGGGTTGTTGTTAAGGGAAGCAAATGTAACGTGTAGTTGCTCGGGAATCTAGTCCATCAGACCGATACAAAGTACATGTATTAGCCTTGTTAGCCACGTGGGTGTTAACGGCGTGTAACACCATTGAAATAAGTAATGTGATGAGTTGAATTTTCCGCTGCAGTTTGATGTTATGTGTACGGTGGTAGTTGGGGTGTTACAAAAAGTGGTATCAGAGCGAAGTATCGCTCTGATGACTGAATTACCGAGCTTAGGAAGTACCGAGTTAGGATTTTAGTACTCTGGGTTAAGGGTTGAGTGATAGCGTGAGAAATACGCCAGTTAGGTATTACCAGTGTGTACTGGAAACCTACAATATCCATCCCGCCCTCCACAATCCCTGTATATAACTTGGGAAAGAACGCCAGAGAGATGGAAGTTCACTCTTACTCGGAAACACCCGATCTGGCTGTCATTAAATACCTCTAAAGGTATGGAGAACCTGTCATACGGTAGATCCCGGAAACTGGGAATCCCGGAGACGGTCTCCATTTGAACAATGCTAATCGCATTTCATAACAAAGAATGAAGAATCTTGTGTAGGGGAGAATAGAATTTCCGGCAACCTGGGTCGACATGCTGAGCAGTCGAGAATAACCAGCTTGCAACGCACTAACCGTGCAACAGGCAAGAATTGGATTACTGAAAAGCGAGACAAGTGTCTACGGAACCACAGATGTTAAGTGATACACCAACGGTACACCAACCTACAAAGGAATTACAACGTAGTGCCCAAACAAGAGACAAGTCTCAGTAACCACGACAAATACGTGGAACAGGCTACGAAGAAGAAACAATACAAAAGAAAAAGGGGTCTCCCAGAATGGGAAACACCCTAGTTGATAATTATCATGTGAATACAGTGAGAAGTTACCCAGAGGGTTATTGTCAAGACGGTAAGGTCGAGTGAGGGCCAACAAGGCCACTGATAATAGTGCGAGTAAGAACAATACCACAACCAGTATGTGTGCTTAACCGATAGCCAATTAGCATGGCGCACTTGCCATAGCAAGTGCTACTATAACAGGGCTGTTCGGGAAATTTATAACCACTACAAAGTACTTGGTAAAGTACCATAAAGTTAAATGTGGTCATCATGACCGTGGAAGGGCTTGATAGCCTGACCCTTGTAATTAGAAGTACACCAGTCAGCAAGAAGCTAGATTTCGTTAAGGGAAGAAGGCATTGAAAAACCATGAAAATTTTCTTTAAACCCAGATTTATTCAAACTCTTTTCTTTTCAAAACCAAAATTTTCTTTCAAACCAACACTTCTTTCTACCTTCTTTTAAGAACCGAACCAGTAAAACCAAGGACAGTTGACAAGAATACAACAGTGGATAAACTTTCCCTCGATTAAGTTCGGGAATCATGGAATAAATATTGTCACGGGACAATATAAGGGAGTTGACAACAGAATACTTCGCCTAGGCGTGTGAAGGACACTACGAGTGTACCTACTGTGTTGTGGGACGACCGCACTCCGATAGGAGCATGTGGGCCTGACAGACCTACTTATAGGTTAGTTGGGTAAGTAGCAATGTATCAGTATGATACCCCACATATGTATACGAGTAGAGTCCGGAACACGGGAAGTAGTCGACTCCGTACTACGGTCAGCAGTATAAGTCAAACGAGAGCTAAGGACTACCATGAATGGTTGAAGTTAAGAAACTCAGTTAAGATAACTAGACTAAAGGAATTAGTGAATTTATTTTTAAGGAAATGTTTAAGAGTCAGGAGGTGCAAAGTGCACTAACTGTAATGTAAAGACATCTTATACGTCTTAAGGATCCTCAAGGATAAACATGTTAGCTGGAACGGAGACCCAGCCTGTGCATGGCAAGGCAGATGCCTAATGTGGACACATTAATGTGCAATGAACGGGATGAAACTCCCAGAATGAGTACATACACTATCAGGAAATGTTGATCTTCACAGAAGAAGATAATAACCAGTTAAGAACGCAAAAGGCGTGGCTAACGGAATGTACCAATAAGTGTGAACCAGATGTAAAGGCATAACTTAACAACACCCAGGAGCAATCCTTGAAGGGTGTTCGCATCAACAATTGTTGAACGAAATGCATGACAGAAACACACGGGTTGAAACTAACACCCAGTTTAGACATAAGTTGTCAGGAGACGGACTGACAAACCTAAGGGGCATCCCATGAAAGGAAACGGAATGCAACGACCTTGTCATGGAGCTCAATATAATATCCAAATCATGTAATGTTGTACAGAGAAGTACATATGTGTGGACAGCCTACAATGAGCGCAGCTCAAGGCAGTAAGGCTTATAAGCCACAAATAAAATGTGTTATGGAAATTAGATTGACTGCAAAAGTTTATGTTATATAAGTGAATAGAGTGGAGAACGAACCACTGCATTAAGAGTGGAGATACCTCTCGATATTGTGAGACCGCAGGAGCGGTAGTTATGTAAATCAAGTTCAACAAATATGTTAAGGATAGACGATGTTATTATTGAAAGAGAGCAGTTAGCTTAGTAGTATGTGTATAAAGTGAAGCACCGAGCTGAATAATGTCGGCTTGTGACTCGAATGAGCAACGCTCCAGGAGCATTCAGTAGTCATCCAAATGGATGGCGAACCATAATGTGAATAATGTAAGTATATTTGTGGAAGTTAATGTGACAGTAAGTAGACCATGTAAGTTATTGTTATGCAATGAGTAAGAGCACGGTTCGCAGCTGGCGACCGTTGTATAAGTATTGTTAAAGATAATGAGCAGATAAGACCAGTTATGAGTTAAACTCAGTGGAGATGCAAGATAAGCGATGTAAACAGACTGGGCAATAAGCCAGTGGTAGGTACTATGTGATGAGGAACTCAGTGTGAATTCCATGGCGAGTCGCATAAGGGATTTACTGTCAAGAGTTTACGCCTCTGCACTCTGTATGACTGAGTTTTTGGTATTGCACTTGCGCAGTAATGATCGATGGGATAGCTAGGAATTGGAAACATGTTAATTGTGGAGCAATAATGTATAATGGCTGATGCATAGGAAATGCAAAGACATACCATGAAAGAGTACTTGTACAAAACCAAATGTGGAGACATGATTAACAGTAAGTGACTACAGTAGCACTAACTGCCAAATAGCGGTATGGAATATACCCCAAATGTTGTAAATAACTGAGAGAGCACTACACACTAGGTAGTAGCTCCATCTCAACCGATAGTAAGTCGGAAGGAAACAAGTCAATCATTGTGAAATACGTAACAGTATATACAGTCAATTATTATGGAAGTGGATAGAAAGTTTATAATTCACCGAATTCGCTAACGGTAAGAGATACCACGCGTCAGTTGAGAAACCATTGTTATCGAGAAGAAGGTGACAATTGGGGACGTACAATACAGTAAGCATAACAAAAAGAGGCAATTAAGCTCTACAGTTACTAGAGTTTCACAGCAGAAACTAGTGAGCCAGTGATTCAAGTGTTGAATGTACATGGTGAACATGAGTGAATGGCTAATTATTAAAGCCTAGAAGCCTCACAGGCCATAACCGAAACCGGTTATGAGTTAAAGCAAACTCCAATGAGAATTTTTGATTTAGGGACTAAACCGCCAATATGGTTAAGATCCTCTAATCGAAATCCATTGTGTAATAGACCGTGTGGAAGTTAAAACACTTCACGACGGCAGAACATTTTAAGCCAATGTTTAGTGATTGATTACGTGGGCGTAATCCCTTTTAAGGGGGGTAGAGCGCAAAGCTACTTAGTGAGTATTACCGTACAAGTGTACGTGATTTATGTTGTGCATAGCACAAAATAATTTGTTTTGATGATTGGTGTGTGTGTTATGTAAACATACGCATTCATTCATGGTTTAATTGTGGTAATTGCGCACAGAAGATGCGAATACCATTGTGATAAGTGTGTTGATTTATTAATAGTGGTGTGTGATAGTAGAAGTGTGGGGAGTAGAGAAACTCCCGGGGAACAAACCCCGACAGTGTATAAATGTGAAACTGTGTGATGTATTTTGATAAAATATATGTGTATATATATATATACTATATAGTGATGCATGAAAGGGTATGAAACCGACATAGAACCTAGTGAGAATAAGATTCCCTAGGTAACAACATTAAAGTGAATGGAAATAACTGATAGACGAAGTTCTATCCCTTGGAGATGTTATGATCATAACTAGAATGATTTAAAAGATAGAGAATTGGAAATGAGTGATTTATTTGGTGCTTGAAAATGAAGTGGGGAAGTGGAACTTGATTTGCATGCGATCAAGGGAAGCGGAACACAAATTGGGGTGGAAGGATAGTTCAACACTGATGCTGATCACATCAGGGTTGGATGACTCTTGAAGCTCCCTATAAGTGGTCACAAATAACCACGCTAAGAAAAGAAGCAAAGAGCATAAATTGGACTTGGAGTTGTGTTGCGTTTTCAAAAAGAATTTTCAATTGATATTTCCAAAACGGTCGATTCATATTTTGAATAAAGGATTCTCTTGTATACTTAACCTAGTAAAGAATATTTTGTAATACTTGCTCACGAGCTGAGGACGTATGAGCCTTTGTCTTCAGACCGGTGACATGAGAAGTATATATTTTAAAATGTATGTGATTGTTTTGACCTCCCAAAGGAACGGGGACCAGAAGGTGTCCATCGCGACCGGGTTCTGCGGGATCACAGTGTATATGTACTCAACATGGGATTGGAGCCCATGGAGAGATGGAAAAGGTATTTCTGTTTGTTATACATGCTAAGACATGTTGTGTGGTATGAGTAAGAAATATTATTTTAGACCTTGAGTCCTAATGTGGTAGTTTCGAAAGTGTTATGTTATTCAGACCTATGAGTCTAACTGTTGTATTGTTGCCCAGACCTGAGAGTCTAAGAATTATTATGTAAATACAATACGGTTAAGGTACCCGGACCATAGAGTCCGAGGTAATCATGTAAGTATGTTACGAGGTGGTTATGTATGGATGTGGATATGTTGCCCGGACCGTCAAGTCCGAGGTTGGATGTAAAGAGTGTTTGGTAATGGAAGTTTATTTTAAAGTAATTCCTGTATTCTAATCCAATGACGCGTGGAAATGTGAACTTCGAGGACGAAGTTCTTTTAAGGGGGGTAGATTGAAATACCCCAAACCTTGATATGTGGTTTAAATATTAAACTATGGTATGTAAAGGCTAAAAAGTGCCTTAGAAACATCAGTGAACAATTTAAACCATAGTAAAATGCAATAAAGCACTAAGACACAGTTGAGCAAAAACATGCTCTAAGCTATGAGCGAACTTGGTTAGGACCCAAGGAGCCTACCAAGACTTAATAATATTTAATTATGATTTTATAAGGCTAATTAAGTCCTTATGAAACCTTGGTAGACAATGAAACCAAAAAAACATAAATAAATACCTTAAGGTCAATATGGGCTAAAAAGTGCTCTAAGCTTGGGATAAATTTGTATAAGACCTAATGGTCATACCTATACCTTATAAATATGTTAATGAACATATTAAATCATTACCAAAGAAAACCAAGCTTGAAAACAAGTTAAAACACAAAAAGTGCTTTAAGGAGTCTTAAAGCACGTTTTTGGAAAATTGTCTTGTAAATGAGTTTTGAATGGCTAAATGTCCATCATTACTCTTTAATTAACATGTGTACTATGTAGTATCACATTTGGAAGTCTATATCAATGGGAAATCAAAAATTTCACTTCTATGTGCCTTGTTTTTGTGAATAGTGATTTTTATAAGCTAGTTTGTAACATATGTTTATAAGTAATTAAATTGACAAAAAAGACTAAAGTACCCTTCTAACTAAATGGGGGCCGGTTTTCAAGGTGTGAGTCACCAACTTGTAAAAGAAATCAAATAAGTAAAGTAAAGCTTAAAGTAAAGTACTATTTTTGCTTTATACATAAATATCTTAACAAAAGCAACTTACCTCCTCATTCTCTTATTCCTTTCATTTCCCACGGTAGCCATCTTCTTCCTCCCCTCCATTTACGATTTGCTACAGCTCCATCTTTCCATCTTCATTTCTTTGCCAAATCCAACTCCATGCTCCAAATCAATTCTAAGACTATATTTGTCTTAGTTAGACCAAGCTCTACACTTCTATCTTTTCAAATCTTCAAGAGCTCAATTTTGGTGCCATGGAGATTCACCATTGAAGGAGCTTGAGCTCACCTTTCTACATATTATTACTCTCATTTGCTTCTAGGTAAGGAATCTCAAAGAAAAATCAAGTTTCCTTCATGTTTTTGCCTTGACCGAAATTGCACATTAATGGTGCTCTTGGTGTGACTTTGTTCTAGCTTCATTCCAACCTTTCATGGACTAGGTGGAGTCCTCTCTTCATAGATATTCAAACTCTCTTCAAAGATCAAGGTAAAACAACTACATTAATGTTTTTGAAACAATGTAAACCTAGGGTTTACAATGAGTTTAAGCTTGAAGCTTGCATACTCATTTCATTGCTTGTATATTGTTTAGTAGTGGACAAGGAATCAAATACCTTACCGGCTTTTTAAGGAAATGAGAAAGAAGTTTGAGTGGAAAAGAGGTAAATATACTAACCTAATGTGGTATAATGCCTTAGGAGAAGTGAGCTTATTTGCTTGTTAAAATGATCTAAGGAGCCAAAGGTGAATGACCTAGTGAAATGCTCTCAAGGAGTTTATTAAGGGCATATGTATTGTTGGGTGTAATTGCAGGTCAAAGGCATTTATGTGGGAAATTCAGTGTTTAAGATTTATGTTATTTAAGGGCCTAAGAGCCATGTTATTTAAGGGCCTAAGTGCCAAGCAATTTAAGTTATGCACTATATTGTGATGTAGTGCTAAATGTGTGAAGTTGTGTATAAAATGTGTTTGATGGATTTTAGGTGTTCTTGAATGAAATAAGGTAAAAACCTAAGTGTTTGGATGTGAGTATATACAAGAGAAGCTATGGCAAAATTTGGAAATATTTATAAGGAGTTCTAAGTGTCTTAAATGAGTTTTGGTGAACTAGGAAGTGTTAAGAGATTTATAAGAAAAATGAGTGACAAATTGGACAATGTTTAAAGGTGAATCAAAATGATATTTTGGGTATTAGAATATGCCTAAGTTCGTGTATGAAGTTTGGGTAATCTATGGATGAAGAGAATAGATGAAACAAGACTTGAAATTGTCAAATTTGGGATTCTGTTACAGAGGTCCGGGACTTAGGTATTGGAAGATGTCCCGGACCATACATGAAAAACAGGCCGAGAGTTGGAAGACTGTCTTGGTCCGGGACTTGAGGTGAGTACAAGGTCCCGGACCACCCTATTAAAAACAGCCGAGGGTCTCTGTAAGTATTGGTCCGGGACTTAAGGTAAGGACCAAGTCCCGGACCACTCTAAAAATGTTGTTTAAGGCATGAAAATGGTAAGATGGTTATGGTGTGTGATTTAAGGAGTTTAGTACATGGCTAAAGATGTGTTTGAAGTGCCAAATGTGGTTAGAACATACTAGGGCACTATGAGGTGAAGTTTGGAGTCAAATGGGATTTTAGAAACAAAGTTCTGGAGCTGACCGACCTTAGGGACCGGACCTGCAAGGTCGGTCGAGCTCAGTTTACACTACCGGAAAGAGTTTCTGGAACGGACCGACCTTGGGGACCGGACTTGCAAGGTCGGTCGGGCTTGTATTTTTAGTACGGATTAGGTCTCTGGAATAGACCGACCTTGGGACCGGACTTGCAAGGTCGGTCGTGTCTAAACTTTTGTACGAGAATTGTTTCTGGAATGGACCGACCTTGTGGACCGAACTTGCAAGGTCGGTCGGAGTAGAATTTTTGACGGTAATGTGTTCTGGAATGGACCGACCTTGTGTAAGGTCGGTCGGTAGGGTCGGTCGGACCAAAAACATGGTTTAAGGTTTGGAAATGATGTGTAATGTTGGGGATTGATGGTTAATGGTGTTATAACGTTGTTTAAGACATGTTAGGTGAGTTATAATGACGATTTGGTGAGGGAAAAGTTGTATTAAAATGTAAAAGTAAAACAAGTTAAAATGTAAAGTTATGTAACTAAGTTAACGGGGAAAAATTATAAGCATTAGACATTAAATAATCATGCAACCCCGATGTTATAAAAAACATGTGATGTTAACAGTTGTTCGAGAATTGCTCGAGGAACATAAGTGGACGTGGTAAAGTGGACTCCGGTGACAGGTATGGTTTTCTTGCAACCTGTGTCCTACCGGATTACACCGGCTTGTATGCCAATGTGTTTTCTGAGTGTTTGCCACCTTGTAAGATTAAGACATGTAATGAGTTTATAGTAATTCATTTATGTGGCGAACTTGGTCTCCGATACCGTTTAACCTCAAATATGTGTTAAACCTTAGCTAACCAAATCTAGGAACACATGAGTGATCGGTATTCGGAGTTAACGACCCAAACCTTGGGAACGTTCTAACCACGGCTATGTGTGAGTTAGATGGATATTGTTGTTGTATGCAAGTGTGTGAACCTCCCTTGTGTGCTTAACTCGGTTATGATACCGTATGGTGTGTGGATGTGGTAGGCTCCATAATGGATCTCTAATACTTACTTATAAGTATATATGTACTAATGGGGGGTGAGGAGTCCGGTCATGTTCCGGCCACGCGTGTGAGGACGGGAGTCGATGTCATATCCGGTTCGGCTCTCTTGGTGTGTGTATAGGTTGTATTCCAATTTGGTTTCAACCTTCCCTTAGCTTATCCAAAGCTAGTTTACTGACTCACGTCGGGCCACAGGGGCATACAAATGTTATTTCGGTGTGCTTGGGATTACTATATCCGACACACCTTGGGTTTAAGTTAACCGTTCGATATAACTGGACGGTAGCAAGGTTGGTAACGAGCTTAGCATGAGATTGGCAATAATCTCTAGGCTCACTATGTATACTAACTATGGTGGAAGGTTCCTTGTGTGAACCGATCTTATGGTGTTTTGTGTTGTTATTGTGCTAGGCAATTTCCCTTGCTATGCTATGATATGTATACGTTAGATGTTTAAAATGAATGCGATGTTATCATGTGTACGTCGAAACGAGAAAAGTGTTGTTATGTTTCGTTATGTGAGGAATGTGATATGTTGTAAGATATGGAGTGTGTGGATCATGGAAATGAACCCTAGTTTGTGACAAGAGGCGTTTAAGGATAACCCGATTTAAGGGTAAGTGTCGTCTATTAAGGAAGTAGCTCCGTTAGAGGAGGAACACTCTAGGGATAATGAATACCATGAGTGACTCATCAAGTAAGGATGTATTATCCGTTTGTTGAGCCCATTGAGGCAAAATGTTTTGTGTTGTGTGTTTACAGTTGCATGCATGATTTAAATATAATCAATCGCATGCTAAGACGACAATTAGTTGTGCGTGGCCCGGTAGCATGTGGGTTGCGGGATTACCATACCAGCAAAGGTGCTGAGCCCCTTGGGGGCCACCCTTTCTCTCCTTTTCTATTTCAGGTACAAGGAGCTGGAAGCCGTACGAGAGTAGGACGGGGTAGATGTTTATACATGGGTAGCCATTTAAATGGCGTAAGCATTGTAGGCGTAGTAAGACCGAAATTGTTATCGGCATTAGTTTGTAAATACTCTGTACAGTTGGAATGTATAAAGTATATGGGTTGTTGTTAAGGGAAGCAAATGTAACGTGTAGTTGCTCGGGAATCTAGTCCATCAGACCGATACAAAGTACATGTATTAGCCTTGTTAGCCACGTGGGTGGTTAACGGCGTGTAACACCATTGAAATAAGTAATGTGATGAGTTGAATTTTCCGCTGCAGTTTGATGTTATGTGTACGGTGGTAGTTGGGGTGTTACAGACTGACCAAACAATGGGCTAGGTAAGGACACTGCCAGGAAAACGCTTGGGGCTACGGCCCAAGTATTAAGAGGATGTGGTTAGACGACATCCTCCTCTTTTCCCTCGCTTATTCACATCACCTTGAAAGGTGTGAGTCCCTGACAGGGGACCCTCAAACGGGTCCCGGGGTGAAATCGGTTTGCGTGGACCCTCGCTCTCACATGATACAAAGGTACAGAAAATTAAAGTGCACACCAAAGCAAACAAACAATGTAATAAAAGCCGTAAATAAGCAATTTTCGAGTTAAGCTTTCTTTCTTAAAATAAAACAAGTTAATATTAAGAATTTGTCCCCAGCAGAGTCACCAGTCTGTGAGCCTCGATTTTTAAACCTTACCATATGTTGATTAAGTTGATTAGGATCTAACGGGTTTTAGGTCCACTTATAACCTAAGATTAATAACTAGTCATATACAATATATTAAAACCTAAGCTAGCTCACTGGACTATTATGAGTCACCACCTAATTTTAACCTAGATCAAATTAGCAAAGGAGGAGTTCGGGTTCGGGGGCTTGGTATCGACTTATTTAGGGTTCAATTACTTTCATTACCCTAGAGTTGTTTTTCCTCTACTTAGTTTAATTACGGCTTATTACAAGTCGTTTTTAACCTAAGTGCTTCTGATTTTTTTGTATTTTTAACATTTTTGACAAAAATTAAGGTGAAATCTGAAAGTACCTAAACTAGGGTTTCAGAGGCAGAATTAGGTCAAATTTTAATTACGTCCGTAGCTACGGACCGTCCGAGACCACGGACCCCAATTGAATTAAATGATTACAAAACAGAACTAAAATTAAAACGCAAACTTGAAAAGTCCGGGGCCGGACAGGGTGTCCGTGGGCCCGGACATGTATTGACAGAAACCCTAAAATTTGAAAAATTGAAAAATAAGAAATCCCGCCACCGTCTGTGGGTGTCCGTTGGCACGGACAACCCGTCCATGGTCCGGACCATGCGTCGTGGTCATGGACCACCATGGACAGTGGGTTTTTGATGGTTCCCGACGGTGTTTTTAGCTCAAAATTATGTGCTTGTAGCCTGAAAGATGTATAGACGTTAGTACTTAAAGTCTTCAATTTGAAACCGAATTTAATGCAAAACTTAACGAACAAGTAATTGGACAGAAGCTTAAACAACAGCAACGCAGAAGCTATAAAAAGTTAGTTTGCACTCAAAATTTAACAGAAGACCAATGAAGTCGTAGTGAATCAAAAAGAAGGAGGTCCCAACTGTTTTACCTTCTGTCAATGAGATTCTTCACGTCGAGAATCTTCGGTGCTCCGTTGAGCCGTTCTGAATTGGATTTGAACTGAGCTTCTGACCTTTGACAATTGGTGATGTTCTTCACGTTTTGGTGGTGGTTTGAAGGTGTTTTGATGATTGTGGATGTGATGGGAATTGAAAAATGTGTTTCGGTGTTGATTTTAGTGAGATTTCGGTATTGTTTTGATGTTTGAAGGTGCAAAAACGTGGAGGCTGGCTATGGAGAAGAGTTTTGACTGCTTGAGAGATTGTGATTTTATCAAAAGATCTATCCCTTTATATAGACTTTCTTAAAGATAAAGAAAATCTAGTAAAAGTAAGATTTTTTGGCATTTTAATTAAGTGACTTCCCAAAGGAATTTTGCTGTGGAATTTTAGCCACGTGTCAAGGATGGAAATTATGATTTTTCTGAAGTGGAATCGAATTTTTTAAATGTTGGAATATTTTTAAATTCAATTTCTCGTCAGATTCAATTGAAAATTGCTAGAAAATTATTGGAAATTCGAAAAATCAAAATTCTAATGCCATTATGCTTAAAATGTCATCCTCTACATGGGTTAAAATTTCAAAACATTTCAAGCTGATTTGAGCATCTTTTGAGGAGATAGAAAGCCTATAGAGGTCTTGGGAGCCTTAAAAATTACGAAAACGCCCCTGACGATGACGAAACTGCTTCCCATGTCCCGGAATGCGTCGATCGAGCCAGAATCCCTCATTACTTGATTGAAGTGTCTCTCACAAAACCAAAACCTTACAGACCTTAACCAGGGGGGTCAAAATTTTGGGTATAACAAGTTCTTACTTTGAAAACTTTGTTTGCACCACATTACAACCACACTATAGTAGAGTGCCTAGGAATACGCTTAAACATAGAGCTTTTGCACAACATAGTAAAACTAGAAACCAACTTATGGAAATGATGAAAGCATTTGATGGTCGTGTTTCATTAACTAGTGATATGTGGACATCTACTACTAATGAGACATTTATTTGTGTAACACTTCATTGGACTGATAGTTCTTGGACGCTTCAAAAGAGTATTATTGCTTTTGATATTTTTGATGATGCACATACCGGTTTTAATATTTCTGAGAAAATTATTGAAGTATTATCTGAGCGGAATTTGTTAGACAAGGTATTCTCAATTTCTTTAGATAATGCTTCGAACAATGTTAAGTGTGTAGATTATCTAAAAGCTAATCAGAGTCTCACACTCTTGCATGATGGTGATTACTTGCATCTTCGATGGTGCTCATGTTGTGTGTACAAGATGGTTTATATAACTTGACTTCCACACTAGAACCACTTAGACATGTAATGAGAAAAATTAGGAAATCGCATGTTGTTAAAAATGAGTATAAAAAAAGTGTGAGGTATCTGGTTTACGTCCTTGTCATTTTGCTCCCGACACCCCCACTAGATGGAACTCCACATATGAATTGTTAGTTAAGACTAAGAAACACAATCCATTTTGACTAGTTTGTATACACTATGGTTGTTCAACGTGATCAACAATTAATGAGTGTAGACTTTTGGGTAAATGCTAATGCTGTGCAGAATGTTTTAAAATGTTTTGATAGTGCAACTAAGGTGTTTTCATTAGTTTATGAACCTAATGTGCATCTTGTCATAAATGAATGTATTAGTATTTTCCATGTCTTGCATGAGAACAAGAATGTTGATGGTTTAGTGGTGTTATTTATGATATGATGCCTAAATGGTTTAACTATTTCATTGAATTTCCTTGATTATTGTATGACAACTGTCTTGATCCTCAAATAAAATTGGATGGTCTAACAAAATTGCTTGATTATTATTATAGTATTGTTCCAGGAGGTCCACCCAATGATGGTTATGTTCAACAACATGTAGAAAAAGTTAATGCAACCTTGAAAAAGCTACATGATGAGTACACTTCAAAGTACCGTTCGATGAGCTTTCTTCTACTAGTGGTAGTGGTTCCTCTTCTAAACCACCACGCCCCGGTAGCCGGTAGCAAAAGAAGTAGTTTGATTTCTAGTATTTTGAAAAGACCAAAATCAGTTCAATCGGGTTTCAGATTTTGTACTTATGATGATTATATTAACTTCACTTTTAGTTTTGATGATGATGATGGTGATATAGATGTTCTTAAGTGGTGGCAAGCACATGAAGGCAAGTTCCCCATCCTTGCAAAGATAGCTTGAGATGTGCTAGCAATTCTAGCATCAACCGTTGCTTCAGAGTCGGCGTTTAGTGCGGACAAAAGAGTGTTGGATGAAAAGAGATCAAGTCTTGCACCGGACTCAATCAAGGTTTGTGTTGAGAAGTATGATTGGGACTTAGCCGAGCTGAGATGCCAAGCACACGCATTGCAATACGAGGGGCAACATGATGATTGGTACGAGATGAATAGGGAAAACACCACTTAGGACTTCTATTTTGTATTGTAATCTTTTAGAATGTATTAATATTACTTTCATTCCATGTGATCTTTTTTAAGACTTGCAAATTGAAATCATGTAACCTATTAGTAGCTGTACTCTTTTTTCTTATTACGGTTTTCCCAATGGGTTTTTACCTAATAAGGTTTTAATGAGGCAGTGAATCATATAATAAAATTCGTTTTGCTCCTTAATGCAAATTCAATCAAAAAATTCTAAGTCTTTGTTTCTTACACATTTAAGATTATAAACTTGAGGAATAACCTATCTAGGAGTAAAATGGACAAAAGGACCAACATGTACGCGTAAACAGATCTCAAATCCGACCTAAAACAAAGATTCTATTGGGTCGGTCAGCTCCAATTTCTCGATACCCGAATCTGGAACTATGTGGAACCGATATGAAACCGGTTCTGTAACTGGAACCGGAACCACTCCAGAACCGATCAGAACCGACAATTTGAACAAATCCAAAACAAATACAGAGTCCAAAATCGGAACCAGAACCACCCGGAACCGCCCCTCACCAGTTTCAAATACGAATACACATATCCCATAACCTACCCACAAATTTCATTTTTGCGTCTACATTAGGTGTTGCTCTGTTCCTCTTCGGAAATGAAGACCGTCGTCGATGTTCTCCAATCCTCTTCTCCACTGTGTTCTTCTTCCTCCGTCCAGCATTTTCACGTGCGTCGTGCGTTCCAGTGCTCTCAAAGCGTAGCGTTATCGTCATTCCCACGATTAGCTTTACCAAGTCTGCAGTTCATTCGATCATCTTTTCTGTATCCTCCGGCATTCTGTGCGATGGCACAACACGACACCAGTGATCTGTCATCGACCCCTCGGGCGGAGTCCTCATATGCCACTCAGCTGAACGATGAAAAGGATTTTGAGAAGATTCTCTCGCCGGAGGGCTACATCTCCATCTGTGGCTTCGGTTCTCTCCTTTCCGGTAATTCTAACGTAGTTACCTCTTCAGTAATATGCTGGCTGATTCATGAAGGTTTCCAATTGTTTCGATGAATGTAATAGAGTGGGAGATCTTGTTAATTCTTGAAATTGGGAAAAATTACTGGGGTGACAATTTGTGGAACTGAAATTATGGGGCCTACTACGGACGAGCAGAGCGGAGCGCAAGGAGTACGTTTCCAGAACTGAGGAATTTCAGATTGGGAAGATTGAAAGGTTTCCGAAGAGTGTTTGCTCACACGGCTTCTTTGTTCTTCGAGCGTGGCATTGCCAATCTGGAAACTAAGGTGAGTAGCTGAGAGTTGGCTTCTTAATATGACATTTGTACTTTGCTCAATGTTACAGTAGAGAATGGTCAGTTATTTTATATCGTCAACTGCTACTAGCAAAATTTTTGCTCGTCTTTCTGGATATTTTATAGTTAAAATTTTTGCTTGTCTTTCTGGATATGTGATAGTTAAAATTTTTGCTCGTCTTTCTGGATATGTTATAGTTAGGAAAGACTGTGTGAGAGAGAGTCAAGATAGAAGCAACAGAATTCCGAAAGCAAACAAGAGAGATGTAACTATCTACCTGTAAGGCAAGTTACCCGAGCAGTAGCTTTACTAATCAATGGCATAATCCTCTTATTCTTCTTTAACTACTATCTATAACCTCCTACTTATTCACTTATCCAGCTGTCACCGGTCCTCCCTTTATTCAGCTGCCACCGAACCCAAACCACTTATTATTCCCTTCTACGCTTATAAACCAAGCACCCTGAATTATCAATATCATCACCAATACCACTAACAACACCATCCTCCCTTAAGCAAAGCCTTGTCACAGGCAAGGCGAGAATGAGGAAACTGCGCCTGAAATCAGCACAAGAAATCCAGGATGCCTCTTCCGGAGCAGTTGATCAATAAGTGGTGACACGGATAACCACGAGGTCTGGTCTGGACTGCTAAACTCTCTCCAGGTTTGAACAGAGGATCTCCAGCCATTAATCCTTCGGGTAGAACAGGATCTTCAACATGTTATCACCCTCTTAAGTTGTGACACATGACAGACCGGATGAACACGGGATGCAGCAGGCAACTCCAGCTTATAAGACTCTGGGCTAAACTTGGCAACCACCCGAAATGACCCATAAAAGTTAGGATACAGCTTCGCATTGACTCGAGACTGCATGGATGTCTGGCGGTGCGGGTGAAGCTAAGGAAAACCATATCTCCAACCTCATATTTAATTTCCCTGTGCCTCTTGTTTGCTGCCAGCACCATCCTCTGCTGAGCTTGTTCAAGATTGTAGAGTAGCTGACACAGAATCTCATTACGGTCCAAGGCTACCTCAGCCACTCGAAATTCACCAGGTAAGTTTTGTCGCAAGGTGGGAGGAGGACGACCCTAGACTGCTTGAAAGGGTGTCATTCCAGCAGCAACATGGAAATTGGTATTAAACCAATACTCTGCCCAATGCAGCCACTTTCCCATTGTTTCGGCTATTCAGAGGCAAAACAACGCAAGTAAGTACCCACACACATGTTAACCACCTCAGTTTGCCCATCCGTCTCGGGGTGATACGAACTACATTTTGAGTTTGGTTCCTTGCACTAGAAAGAACTCCTGCCAAAAGCAACTCAAAAAGACGGAGTCTCTATCACTGACAATAGAGCGAGGTACTCCATGTAGACGAACCACTTCCTTAGCAAATAATTCTGCCACAGTTAAGGATGACATGAGGCAATAAAATGCCCCTGTTTGCTTAACCTGCCTATCACCACGATGATACAGTCAAAACCATGTGACGGTGGCAGTCCACTTAGAAATCCTTGGGCAATATCTTCCCAGACAGCAGTAGGGAGGGGCAAAGGTTGCAGTAACCCAGCTGGAGATAAAGCCTCATACTTATGCCTTTGGCAAAGCAAACAAGCTGCAAAAAAAATCTGCACGCCTTCATGGTACCAGGCCGAAATAAATTGGCAGCAAGTCTATGATAAGTTCAAAAGGCACTGAATGCCCGCCGGAAGGGGTGGAGAGGAATTCCTTCAACAACTTCGGAATCCTTGGTGATTTTGGGCTAACAACCAATCTCCCATTGCGGTAAAGACTCCCCTGAATAAGCTGGTATGGGGGTCTACTAGATGGATCTTTGTGCAGATCCTGAAATAGTTGCTTGTAAAGCTGTTCAGCTTGTGTTGCTTTTATCAAGTTCACCGCCTTTGGCCAACAAGGGATTGACAATCCATTCAACCCCTGATCTTCCCCCATTCTTGACAAAGCATCTGTCACCTTATTCAATTTCCCAGCCTTATATTCCACTGTAAAGTCTCATCCAAGTAATTTAGCCAACCAGTTCTGCTGAGCAGGAGTAGTAATAGGCTACTGCTGCTGATGTTGCAGACTACTGTGGTCAGTACGCACTATAAACTGTTGACCCACATGATGTGGCCCCTGTGCTGGATTGCAAGGACCAAAGCCATGAGCTCCTTTTCATAAGTGGATTGAGCAAGAACATGCCCCTGCAACCCTTTGCTAAAATAAGCCAAAGGTTTCCCTTGTTGCATCAAAACTACCCCTAACCCCACAAAAAGCGTCGCATTCAAGGATAAATGGCTGAGAAAAATCTGGAAGAGCCAAAACAGGAGCAGTCACCATCGCTCTCTGCAGCTTGTCAAAAGCCCTTTGAGCGTCAGCTGTCCAAACAAACTTCTGCATGTTTTCCTTCTTCAGCAAGGATGTTAACGGATGAGCTATTTCTCCATATCCTTTAATAAACCTGCTGTAATAACCAGTCAATCTCAAAAGCTGCTTAGAGCTTTAACCAATTTGGGTATTGGCCTGAAGTATGCTGGCTACCTTAGCCGGATCCATCAAAACTTCTTTGGCAGAAATGATGTGACCCAAATAATCCACCAAAGTCTTAACAAACAGACACTTCTTCCTGCTGGCAAAAAACCCCGTGCATCTAGAGAGGCAAGAGCAGTCTCTAGATGCTCCATATCAACTGGCCAAGAATTGATATACACTAGAATATCATAAAAAACCAACACATCTGCACAAGTATGGCCGGAACAAATCATTCATCGCTGCTTGGAAAGTGGATGGATCATTGGTTAAGCCGAAAGCCATCACCAAAAAGTCATAATGCCTCGAATGAGTGCGGTATGCAGTCTTACAAACATCCTCCTTCGCCACCTGAATTTGGTGATGCTTTGACCGGAGATCGATTTTGGAATAAAACTCTGCTCATCTTAACTCATCCAACAGATCTGTATAACTGGAAGATATTGATCTGGAATGGTAGCTTTATTTAAAGCTCTGTAATCAACGCAAAATCTCTAACTGTCATCCTTCTTCTTGACTAGAAGCACCAGACTCGAAAAAGGACTGGTTGATCAAATCCCTCTAAAGAACATAATGGCAAATCCAGCATCACTAAATTTGCTTCCATCAAAATCTGTTGTCCACCCAATTCTTCGGTCAAGATTCCCTCCACGCCGCAGATTTCAGATTCCCCAACTTTTGCCAAGATCTGGGTTCGCAAACCGCGGTTAGGGCATTAATGAGTAGGAGCATAGGGCTGTTTACACTTGAAACACAGTCCTCGTGCCCGCAAGTCGGGATACTCCTGGTATGTGCTTGATCGTGTTGTTTTAATAATTCAACCACACATAGGGTGAGTGCCAGACGATCCTGCCGATAAGTTCGTCGGAACTGATTGAATCTGATAGGATCAGCCTATCTTTCTACCTAAATCCTCCAAGAGGCCAATAGTCTTGATTACCAATGTCTGAATATCCCTTCTCTAATCCCCTAACCATCTATTTATACTAATTGAGTGCAGAACACAATTACCCTTTAACCCCCATCTTAACTAGTAAACCCTTTAATAACCCTAGTCCTAACATCACTTCCCCCTAAAACAACCTTGTCCTCAAGGTTGGAAAAAAGAGAAAGAATTATGCTAGGGGTAAGACTGTCAAGGGGGGTCGATGTAACGGTATTCAGTCCAGTTATACTAGATGTAATATAACCATCTTCTTGTGGCCACTGCGTGTGTCGAGTTGTGTCTCCTGAACCTGTTGCTCCAACCACCATGACATCCTGGTGCTCCCGAATGATCTGCAACCATTTATCCCGATCAAAGAATTTAGGAAAGTACTGCCTCATCTGGGATAGTGTTTGACTTAGCAAAATCATTCACTGTCTCATCCTTCTGCAATTGTTGGGCGAACTTAGTCTCTCCCTTGAAATCAACTTTCTCATCTTCACCCTCCACAATATCCACATCAACAGAACCTCTACAAGTCCACTGTGTCCTCATGAAACTCTCCTTCTGCACCCTCCGTTCTTCTTTCCTGCTACTGGTACCTCTTACTGCATCCTTTTTCCTCACGCGCCAAGTGAACAATCGAAGAAGGATGGCGATGTGTCTATGAACTCGCCTGAGAGCGTTCGGTGGTAGACCGGCGAAAAGAGTATGACTGGGGAAATTAACCACAAGCAAAGGTTAGCGATCTTGGAAATGCTGATTTCGAATTTGGCTTAGGAAGTTCCCTATTTCGTTCAAATCGAAGACCAGGTCCCTTGGATGTCTTCCTTTCCTGACTCTTACGCTTTATCCTTTCCCTTTCATCCCTTCATTGAACGACCATCTCTTGCTGTCGGTGCCCCTGATTGTCCAATTATGGAGTCTTGCGAAAGGTACATACACGGTTGAGAGAGGAAGAAAATGACGAGCAAGACGTAGACGTCACTCTGCTACTAGTGTTTAGAAGAGGTGTGTCAGAACTGGAATTAGCCACCGATCCTGCCTCCGACCACTGTCCCTCTCGATTGTATGAAACGCTAAAGTTGGGGGATTTGCTAGACAAGATTCCGCTCTCTTCAATGTTACGCGATGACAAAGCCCCAAATTGATCGCGATTAGGGTTGGGGAAATTTCTCGACAAAATTTCATGCCTCTCTTCGATCCTCCGCGCCGTCTTCATGAGATCCTGGAGATCTAGAGGCTCGTACATGGCCATCTCTGACTTGATTGATTCTTTCAGTCCTCTACGAAATATCCCTTGATAGACCTCGTCCAGTATATTTTTCAAATGAGCGGAAAGGAATTCAAATCGACTGTAGTATTGCTCCACAGAAGATTCTTGATGAATCGCACACAACAAACCAAGATGATTTATGCTTTCTGCCTTGCTGTTGACACGGTCTTCCCCAAACAATCGCGCCCCTTGTCGTTCTTGTAGAGTAGAAATGGTGGCTTCCAATTTTTCCATCGTAGTCGCAAGATTATCCAATTTATCGGTGATGTCGGAGAGTTGGCTCCTGATTGCCGCTTGCCCCTTCTCCACCGCCTCCATCGTTGAACTATAGTTATCGCGCGTAACCATCATCCAACGCCCAAGAAAGAACAACTCTGATACCTTTGATAGGATCAGCCTATCTTTCTACCTAAATCCTCCAAGAGGCCAATAGTCTTGATTACCAATGTCTGAATACCCCTCTCTAATCCCCTAACCATCTATTTATACTAACTGAGTGCAGAACACAATTACCCTTTAACCCCCATCTTAACTAGTAAGCCCTTTAATAACCCTAGTCCTAACAGAATCGAACCATCAGAATAGGAAGATTTGGATCTTTAACCCCTGACAACATAGTCGTAGACAACGATCCCCCTCCACTGATTGTCGGATCAAAGTTAGGAGAAGAGAATGGAGTAGAAACAAAAACATTGGACCTAGGCTCAGCAGAAAAGGAACCCGGTCGATCACCAAGACCAAATCGTGGCCCCGTTATCACCTGCATCTTGTCGCCGCCCTTTCCCCATACATTGATAGCATCGAGTTTCCGCTCAATCTCTCGAACTAAATTCTTGGTGTGGTAGATGTCAGTGATCTCATGAGAACGGATGCAGATCTCCTCATGCAACCCGTTTAGGAAACATCCAACATAGTGCTGTAGTTAGAAGATACTTCCTATTGATATGTGCCTATCAAGGAGAATTACAACCTTATTTATAGGCAAAGATGGCTTAAAGAATAAGCTAACTAGCCTAATTTACAACTATACAATTCATTAGTATGTACAAGAGACATGACAAGAATAAGGCCCAAGGCCTATTACATAGTTAAGTAGGTCTAATAACACCCCCCCTCAAGTTGGGTTTGTAGATATCTTGCATTCCCAACTTGGAGATAAGTCTATGGAACCTAGGACTATGTAGAGGTTTTGTGAAGACATCAGCAACTTGGTCTTCAGACGGAATGTAGTTTAGATTGATTAGGCCTCCCTCCACCTTTTTTTTGATGAAGAATCGATCAATCTCAATGTGCTTGGTCTTGTCATGTTGAACTGGATTGTGAGCTATGCTAATTGCAGATTTGTTGTCATATCTTAACTCCATTGGTCCTGCCCATTTGATTTGTAAATCAGTGAGAATGATATGGACTCATAAGAGTTCGCATAGACCATGGGCAAGTGCTCTCAATTCCGATTCAGCAGATGACTTAGCAACCACGTTTTGCTTCTTGCTCCTCCAAGTCACTAGATTACCACCTAGAAACACACAGTATCCAGTAGTGGATCGCCGATCAACAAGGGAACCACCATAATCAGCATCAGTGAAACATTGGACTGTCAATGGGTTCCCCTTTTTAAAAAGAATTCCTTGTCCCGGTGCTTCTTTTAGGTAGTGTAAAACCCTATATGCGGCCTCGAGGTGAGTTTTCCTAGGGTCGTGCATAAACTGACTAAGAACACTCACATCATATGCAATGTCGAGTTGAGTATGAGGGAGGTATATTAGTTTCCCGCAGAGACGTTGATACATTCCTGCATCAGTTTTGGGTTCATCTTGAGCATCTCGTAGCTTATGATTGGGATCCATGGGTGAAGTAGCTGGCCTGCAACCACTTTTACCTGTCTCAGTTAGCAAATCTATTATATATTTTTGTTGGCTGATAAAGATACCTTGGGATGACCAAGCAACTTCAATTCCAAGGAAGTATTTAAGAGAGCCCAAAGATTTCATTTCAAACTTCGACTTGAGTTGTTTCTCCAAGCGTTCTCTTTCTAACGGATCACTGCCTATGACAATATTATCATCTACTTAAACCAGCAGGATAGTGCCCCACCCACCCCCGGGATGAGAGTGCTTGATAAAGAGAGTATGATCGCCCTAACTTTGCTGGTATCCGGCAGAGCAGACCACGCTTGTGAAGCGCTCAAACCATGCTCTCGGAGATTGTTTGAGACCATACAAAGCCTTTTTAAGACAGCAAGCATTAGTAGAGTCGAATGCGTCATTAAAACCTGGAGGAACTTGCATATATATATATCTCATCATGCAATTCTCCATGTAGAAACGCATTCTTAACATCAAAGTGAGCAAGTTGCCAATCAAAATGAGCAGCCAAAGATAAGAGATTACGAACAGTGTTGAGTTTGTAACTGGAGCGAAAGTCTCTTGGTAGTCTATCCCATAAGCTTGAGTGTACCCCTTAGCCACAAGCCGAGCTTTGTACCGTTCAAGAGATCCATTTGCATTGTACTTGAGGTTGAAGATCCACCTGCAGTCAACAATGCGTTTGCCTGGAGGTTTGGGAACAATAACCCAAGTTTGATTTTTCTCCAGGGCCTTGATTTCTTCCTCCATTGCTTTGCGCCATTCAACGTGGTTCAATGCCTCGAAGACATTATTTGGTATCTTAATATTACTAAGATTTTCGACAAACAACGCATGAGATGGCGAGAAGTTGTCAAATTTCACAAAATTAGCCAGAAGATAAACAGATTTCTTTGTGCATTGACGAACTGCTTTGCGGAGGGCAATAGGGGGAGAGGAAGTATTAGGAGTAGTATCATTACCTGAGGTGGACAATTGGTCCTGTGTCAGCCACGGTGTGGATTGGTGATCTCTCGAATATACCCGCACAATTGGAGGAGTCAAAGGCAGATCTTCAGGGGTTGTGTTAGGCGAGGGTGGTTGATCTTGTGGAGGTGGTGGCATTTTCTGAGGAGCTGATGGGGGAAGAGTAATAGTATAAGTGGGATTTTGGTGGAAAGGTTCTGTATGTGGAGCAGGTGTAGGATCAGGGGTAGAGGAGGACGAGTAGAAAGGTGTTTGTTCATGAAAGGTAGCATTAGCAGTAACATAATGCTTTCTTGTAGTGGGGTCATAGCATTTATATCCTTTTGAGTAGGAGAATAACCCAAAAAGACACACTTGGTTGATCTAGGATCCAGCTTTCCTCTATGAGGTGTGTGAACATGTGTGAAAACAGTGCACCCAAACACCCGTAAGTCAAGATTAGCAGAAATCTTGTGAAGTGGAAAAAATGTCTGAAGACATTCCAGAGGAGATTTATTCTGAAGAATCCAGATGACTTGCGGTCTTAGTAGCTTCTCCCCAGTACTGTTTGGGCATATGAGTTTGAAAAAGAAGGGCTGTACTCATTTCAAGAAGATGATGGTTCTTTCGCTCAGCTAACCCATTTGTTGAGGAGTATAGGGACAAGAAGATTCATGAATGATACCTTGTGAGAGAAAATAGGAAGTAACGGTTTGATTGAAGTAATCTGTAGCATTGTCAGTGCGGAAACGTTTTATGGTGGTGCAAATTGTGTTTGAACCATGGTACAAAAGATGAAAATAATAGTGCTGACCTCACTTTTGTTTTTCATCAAGAAAACCCACATAAATCGAGTACAATCATCAATAAAAGTAACGAACCATCGTGCCCCCGAGATATTAGCAACAGAAGGACCCCACACATCACTATGAATAAGTGTAAAAGGAATAGTACTTCTTGTATTACTTGGCGAAAATTATGTTCGAGAGTGCTTAGAAAGTTCACACACATCACATTGAAAAACTGAAACATCGACATTAGTAAATAGTTTGGGAAACATTGTCTTCAGGGTATGAAAAGATGGGTGGCAAAAACGCCTATGGCAAAGCCAAATGGTGTTGGTGGTATGCGAAGTAGTGGCAAGAGCTTTTGGAATGTTGGAGACATCAGGTATACAATCCATCCCACTGCTTAGTAGTTCCAGTCATCCTCCCCGCGCATAGATCCTACAAGATAGAATAAGATGGAAAAAATATAGCAAAGCAGCCAAGGTCAGTAGTGAGTTTGTATATGGAAGCAAGATTCATAGCAAGCCTGGGAACATGCAAGGTGTCCTTCAGTTTAACAGTTTTCGATAAGACAACATCCCCGTGTCCTGCGACATTAGTTGACGAGCCATTTGCAGCCAGGTTTGAGGAGTGTAGCAAGGATGATAGTGAGTAAGGAGGGAAGAAACAAAAATCATATGAGTAGTAGCTGTGGAATTCAGAATCCATTGCGGAGCAGGGGAGTTGTGAGATGTATGAAGAGAATAATAGGTTGTACCTTGAAGAGCAAGCGAACTACGACCAAATTCAGTAGACGCCTCAAGAGATTGTAACATCATGCGATATTTATTTAACTCAGCGGGAGTGATAGGTGTAAACTCATCAAAAGTGATAGCAGTGGAGTTTGCAGAATTTGCACGACCAGTGCTTTGACCGGTTCCGTGACTTTTCTTGTCTTTACCCTTGCTTTCTCGTTGAAGATGGGGATAAAGCTGCCAACAGTGATCAACGTTGTGATTAGTGCGCTTACAGTGGGTACATCGGCGGCCTTCCTTGTTCCCTTTGGACTCCTGTGTGCTGGTAGGAGCTATTTTTGCAGCAAGAGCAGTGCTGTCAATAGGGGTCCTTTTCCAGCATAACAGAACGTCGGCTTTCTTCATTTTTTATTGTTGCAACAATTGATCGAAGATCAGGGAGAGGAGTGTTGTTCAAGATCTGAGCGCGTACTTGATCATATTCAGAATTCAACCCAGCTAAAGACAATAAACTCTTTGTTGATTGAGATAGTCCCGAAAAGTCTTGGTATCTTTAATAGTAGTCCACTTAGGAGATTGATACTGATCCAATTCTGCCTAACGTCGTTGAAGTTCAGTAGCATACTCTAATAAAACGGGTCTCTTGTTTGATGAGCATAATTTTGAGCCAAAGATCAAAAAGAAAGGCTTCATCTTTAGCAGAAGAATAACGGTGTTTTTATATATTCCCATACTTCCTTCGAAGTGTCGAGGAAAATGCAAGTGCAAGCAATATTAGAGTCCAAGTCCCAAAGCCAAGCCTTAACTGAGGAATCATTCTGCTCCCACTCAACAACTAGCGTGGCCTGTTCAGTCGGTGGAAGATTTGTAAGATGGTTAGCAAGTCTTTTGCCTTTCAAGAGTGTAAGTACAACTTTAGACCATGTGAGATAGTTGGTTCCGTTAAAGCGGAACGATGTGTGTACAACAGGAAGATTAAACTTGAGATTTGTAGTGGAGGTGTTAGCAACACCAGCAGCTGAAGAAGATTCTTTCTCCATGATAGGAAATCGATGTGGAGAGGCTCACACAACGATAAAGACTGGAAGAAGAAACCCTATGATGAACCCGGTTGAGGGAGATATCGATGGACAAAAGACCACATCCGTTCAAACACTTTTCACACAGATGGTGGAGGTCGGTAAAGCCAATGAAGAGTGGCGAAGGTTGAGTAGGCAGAGGAGCGCGCTTGAAAGGAGGTCGTCAGATCGGCATCATCAGACCGACGTCATCAGTCTGGCGTCATCAGCGACGTCGTCAGTCCAACGTCGGCAGCAGCCTCGTCAATCCTGTGTCGTCAGCAGCGTCGTCAGTCTGGTGTCATTAGTAGTGTCGTTAGTCTGGCATCATCAGTCCGGTGGCGTTAGTCCGGTGTCGTCAGCAGCGGTGTCAGTCCGGCGTCAGCCGGCGTCGTCAGCGGCGGCGTCAGTCCGGTGTCGTCAGCGGCAACGTCAGCCCGGTACTAGTTAGGGTTTAAATCTAGAGAATAGGAGGCTAGGGTTAGGGTTTGAGAAAGGGAGGCTCGTGTTTGGAAAAAAAATTGGCTCTTGATACTATGTAGTTAGAAGATACTTCTTATTGATATGTGCCTATAAAGGAGAATTACAACCTTATTTATAGGCAAAGGTGGTTAAAAGAATAAGCTAACTAGCCTAATTTACAACTATACCCTTCATTAGTATGTACAAGAGAAATGATAAAAGAATAATGCCCAAGCCCTGTTACATAGTTAAGTAGGTCTAATAACAAGTGCCCCTCCGCCAAATCAGCCACACAAGATGAACGAGCAATGAATTTTACTCCTCCCACAACAATGATGGTTTTCTCTGTTGAAACCATCGCCTCCAGTGCAGTGCCGGTCCCTCATACACACTAGCACCCAACGAATCTTCATCGGATCAGATGTATTCTGGATTGAGAAGTATTGTTCTGCCTTCGCCAGCCAAAACAAAGGATCGTCTCCGCGGAAACTAGGAAGTTCTATAGGATAGGGTCAAACTCTATCATGCTAAGTAACTCAACCGAAGTGGCCAAGTAACTCCACCGAAGTGGCCATTATCCTCTCAAAGAAATACTTTCAATTCATCGATGCCTCTGCTTACAACCCCCACCTCTTATTTATACTAATATACTAGCCAAAATCCTAATCCTATTCAAACTATCAATAAATGCTATTCAAACTTACAATAAATACTAACAACAATATCTATCCTAATAAATGCTAAAATCCTAATCCTATTTATTTAAACTAAAAATAAATGCTATTCAATCTTACAATAAATACTGATGGCAATATTCATCCTATTCAAACTAATAATAAATATCTATCCTAATAAATGTTAAAATCCTAATCCTTCAATTCTAACTCCAGGATTTGGTTGCCCGCCTTTTCTTCCGCTTTGACGATTGTCTTTGGTCCCTTCTGTAGCTGTTGGTGTTCCCCGACCTGTACCTTCTCCATCTCTGCCCGCAGGGTAATTGGTGCATCCATGACTATCTTCGTAGGTTCTGCTGGTGGTCGTTCTCACCTCCTTAATCTCACTTCTTTGTTTTCCTCAAGCTTCTTCATCCTCTGTTCGCATCTCCCGTCTATCTCTCTAGCTTATTTCACAAATTCCTCTCTCATTCAACGAAATCCTATCCATTATTCTTCTCTCTGTGCCTTCCCAAGCACTGTGCCGAAAATTTTCCAACTGCTGATCTTCACCACTCCCTGAATCTCCACGCTGCAACAGTTGAAGAATTGTTTGGATATCCTTTTGAATGACCACCACCGTCACTGAAAGGTTCTCCACTTCTCTTCAATCACCCCCACACGAGTGTTCAAGGTGAACAAGTCGCTTTGTGAATCCTCCACCCCTTGAGCGCCCGAACTTCTTGTCACCACCATCATGAAATTGCCAAAATCGGGCTCTGATACCAATTGATAGGATCAAACTCTATCATGCTAAGTAACTCCTCCGAAGTGGCCAATATCCTCTCAAAGAGGCGAAAATACTTTCAACTCATCGATGCCTCTGCTTATAACCCCCACCCCTTATTTATACTAACATATTAGCCAAAATCATAATCCTATTCAAACTATCAATAAATGCTATTCAAACTTACAATAAATATTAACGACAATATCTATCCTAATAAATGCTAAAATCCTAATCCTATTCAAAGTAATAATAAATGTTATTCAATCTTACAATAAGTACTAATGACAATACTCATCCTATTCAAACTAATGGTAAATGCTATTCAAACTTACAATAAATACTAACTATAAAACCACAATTACCCCTAAGCCCTCAACTTAACTACTAACCCCTTTAATACCCTAGTCCTAACTAGTTCTACTTTTCTTGCTGTGATGAAGAAGCGACTTCCGCCGTGGCCTTCTCCCCCACCACCGCAGCCATCGCCAACTCCCGTTGATGACAAATGCGACGCTTGTCGGCCGGAGATCGTTGTGATTAATTGCTCAATTAGCTCCAGATGCAATTGAAATTGATCCACCTTGCGTTCTGTTAGTGCGATTTGTTCTTGTCACTCAGTGCTGGCTCTATCCCCTCTCTCAAGATTCCTCTCCAACGATTCAATTCGTGCCTCCATTCTTGTGTTGGTCATTCCCATTTCTTTCCACGCTCACCGCACCAATTTGTTAGAGTTAGGAAAGACTGAGTGAGAGAAAGTCAAGATAGAAGTAACAGAATTCAGAAAGCAAGCACCCCATTGGGGGCCTTCTCAGAGAGAGATGTAACTATCTACCTGTAAGGCAAGTTACCCGAGCGGTAGCTTTACTAATCAGTGGCATATTCCTCTTATTCTCCTCTAACTACTATTTATGACCTCCTACTTATTCACTTATCCAGCTGTCACCGGTTCTCCCTTTATTCAGCTGCTACCGAACCCAAACCACTTATTCCCTTCTACACTTATAAACCAACCACCCTGAATTATTAATATCATCACCAATACCGCTAACAGGATACCTGAAGCTGCATGACTCAAAATGAAAAGGAAGAAAAATATGAGGCCAAAGATACATCTGGCACATTGCTACCTTTGTAGTTTGTATTCTGTTGCAGTCACTCACAACGTAACGGGAGAATTTGTTTCATTTGAAACGTTCTTAGGAAATCTCAAGCCTCAGCGTGGAGCCCTTTGATAGTGAGGCCTTGATAGTCACAGTCTTTGAGATTCAGAAGTCTGAGGTAAGTCCCAAATGATGGCATTGATTAAGCGTTTTCTTGTATCTCATGTCTTTCTGGTGAGCATATGACCTAGTTGTCAACTGCAGATTCCATCATTTATAAGGAGGGAGTTTGAGTTTCGGTTTCTGGCTGTAAGTACGCATCTGACGTCAGATTTCTTACAGTTACTAATATAGCTTTAATTCTGCACTTCATTCACTTGTATTTTGCTTGCAGGTTCGTCCTGAAACCTTGGATGACCAGCCTTTCTCTAATCCTGCGGTTTGTTAAATACAATCACCCTACCACATTTACTCTTTTTCGGTATTTTATTAGATTTGCTCAATGAATCCAGAGTTTTCAAGATTTATGATTAGGCATTGTTTTGTTTCTTTCCTTTTTTCTTTTTAACTTTCTCGTAATTCCTATCACAGGTTATCTGCGCTAGATTTAGTAATGAGGAATTTTTAAATGTCAGATTAAAAGGTACGTTCTCTACATCTGGATGTGTGAGGTTTAACATTCTTTTATCATCTTGTTGTTAGGCTGTTGACCTGCTTTAGTTCAGATTCTCTTAGTGCCAGTATATCTTAGATATACGTTTATGAAGAAAGGAGTTGTGTTTTTCTATGCGCTTAAAAAGCTTAGGTTGATGAGAAAATCCCTCCACTCCACATTTTCTCTCCCTTCTGAAACTCTCGTGCGGAATCTTTTGCGTCTCTATGTTAGACTGGTATTGAATAAAGTCATAGAATGTTCCAAAATAAAATGCGTTTTCCTCTTCTCGGGCACTCTATTTCCATAACATCTGATCAAGGCTATCAATATGTTATAGGAAGCAAAGAGACGTATGATCAGCTCTACGGACGATTTGGAATAGATAAGATTTGGAGGAATGACATTTTGCCTTGTCGAATTTATCTTCGCCATTGGTACGTTTACTTATGAAGTCTTCATACTCCACATAGAATTTTAAAAAGATTGGTTTGAGTTTTTGTTTTCTACTTCGAATGATTGTAACATCTGCGAAGTTTAAACAAACATTATCTAAAGAGAAATGTATTACATGACTCTAAAGAGTAAAAAGAAAACTCACTGGAAGCCGAAACTGAGTCAGATTTGAGAGAAAAATCTGGTAACCTTTGTGTCTTGTTTTCTCGCTCTCCCGGAAGAAGGATGACAAATTGAATAAGCAGTTTTGTTGTTTTCTTTGTCTCTTACTGTGACGAATGACCACAATTCTGATAAGCTATCTGTTTCATTGTCTTGGTCTCCCACTGAGAAGAATGACTATGCTAATATATAATTGTTGGTCTCTCAATTTCAGTGTATTAGCAGCAAAGAATCTTTGTCTTGAAGCTTATGAAAACTTTCTAGACCACACTTACCTTGGGGACAGAAAAACAACCATTCGTGAGTACTTGGCAACCACTGGCGATGGGATAATGGAAGAGGAGCCTCCGGAGTCCCTTAAGGTTCGTTATGGAGGTTAATAATGAACTGCTTAGCTTACATTGCTTGCTTGGCCATCTGAATCAAGTTGCCACTCAGATTCTGTATCTTCCTTATTCACTCCAATCGCACACTGTTGGATTGGTTATGTAAAATTTACATTAACGCTGTTTGTGAACCAATCACGGCTCTTCCATCAGAGATAGTACAGTAGCTTGTAGAACTAATATCTTCTGTATCATGTGACCTAACTACATGCATTTTCCATTTTATGTACACTGTGCTAGGGTTTACAACCTTAGGTAAACTAGTTCTGTTTTAATGTAAAATTAGAGATTAAACTGGCAAGAACTGTTATTCTGCTTCATGTATTCCCAGAGAGGCGCTGGCATTTGTTCTGCGAGTCCTTGGCAACCGCTTCTTCCATTTTACTCACTGAGCGTCTTGATGGTTTATAACACATTTTTCCACTTCAAGATAAACTAATTTTATAAAATTAAATTTTGTAATATATAATTTAACATGTAAGAAATTATTTGTAAAACGTAAATTTATAAAATTATTTTATCTTATATGTTAAATATTGAAGTCAAATAATGTTCAAATAGTGAATAATTCAGAATTGAGGGTAGTTTAGGTGATTATGGAGTTTCTTCGACTCGTGTCATTTCTTAAAATAACTTCAAACTTAAACACCCTTTCCAAAAAAAAAACCTCTAACCGTTGATCTAACTACCAATAACACTAGGCTCCGTTTAGTTTAGCATTTTTTGCAGTTGCCTTTGGTAGCATGTTTGTTGTAGCGTATTGCAACATTTTCTAGTGGTTGTTTTGTAGGGAATTTTTATACATATTTTAAAAGAAAATGTATGGCAGTCACATTTTTACCACATTTATTTGTTTTTTAGAGCTTAGCTGGACCCTAAGGGTACCGGGCTGACCAACTAGATCTTACGGCCATAATGCCATGGTTTACTGGGTCGTTCCCCATATCAAAGTTCATAATTAGACAATTTTCTCACTTCCATATCATTTCCACATAAATAATAAAAAATTATCAGTAAGATGAGATAACAACGGGAAAACACCAGGATGATAGCCTTGTGTGGGGTCCTAAAAAGGAAGAGTGATAGTATGACAAGATAAAAAAAATTCCTTTTGCTTTCATCTGAAGTATCGGGGGAAACATAACTTGAAAGAGCCAAAACAGGTAATCCTTCGGGTCCTACCATTTCCAACTACTGGGTTAGGCTTAGATCGAACATGTGAACTTGTGTTGCAATGTAAGGTGGATCTAGATCAGGGATTATCAGGTTTGCTAGGATGTAAGTTCCTAGAAGTGCATCAAATTCTTCAGGAAGAAAAGTTAGTTCATTAATCCCGAGCTTAAAGCGATGTTCTAATAGATCCTAATGGCTAATGGCTTCCTTTCGAAAAATCTTCTTGTAGAATGTGTTGAGCTAAACATGCAAGCAGATGAAGTATCTACATCTTATTAACCCTCTTTTGACCATCTAAACACATCTTTTGTGGTGTTATACCCAACATTTTGACCCTCGGGAAAAGTCTCGAAAAACACGGATGCAACGAGAGACAAAATGGTCAAATGACATGGAATCACGAGTTGTTGAGGGCGTTCTCAAAATTTTCTATCTTTGCATGATTAGCCCACGCACCACGAAACAGTTTTGATCATCATTAGGGGCATTTTTGTAATTTTTAGGAATTTTTATTCTGAAAAATTAGTTTTAATATATATTATAAGCTAACTCTTTAATAATCAAAGCCCAACAAATTTTATTTGAAGCCCAAATCGCAAAAATTAAATGAAAATACAAGTCATTTTGTACTTTTCTATCTCCTTCGAAAATGGCCCAAAACAACTCGAAATGTTATGAAATTTTAACACATGATAAGTGATGATATTTGGAGCATAATAACATTCGATTTTGGATTTTCCAATAATTATCTTTTACTTTCTGAAAAGATCTGATGGAAAATTGATTTAAAATTATTCTTTTATCAATATAAAATAATTTGCATTTAAAAATTCATAAATATCTTTCTTTACATGCTGGTAAAATTTCATAGCCAGATTCCTTCCAGAAGTTACCCGACCAGTTTCAGTAAACTTAGATCTTTTACCGAACATTTTTTATCTCATTTGTTGCCTATATAAGGAATATCCTGAAATCCTACGAAGTTAAAAAACACATCTATAAACCTGCCTCTCATAATTTTTCACTCCCGAGCATCGAAATCTTTCCGAAAACCACAAAAACAAAGTATTTGAACTTCCATCAATAAACTAGCCATCAAAAGTCTGAGAAAACACCACCAAAAGATGAAGAAGGCCACCCGAATCACGTAAGCAGAAGCTTGGGTCAAAACTCCACCAGATCGGCCATCATTGAAGCAATCGAAAAATCCCAACATGAAAGTACATCTGCATACCAAGGTCAAAACAGGTTAGAAACCCAATTTTCTAACTCCCTGAACTCTGGTCTGTTCTCAATATAAATTTCCAGTCGATTTGAGTTTTCCCAACATCTTAATTGGGGTTTAACTTGGTTTCCAACTAATAACGTATGGATTATGTTTCGTGACAAATTCGACCTCAAATTGAAGTATTTCACTTACTAACGTGTTTAAAATCTTTTGAGGAACACATTCATAAAATTTTAGCCGAAAACACCCCTAGAAAACACCCGAACAGTGGTCTGTACCCATAGATGTCCCGTACGGGATCCCGGACGCCCCGTTCGAAGCCACGGATGCCCCCGGATGGTGGCAGGATTCCACATTTTTCAAAAATTTAGGGTATTTTTGTGCATGTCAGGGCCCATGGACACCCTGTCTGTGGCCCCCAGACTCTTAATTTTTTTTATCTTTAACAATTTTGAAAATTCTGACTAATTTAGTTGTTTAGGGTTCATGGGTACGGACATTATGTCCGTACCCACGGACACTTTAAAATTTGACCTAATTTGGCTCCTGAAACCCTAGTTTACGTAATTGCACTTTTCATTTTTAATTTCAGTCAAAATATGTCAAAAAATAAAAATAAAAATGTAGAAACATGCATTATAATCAACCTTATAACAAGCAATTAATGACATAAGTAGAGAAATAATAACTTAGAAGGGTAGTGAAATTAATTTGAACCCGAAAAAGTTAAATTGTAACACCCCAACTCGTAATCTATAATTAGCGGTAATTTAACAACGCCAAACTTAACATAATCGCAACAAAAATTAAATCAACCCGATGTTACCGCCGTTAGCCACCCACGTGACTAAATAGAACTTTCCAACTCCACTTAAATGGTTTGATCGATTGAAAACGAAACCGACTTAAATCCATACAATAACATACCGAGTTCTACTAATCCAAATCCAAAATAAAAGTTCATTCCCGACTTAACTACAATGTACATAAGAGTGTATAATTCCTAACCAAGGTATAATCAAAAGCAAAAGTATACCCAGTTCAAAATCTACCCCGCCTACTCTCGGTCGGGTGTCATCTCCATCATGTACCTGAAATGGTTAGACAACAACGGGCTTAGCACAACCACTGGGTATGATAACGTGCATGCCACAAGCTACCGGGCCACATAAGACTATTTGGTCATTAACATGTAGTTGATTTATTACAACATTATATATAAATGTTGTAAACAAAACACACAACTTGTATCACAAACATCCAATCAAAACATAATAATCCAACCCAACAGAAACAAGACATCAAAATAATGAGTCAGTATACTATTCATTCATAGGTCTTGAGATTAATTTAGAATCTCGGATTAGACCTTAATTTACTTATCATTGGACAATCCGCATAATGGGATCATCACTTCCTTTAGTTAATATTTTAACTTATTTCGGGTATATTTAAACCCTGTTAAAGAGTAATGAACTCTCTAATAAACCACCATCATAATGATGTATATTGGGTCGGGCATGTAGGAACCCTGTTAAAGGAGATTAAGACTCTTGTATGTATAACTAACTTGGGTACCTTTAAACCCGCAAGTGAGTATATAACTCCCTTAACCACCGTCAAGAATGCAATATATTGAATCAAGTACCTTCAAACCCGTTGGGCGAGTATAAAACTTCCCCCACAACCACCGTCAGGAATGACATATATTGAAATACCCCAAATAATTATTACCTTAATTAATAAGAAATTAATTTAAGATAAAGAGAATAATTAATAATTATTCATCTAAATGAGTAATACTCACATAAATATTATTGTATAAATACATAGTCCAAAATGGACATTAAATTATACACTAATCTCTAATCAAAGAGAAAATATTATTAAAGAGAAATCAACTCCTAAATTTAATATCACATGTAACATATTAGTACATGTATTGAATATCACATAACACTCATTTAGCTATATAAATATTTATATAGTCTAAGCAAATCATATATACAATA
Organism: Limonium bicolor; assembly: GCA_023374045.1. Taxonomy (NCBI): domain Eukaryota; kingdom Viridiplantae; phylum Streptophyta; class Magnoliopsida; order Caryophyllales; family Plumbaginaceae; genus Limonium; species Limonium bicolor. Next base: position 66,041,938 of record CM041776.1, read on the forward strand.
TATATACCCATATATATACATTAAAAATAAAATACCATAAGTCACCATTTAACAAATAAATAGTCCTATATATATATATATAACTTGTATATCACATTATTAAGAAATGAAAATTCAAAATTCCCCCCCAAATATCTCCTTGGCCGGTTAACTAGCATGAGATAAGGGAACCAAAAAGCTACCTAAGAAATAAACTAAATAAGAAAGTACATACAAGTACACTTACCTTGTCTAATACCTATCAATTCCCATTGTTTCCCATACTCCCTCGGTAAACCATCCATCCTAGCAGCAGCCCCTACTTTCTTCCTTCCTTCACGTGACAAGGACATCATATTTTCCCCATCTCCAGCATCACCGAAAACTGCTGCAGCTTCTTTTCCTTCATCATAGCGACAACACCACCCATCTTCCTTCCCTTCTAATTACTGACTGCAACAGCAAGAAAGAGGCAAGCTCATCCCATCCCCCATTTCCGGTTGGTACCAGCATACAACAACCAAAAGACAAGGTAAATGCTAGCTCCTCTTGTTCTTTTTTTTTTCTACGTCTTACAGCCACTCTTCCCCACCGATTTCCTCCATTTCCCTAAGGTATAGAGCACTCCATTGAAGGCTTAAAAATGGCTGGAAGGAACAAGGAGCAAGAAGGACCTTTTAAGGCACAAAAGTAAGCAAAACATGCCTTAAACCACCCTCTCCATTTTTCATATTTGTAAGTCCGAAAATACATCTTGTTGACACCTTCCTTCTACCTTGGTTGCTCACGCATAGAAGCTATCCTCATCCCTCTTCATTGAGCTGAAACCCCACCAAAGACACACCATGAGAAGGCTTTAATACAAAGTAAATAGAGACCATCCAAGGGTGTTTAAGCCTTCACTTCTCCTCTGATTTTTCTATACAACTGAACCATTTTTCTTTGTGCTGTGGAGGTCAGAAAACAGCACTTGAATTCCTTCAAGAATCAAGGTAAAGTCACTCCTTAATGTCAAAACAAAATCCTTGTTAAAAGTCCTTAAAATAGCCACTTAGAAGAGTCATTAATTTACCTTGTTTTCATGTTGTAAATGGTCACGGAATAGGTTATTTATCCAAGGGAATGCGTGAGCTCAAGGGCTGAATTACAAGGGGGAAATCGAGTATTGGAAGGTAAATACCTCATAAGTGCTTAAAAGCCTTATTAATGATTTAAAAGAATTTTATATACACAAAAATCTAATTGATGTTATATGGATAAAAACGTCCGTGAAGTGTGTGTGGCTGGTGGAGAAATTCTTGGAGATTAAATTCAAGTAAGTGCTCTTAAACTCTCAATAATGTTTTAAGCTAATTAGTTGAAAAAAAAATAGATGGGACCGAGAGCATGTACGTATATGGGTACAATTTAGATCCTAAAAATGTATAAGTAATTTTAGTAATATGTTGGTTAGTGTACTTAAGTATAAATGACTTATAAAAATTATGTTTATACCTTAAATGTGGAAGAAGAATAATTTAAAGTGGATAAGTGTAAAAATCTGGAAAAGCCGTGGACTAGTATCATAATTGGGGATATTTTGATGCCATTTAATAGTTAATATTGCTATGTCTAAGCCATGAATTTAGGCATTTTCTATTTTGTTTATTTTAAGCTTAAAATAAGTATTATTAAGTTTTAAAGTGATTTAAAAACAAATAAATGAATTCTGGTGCAAATATACAAATTTAGTGAAAAAAATCACTTAGAGACATTTTAGGTGAATATTAGTAATTTTAGGTGTTACATGAATTAAGAATAAGGTCAAGATGCGCTTTAAATAAATTATAAACTTTATAACCATCCAAATAAACAAAAGAACTATTTATGGGGTAAAAACATAATTAAATGAAATGTAGGGTACAAAGGGTGATTAAAACTGAGAGGGGTTGATTTTAGAAAGTTTATAAGTATAAAGTGTGGATTTTATGAAATTAAGGTGTTAAATATAAAACTAGAGAAAAGATTGGGCCTTTTCATAAATATGGAAAATCTGGTCAAAAGGATAATTTAGGTGGTCAACCTTGACCACATGAGAGGGTTGACCAAATTAAATAAAGAAAATAATTATTTTGGGTATTTAAAGAAAGAATAAGTTAAAAATAACATTTATAAAAAGAAATGGGGTATTTATGTAATTACCAAAAAATGTAGGTGTTGGATTATGAATATTAAAATAATTTTTGGGTCAATTTCAATGGTTTAATTAATTTAGGATTATAAGATATAGTTTAAGTGTTAAAATGTAACATTTATAAAACTTATGTGGGCCATATGGTAATTACCGTAAAACTGGTTACAAACTGAAATTTAAATAAGCTAGGGGTTTGTTTGAAAATTTAAAATTTTTTTGGGATTGGTTTAATTTTTTAATTAATTAAGTATGATAATATATAGTTTAAATATTAAGGTGTAACAATTACAAAAATTATGGGGCTGTTTTTATAAATTACCAAAAGTTGGGGTGAAATGGTGAATTTAGAGAAGTAGAGGGGCTGTATGTAATTCTGGAAAGATTTTGGTATTAGTTGAGGGATTAAATTAATTAAGGGTTATAATATATGGTTTAAGTGTTAAAGTGTGACAATTATAAACTTTATGGGCATAATGCATAAATACCAAAACTATGGGGTACAAAACAGAATTTTGAGACTCTAGGAGGTCAGCTTGTAATTCTGGTAAAGATTTGGGTCTAAAATAGTGATTTAAAATAATTCAGGTGTATAATATAAAGTTTTAAGTAATTAAATGAAAGTTTATAAAATAAAGGGGGATATAGTGTAATTGAGAGGAAATTTGTGGGTGAACAAATGAGCTGAATAAACAATGAGGATGTCGCATATATATATATATATATATATATATATATATATATGTATATTATAAGGTTTGAATATCTTAGGCTATAAGTTAATAAGGTTGATAATGTAACAATATAATATATGGGATAGTTTTGTAAATAATCAAACTATGTGGGGAAGGATATTGGAATTTCTGAATTTTAATGGTGATATATATATATAATATAAGAGCATAATAATGTTTGGAAACCTTAGGTTATAAATAAATAAGAGTGGAAATTTGACAAGAATAATATTTGGGGTTGGTTTTGTAAATAAATAAAAAGAGTTGGGGAAAGAGTGAGATTTCTGAAAATTTGTGGTGACTGGTTAGGAATTTCAAAAATAGGCAGAAAAATAAAATAAGGTTTCCAATGATATAATGTGACATTATATTAAAGCATGGAAGGGTACATTATAAGGGAACTATTAAGGAATAAATATGTCTTATAATCATTCACATAAAATAATGGATCTAAGTTGGAAACTTGGAGAATATAATATATGGTAAGGAACCTTACAATACGATGAACATAATAATGTGTAATGTACCTTTCATGGTATTAAGGTAAGTTCTTAAGGAAGGATTTATAAATAGAAGTCACAAATAATAATGTGAACTTCAAATAAATGATAAATTATTACGAGAAAGACCTTATAACTCATATCATATGGATCTAGCATGTGGAGTAAGGATATAATATGGTTGATAAATCATGTAAGGAATTATACAATTGCAAGTAGTAACACGATCATAATAACAACTATGTTATACGCATGCACAAGTATGGTAATTATGCATTCACGTAGAAAAGAAACGTAAACATTAACGTACGCTAACATCTATAATAACAAGCATGCATAAAGATATATAAATGTTCATGCAAGCACATAAGTATAGTTACGTAAATTATCCTGTATAACGAAAGAGTTTATATTTCATGCATGCAAGTACGTAAACGTTATTCTCGCATGCATGCACCTCGACAAATACATGAACAACTCGAGAACATAACTTCATGTGATAAGCGTTACTACCGTAACAACTATTATACGACCGTGAACAATAACGAGTAATTATATCTAAATCCCTATGATTGACAAGTACCAAGTTGAGCAATAAATCAACTAAGGGGTTAGCTACGGGATGGAAGTTAGAGCTCGGTCTAGGATGATTAAGTGAGTTCAGGATTTTCGACACTGATATTACAAACAATGGATATTCCAGAGGTACGGGTTGGTAGATACAAGATTCACGAGTGCTAGGGGATACGCGAGGGCAGTCACGCTAGCGTTTCGACGGTGTATGGTATGTGGACGGTGTGGTCTGAATTGACCTGAGGAAGGGTCCAGACATTTATTGTGTGTTTAAGAATGTTATGTGTATGCTTATGTGCATTTTTGTGTGAATTAAGAATGTATGCATGATTGTTTATCTCGCACCATTATTATTTTACGCGATCGTCCTTTCGGACTAATACTACGTCGACTATAAATCGACTTATATAAACATACATATACGCGGAATGTGCTGAAGTTTTGGTTATCTAATATAATACAATTAGTATTATAATTATATAAATAACCTAAGTAAAATACTTAGGCACGAGATGACAATGTCGGTCTCTAGAGCTTGGATCTCGAACATGAATGTAACCTAGACTATTTCTAGGTAAGTGCGTAAGACCCAAGGGCTGCCATATTAAGTATGAACTCTCCATAACCTAAGATGATACTCGAGATAATTGATTAACAAATTAATCACACATTGGAGGTTTGGTGTATGAGGGAAACCTAGTGTAGACTCGGTCTAACTGGTTACGCATAGTGATCACAATAGAGTGGATGACTGATACAGGTCTACTCACATAGTACTCTATTCGATCACATAGATCATTGGATGGAGTCCCCACGTAAAGGGAATGGTTACGACCGTTGGTGTCCAGCCATATAATAGGTGACAACAAGAGAGTGTGTGGAGGACAAGTTGTCTACTAACAAGACGTTTGCCAATGGATAAAGATAATTGAGTGTACTAACTAACAAGTGTAACTTAATCAGTATAACGAGACTTAATTCATCCTTGTACGTATGAATAACATTAAAGCGGGCCTTAAAGGCCAATGACAAGCGCTATTGTACTTAACGACCTTCACACTGTTTTGTGGTTGCTCTATGATTGTGGTTATATTGTACAATGACTACTTGTGGATTGTAGTGGACTTGATGATTGAATTATTCAATGTTTACGCATGTTTCTTTACAACACTTATTATAACTGTAAACCGGACAAGCATGAAATGAATCTAATATCAAGATGGCTAATACAACTTAAGTGACCGATAGGGTCCACCTAGCATACTCAACGTTTATCGCTGAGCCTCCACGGCATTTGTCAGGTGGAAGATCGAGCTATGAAGCCGGAGCACGGGATTTCTAGGTAGACGACGTCACCTTACTTTTGTCATACTTTTAGTTACATCTATATTATGTATGTTGTAAATTTGAGAAGTATTCTAGATGCTTATTAGTCATGTATATCGGGTTGTAATTAGGCTAGTGTAGTAGACATCTCGTTCATCACCGCGGTTTAGTATTATTGTTGTTGTTGTTATGTAGTTCTGCGTCTTTACTCGCATGGGCGGGTAATGACATGTGACACCCAAGTGAGGGATAGGATCGTTTAGACTTCCGCTGTAAGACATCTTTAATTACGCTTTGAGAGAGATTAATACGGGTTTAACGAGTAGGGTGTTACATATATTTAATTTGGAAGTCGATCTGATGCAGATAACAACCTCTTAACTCAGCGTGCACGGCCAGAACTTCCTGGACTTCTCACCCCCCAGTAACTCGAACTCGTTAGAAGTTCCAATGGAACAATCATCCTACTTCTAGAGTGTAATTTCGAATATCACTAATCCAGATGTCGACTATATATTGAAGGGAAGTTAGTGACAAAATTCTCATGTGTTATCAACCGTTACGTAATCTCTTTACTTAATCCTCTTGTTATATCCAACCATCATTACATGTTCTTATGTGAGATTTAATATACTAAGTTCTTATTTAGTAGCACATCACATATAACATAGAGTAAGATAACACAACATAAAATAACACTCAACAATCCATTTTCCATGCTTTAATCTTTGGCCATTTCACACAGCAGATAGCACACAAGCCGATGTAACTTGGTAGCAAACAAGATGCAAGAAACCATACCTTGGCCTAACTCAACGTCCCTTAATCCCGACAGACGTCCTAGTAATCTCGATCCTATAATTGGATTAATTAAGTGAGTTAATTTCTTGTCCATGCTAGTATATAACATTTCTTTTTTTTTATAGCACTCCTCTTAATTTTTGTTTACCAGACTATATACATATGTCTATATAAGTATAAGTATATATTTAACGTAACATGGCAACATGTATACATGCGTATATGTATATGTATTCAGTTTAGCGCAATTACATGTGTATATGTATAATTTAACATTGACTGATATTGGTTTCATTTGTCATTTTCAAGTGATGAAACTTGCATATATATAAATTTCACTAAGTAGTGCTATTTTCTCCTCCGGGGTGTTAAGTGAAGATCCTTTAGTTTTGATGATAGCAAACCTTGAGTTGTATGTTTAATACGTTTGTTAAGCTTTGAGATTAAGATAAACAGGTGAAGGAGTGGCTTATCACGCAAGGTTGCAAGTGCACCCAGTTTGTGACATGTGCCCAACCAGTCGGGCACCTGTCTAGGAGAGCTCACGCCAGAACTTCTAGTACACACAAGAAATTAAGCATCACACGACCATATCTCCCACACATCAGAAGGAAAATAAGGACAAAACACTACAAGAAGATTGACAAACCTATGCAGACCTTTACATCCACATAAGCAACCAGCTCACGACAAAAGCATAACTCATTAATGTGAGATAACAAGATAAGTCAAGGGCTGGTAATACACATTATTATGTAGCCATAATGAAGTATACAAAGAGCATTTATGAGCATTAATGAGCCAGACAAGATCAGACAAGTTAAGTACACAAGTGGTGTTCAACCAATCGAAAGAACTGCCGCTGACGTGTTCAATCACCAGACGACACATGTTCTTGGCTCCAGATCAAGTTGAAGCTCAATCTACAATCGAGTTGACTGTTATGCTAAAGGGTAAAGCAGTAATCGACTCCTAGAGTCTAGGTGATCATAGGCAGTTAGTTATATTTAACTTACATGTATAAATACGTGCATTTATGTCCTATGTAAGTAAGCTTGATGCATATAGAAAAAGGTAGAGATAACCTAAGCAAGTGTGAGGCAAACTAATGTGTGTGTAAGAGCTAAAGAGTTGGTGAGCTGGGTAGGACTGGAGTCAAGTGACAATACTTTGTGTAATTAATAGACTGACCAGTCGGGGAACGGTTGGGGAACTATAGGCCAACTGTCAGGAGAGGGTAGAGGACTTAGGGATAAAGTCCTAAACTATCCCGAAGTCCGTGGGTAGGGTGAGGGAGATTGAGTGAATTTCTGTGTGTAAATTCTCAATCGAAATGAAGTTTCCAGTTTAAGTTTATCTAGTGCTTTCCCTCAACTATCAAGTAGATCACTTAGGACAATGATACGTCCACGATCGATCGGGGACGCATTAGGAGCATCAGTTAGTTTCAAATGGTATCAGAGCAGACCTCTTCTAGAAAGCTAACTGCTTTGGAAGACGATCAAAATGTCTCACGTAAGCATACTAGCGTCAAAAGAAGGTTCTACACCAAATCGACCACCACTCTTCAATGAAGATAACTACACTAACTGGAAAAACAAAATGGAGTTTCACATCAAGTCTGATGATCCAAGGATATGGAGGGTTATATCACGCGGTGAATACACCTTCTGAGATGCTCAAGGACAAGATATATCAGTCGATAACATGATGGGTGATCAAATCAAGAAATTAATATTCAATGCTCGAGCAGTAAGAATTCTACACCGTGCACTACTACCTGAGCAATACTCCAAAATAGCCTCAGCTAAAACAGTTCAAGAGATTTGGAAAACTCTTGAAGTCACGTATGAAGGGAATGATGAGATCAAAAAGACTCGCATTGAGTTGCTACTCACTCATTGGGAGCTATTCAAGAAGGAAGAAAAGGAGAGCATTGCTGAAATTCATACAAGGTTCACTAAGATGATCAACGAAATGCTGGTGCTTGGAATAACTATCTCAAATAAGGATCAAATTCGGAAGTTCCTTAGATCTCTTCCTGCCTCCTTCGACAGCAAAGTCAATGCCATGCAAGAGGTTCATGATCTATCTAAAATGTCCTTGTCAGACATGTTAGGTTCCCTAATGGCATTTGAGTTAAAGTCACAACAACAAAACTCAAAAAGTTCAACAAAAGAAAGAGGAAAAGGCATAGCCCTTCAAGTAGCTGAAAATTCTGAGACAGGAGAAGACAATGACAAGATAGCCCTCTATGCTAAGAGGTACTTTCGGAAGTTCATAGAAACAACTTGAGGAAAGGTAAAGAGCCCAAGAAGATTGACGATCATCAGAAGAAGAACAATACAAGTGTTTCAGGTGCTCAAAGTGCGGGCATCACATCAAAGACTGTCCTCAACGATCCCGAGAGGACAATGACAGGGTCTAAAAACCTGTTCGAAGATCATTCAACAAAGGGCCAAGGAAATAAGCGTTTGTTGCTGCTTGGGGAGACTCAGAACTAAGAGACAACAATCAAACCTCAGATAGCGATTTTTCGGAAGATGAGAAGGCTCACCTATGCCTTGAGGAAGTTTGCTTGACGGCGCAAGACAAGGACACTTCATAATCAGAGGAAGAGGAACAAAACAAGGTAAACTACTCTAAACTTAGAAAGAAAATTTTAAAGGCTGAAATTCTAGGACTTAAAAAGTTCTCTCATACTAGTTGATCAACTAGAGGCATTGGAAAATGAAAACAAAGAACTTTTAGAGGAAAATGAAACATTGGAGGAAAATTTGGACTAGGATAAGGTAGTAAACCTTATGAATGCTTTAATAACCCAGATCAAAAAATGGTGATTAAATTACTCTAATATGATTATTAAGGGCCTAATGGTGCCTAGAGAGTATTGGTAAAAAGAATAAAACCAAAAGAAAAGAGAAAATGCGTTAAAAGCAAAAAACGCTAAAACGCGCATTAAATGAGTGTAAGAGATATAAGATCTCGTGAGGGTCCGAGATGGATTCCTAAGGCTTAGTTAGGCCTAATTAGTATACGGGAGTGAGTCCCGAGGAAAAAGGATCCAAATAATGGATTAAAACGCTAACGGAGTTTTAAAGCATGTTTTTCGAGAAAACCCGAAAACATGACTTTAAGTGGTCAAACGGACCCTTAAAAATTATAGTTGATTAAATAACTATAAATAAGTATTAATGGAAGCTTAATAACCATTAAAAAAATAAAGAAACGAGAAAAATCCGAAAAACGGGCCCGGTTAGTGAATAGTGCCAAACTGGGTAAAATAACGAGCGTTTTCTGTCAGAAACCGAAAAAACGCTCCAGCTTAATTAGCTAGTGGGGGCCGGTTTTATTATAGTAGCAGCCTCCCCCTCTCTTGCTTATTAGTTAGAAAATAAAGAAAGAAAAGAAAAGTAAAAGTAGAAAAGGGAATAGTAATAAAAGATTTTACTTATTCTCTCACCTCCCTTCCTTATTCTTTTACGATTCCCAGCCCTCTCTGCACATCTTCTTCCTCCTCTATAAACTCATGGCCGATTTGAAGAAGAACAAGCAGCCCCATCTTCAATCTCCCTTATCTTGCTCATTTCTCCACCAAATCACACAAAAATTGTACCGCTAGATTCCTCTCGGTAAGGGCTTCGTTTTCCACCCAACAAAGTCTTGATTCCTCCATCTTCACCTCCATGGGTGTTGGGCCTTTTGAAGCTTGAAGAGCTGATTTTGACTCTCCTTCACCTCCTTGATGCCTTAAGGTAATAATAAGCAAGAGTTTTACTCATTTCTAGCTAGTTCTTCCTATTTTGGAAAATTCCTCCACGTTGAAATTTTCCCCATGTCCAGCCGGTTCTTCTTGCCTTTGAGGAGTGCTGGAACTTCATCATTTTGATTACCTAAGCTCTCCATTTGGACACTTTGAAATACTCCAAACCTAAGTATGCTGTTTAAGCACCTAAATGTGGTATATTAAGACTAAAAAGAGTCTTAGAAACATTAGCAAACAAATTTAAACAATAGAAAACACAAAATGTGCTTTAAGGTCAATAAAGGCCAAAATGTGCTCTAAGCTTAGGATAAGCTTGGTTAAGACCTAATGAACTTACCAAGACCTTATTTATATACTAATGAACATATTAAACCAATTACCAAAGAAAACCAAGCTTGAAAATAAGTTAAAACACAAAATGTGCTTTAAGGAGTCTTAAAGCACATTTTTTGAAAAATTGTCTTGTAAATGAGCTTTGAATGGCTAAATGTCCATCATTACTCTTTAATTAACATGTGTACTATATAGTATCACATTTGGAAGTCTATATCAATGGGAAATCAAAAATTTCACTTCTATGTGCCTTGTTTTTATGAATAGTGATTTTAATAAGCTAGTTTGTAACATATGTTTGTATAAGTAATTAAATTGACAAATAAAGACTGTAATACCCCTAAGTACTATTGGGGGCCGGTTTTCTTAAGTGCGGTGACTCACCACTCTCTTGTTAACATGTTAAGTAAATAAAGATGACTAATGGTTACTATTTGCTTTAAAGGCATAAATATCTTCAAAAGGCAAAACTTATCTCATTCTCTTCTTTCCCTCCTCATTTCACACGGTTCCATGCTCTCTTCAACCTCTCTTCTTCATTCTCTTCTACGGTTTGCAATAGTACACACCACCATCTTCATCTTTGACCTCTTGTAAAGTCTAGCTCACTTAACCAAATAAAAAACAAACACCACCATTCTCTTCCTCTCATCAAGCTCTTCATTCCTATCTTCTCAAAACTTCAAGAGCCCCATTTCGGTGCCATGGAGTTCCACCATTGAAGGAGCTTGAGCTTACATTTCTACATATTATTACTCTCCTTTGCTTCTAGGTAAGGAATCTCAAAGAAAAATCATGTTTCCTCCATGTTTTTTACCTTGACCGAAAATGCCCATTAATGGCGCTCTTTGTGTGACTTTGTTCTAGCTTCATTCCAACCTTTCATGGACTAGGTGGAGTCCTCTCTTGATAGATATTCAAACTCTCTTCAAAGACCAAGGTAAAACAACTACATTAATGTTTTTGAAATAATGTAAACCTAGGGTTTACAATGAGATGAAACATAAGGCTTGTATACTCATTACATTGCTTGTATATTGTTTAGTAGTTGACAAGGAATCAAATACCTAGCCGAATTAAACAAGGAAACAAGAAAGAAGTTGTGAGGGAAAAAGAGGTAAATATGCTAACCTAATGTGGTTTAAAGTCTTAGGAGAAATGAGCTTGTGTTGCTTATGAAAATGATCTAAGGATCCAATGGGAAGTGACTTAGAAGAATGCTCTTAAGGGCTTAGTAAAAGGCATATGTGTTGTTGAGTGTATTTACAGGTCAAAGGCAAATATATTGTGGAAATTCAGTGTTTATGATTTATGCATCTTAAGGGCCTAAGAGCCATGTTATTTAAGGGCCTAAGTGCCATGCAATTTAAATTATGCACTATATTGTGATGTAGTGCTAAATGTGTGAAGTTTGTGTATAAAGATGTGTTTGATGGATTTTAGTGTTCATGGTTGTTTGATGGTGAAGACAATGTGTCTTGGTTTAGTAATGTTCTAGGAGTGGTCATGTCAAAATTTAGGGAATAAACAAGAAGTTTTAAGGGTTTAAAATGAGTTTGATAAGTTAAGAAATGTTTAGAATGGTTAAGTGTTTTTCTAGTGAAAGAAACATGCGTTAAGGTGTTTAAAGATGTAAAAAGGGCTTAGGTGATGTTCTAGAGGATTTAGAATGCAAAAGAATGCTTTGAGACATTTCAAGATTCTTGATGAGATTGTATTTAGGACTTGTGTATTGTTGATGAAAAAGGGATGAAGTGGATTGTTACATGAGAAGCTATAAACTTGTGAAAATGTTTAAGAAATTGTTTAGGAAGAAAAGATGTTTGGGAGATGATGAAGTAGTGGTGAGGAAACATTATTGGCATAGTGGTTATCATAGGTATGAAACACCACTTAGAGAACCAAGGAGAAAATAACATAAGTGTTAGGAATTTCGGTATGGAATGAGTAAGTGTTAAGGAGATAGATAATGGATTTTAGGGATGTTGTATGAGGGTTTGAGGGTACCAAATGATGTTAGGAAACATTAAGAGGCTTTAGGAGAAGTTTGGTGAAGATTTGACAAAGTTTGGGCAAGTTTTGGAGGCGTCCGACCCAGGGGTCCGACCCAAGTTTGGGTCGGACAGCCTCTGTTAGACGTCAGTAAATGTTTTTGGAACGGTCCGACCCAGAGGACTTGGGTCGGACATGGGTCGGACGGTCATGTTTTGGTGGACGGTAAATGTTCTGGAATGGTCCGACCCAGTTGAGTGAGTCGGACATGGGTCGGACATAATTGTTTGGTAAGGCGGTGAAAGTTCTGTAATGGTCCGACCCAGTCGAGTGAGTCGGACGTGGGTCGGTCGTGTATGTTCACAGGGTGATGAAATCTCTGGAATGGTCCAACCCAGATGGTTGGGTCGGACATGGGTCGGACAAGTTAAGTTTTCTAAACCCGAAAATCACTGGAAGGGTCCGACCCAGTTGTGGGTCGGACAGACCAAAAATTTATAAAAAAAAAACAGTAAAGAATGTGGCAAATGTAGTTAACCACCTAGGGTATAATGTAGGTAATGAAGGAATATTTGGGCATTAAAAACATGTCATACAATCATGTTAAACATTTAGTAAGTTTGAAGTTAAGTAAATAATTAACCGACATTCTTAAACATGTATAGGAGTGACCTACGGTGGAAATCAATCGAAGCAAGGACCAAGGTATGGTTTTCTTGCAGTCTGTTGCCTACCGGTTTACACCGGCTTGTGTGTTGTTTGTTTTTCTGTGTGTTTATGACATTATAAGACGTAACCATGTAATGAGTTTACCGTTGTTCATATTATTGTGATGTTATGATGTGACTCATTTCCCTTGTGTGTGTCTAACATGACTTACCACTTGTTGTGTATTATTTGTTAAGTTCCACCGTGAACTTCTAACAAGTGCTAACTGGGAAGTGAGGAATCCGGTTGTCCGGTCATGCATGTAAGTTAAGAGTAGATATCTGAATCAAATTCGACTCTTATGTTGTTAAGATTGTTCTCCTTAATTTGGCGTTCGATCTCCCGCTAGCTTCCTCCAAAGCTTACCTATTCTGACTTATGATCGGCTTAGTGGGAACATGTGTTTGTGTGGTGTGTTCGGGTCACTATATCCGAACCATCTGTGACTTAAGTTACTCGTTCGAATAACAGAACGGTAATGAGTGTGTGTAACGAGCTTAACATGAGGGTGAATCATTCTCTAGGCTCTTATGTTGTTTAACCTTCTTGGTTTGTTATTGTGGAAAGAGTATCCACTGTGTATGTGATGTTGTGCTATGCAATATTGATGCTATGCCACATATTATGTTATGTTCAAAATGAATGCCATGTTATCATGACAATTAGTTGCGCGTATCCCGGTAGCCGATGGGCTGCGCGTTAACCATACCATCCAAGGGTTGCTGACCCCCTCGGGGGCTCCATATTTTTACTGCAGGATGAGGATTGAGGAAGCAGAGTGGGTGTAGGATCTAGGCTGCAGTTGTATTTTGGTTTATTTTGGATGTTGAGCCCGGGATGCGCCTGTGCTCCCGTGGCATTGTATTTTGATTCCGTTGAAACTACTATGGCGGTATAATGACAGTTTACGGTGAAGGAATGTATTTAAATACTCGGTATTGTATATGATGTATTAATGGTTTTAGCTCTATGCTTGAGAGTCTGATCATCAGACCGGTACACTTGTATTATTCTGCCTTGTTAACCACGTGGGTGGTTGACGGCGTTGTAGCACCGAAGCGTTTAGTTATTGTTTAGTTATTTATTTCCGCTGCGATTTCAATTAGTTGTGAAGTAAGATGTAGGGGTGTTACACACTTGAAGGTAATCTCTATGCTAAACCCTAAAACTAGCTCTTGTAATATTAGTTTTTGTGAGGGGAAATTGAATTAATAAGCTTGATATGTGTGTATGGGGATATAATTGTAAATGGAAATCTAGACCCCCCCTGTATGTTGTGAAAACAAGATGAGAAAGAGGGAGCAAAAGAAAGAGGAAGGAGAGGAGTAAAAACCGAGAATAAACAAGGTAATGATCTTACCTTGTGTTGGTTTTATTTGCCTTGGGAAAACTTATGTTAGTGTTGTATAAATAACCTTGAACTTGTGTAGTCATGATACTACAATACTGTTAGTTGAATGGGAATGTTTTAGTGTGTATGAGTGAGCAAAACAAACCTAGAAATCAAGCTAGTTATTTGTGTGAACAATGGGAATTTGATGTGTTATTGATACCTAAACAAACAGGGGTGAAGATTGTGTTTGTGAGTATATTTAGTGTGGTGAAAATGCTTAGTAAAGCAAGCAAGTGCTGTCAAAATTTACCTAGGAATGAATACTCTTGAGTGTTTTATGTTAAGGAAGAAACTAGGTGAGTTAAGGGATTTAAGTGGTTGGTTGATGGTTTGAAAACCAAACTAAGAAGCAGAGTGTGTTAGGAGTAAAAATAATGTCATTTGAGTGCTGGGAATGGCATTAGTGAGGGAAGTTCGAATGGTAAGAAGTGGGTACCAAAATCTGTTACAAGAAGAAAAGAACAAGAAAACTAGTTATGAAATATAAGTGAATTTAAGTGAAATAATCAAGAGATAGTGAGAGGACTTGATGATTTGTTTAAGGTGGTTTAGATGATTAATTAGAGGCTAAACATGTAGATTATAAGTGGGGAAGATTAGAGAATTAAAAGATGAAAGAATGGTGTTGAAACAGATTTGGAATTATCAAATCTGCTGAAAGTGCAACAGGGTCTGGGACCTAGGTCCAGGACCATGTCCCGGACCACCCCCTAAAATACCCCCGAGAGTTTCCAGTTTGATAGGTCCGGGACTTAAGTCCCTGCCCATGTCCCGGACCACCCTTAAATTTAGGCCGAGAGTTGCTGCAAGCAGCTGGTCTGGGACTTGCTCTAGGTACAAGGTCCCAGACCATAGTGAATTTTCAGCCGAGAGTTACCAAATGAATTGGTCCGGGACTTAGGGTAAGGACCAAGTCCCGGACCACCCCTAGAAACCTACAGAGAGCATTTTAAAGGTTGTAAATCATGGGGGTTCGAATGTTAATGATGTTATAAGATGTTAAGGCCTTGTTTGTGACATGTAAAGGCCCTAAGAAGTGTAAGAAAGTGTTAGAAGAGAGTGAGAAGTGGGAACTCACATTAACAAGTGTAAAACCGAGATAACGGGATAAACGGGGTAAGTACGAGAGTAGCATTTAATTATGTACCGTATGAGTTAGTATTAATAATAATGTTTGAAACATTATCAGAGGATCGTGTGTGAACCGAGCATGGTGTGATGACACGGTAAAAGTGAAAACCCCGGTGAAAGGTATGATTTTCTCATGCCCCGTATGCTAACCGAGTTACTCTGATTTGTGTGTTTGTGTGCCAGCTTAATCAAGATTAAAGCATGAAAATAATCCCTTGTTTGATTTTGTATGCTTGTTGTATGTTGTATGAGCTAACATACTTATATGCCGGTGTGGTCTAATATAGTGCATAGACCGACTCATAGTGAGTATTGATTGACTAGAAACCCGTAGATCCGGTAGTCTCCTAAACAATGGAAATATGCAAACACATATAAACTATCGATTAAAGTATAACGATAACGTAAACATATGAACTCCCTAGAATGTGAGGAGATGTAGAGGTTGAGTAAATACCCGATAACGGTTAGAAAACCTTATTGAAACAATCCACGAAATAAATATGAGTGGAGAGATAAATGAACCTCCATTGAGAGGATTGAAGTTAGTCCAATGATGTGAACTTTTAAGAAAGGTAAAAGAGACCTAAGGGACTATGTGACCCTCTTGAGACACGGTCGACCTCGTGTATGAGGATTTTACCCGGTATAAGAAATTAACCGAAAGTATAAGTATATAAAAGAACGGGCACCCCTTAAACCTAAGATTACCCGAACTTAAGTAACGCTCCCTAAGTCATTAGAAACATCGAGAGTGATGCTTCTAGACTAATATACATAATAATATTGTAACTCCGAGAGAGGAGTGTACGGGAATGTAAGAAGTCCGAGAGTAGTCGGACCTGTGTGCAAGTAGTAGGGACTAAGAGAGAGTTCCGGGAGCTAGTTGAACTATGCTCTGATACCATTTTTGTAACACCCCAACTGTTAATCTCTTCAATACCTCTTAACCTGTCACTATTTACCATTAAACTCGCAGCGGAACTCTAAATACAACAGAGGGTGATACAACACCGTTAGCCACCCATGTGGCTAACCAGGCCTAACTCACATACAGTAACGGTGTGATGGTCTGGAACAACCGAGTACACCATACAAATACAACACTTCATACATTTCTTTACTATACTGAGTCTACATTATATGGATGTCGATAACATATTTGGTCTTACACCTCGTTCAAATACATAAGTAATTGCAATCTAACTACCCATGGTACCTCCGACCCCATCCTACTCTCGTACGGTTTCGTCTTTGGTGTACCTGCGGATAAAAAACGATGCCCCTAGGGGCTCAACTTAAAGCTGCATATGAAATTCGCATATACCGCATGCTAACCGCGGTACGCCGACTACTTTGGGTCATATTTACATGGAGTTCGTTTTAATTCTATCAACATGTATCATATCAATACATTACATATGTACACTACAGAAGGATTCACATTCAACCATGGAATTCGATCCTCAACTAACATTACAAGGTTGTTAGATGTGTTAATTACTGAGACATATTCATTCCTATCTCATGAGAGATTTACCGTCAAGGGTTTACGCTTCTACACTCTGTATGACTGAGTGTTTTGGTATTGCACTTGTGCGGTAATGATCGAGTGGGAGAGCTAGGAATTGAGAAATGTCAACGAAGCCTGTTGAGCGAGAATCTAGAGAAATAACCGTGCGGCCTTTGGCCAAAGATGCACGAAGTACGTGGGCATTAACCCACAGGTCCCAGGACCGAAGAATGGTAATGCAGAGTAGTATCAATGAAGAATTCTTGTACAAAAACAAGTAAACAAACATAATTCAGAAGCCATTATTGAACGAGGAAGCACTACATACTAAGTAGTAGCTTGACCTCAACCAACAATAAGTCGGGAAAAGTAATTGAATAATCACGAAAGTATACAACGGTACGAAATAGATTTCCAGAGAGCTGGAGAGAAAATCTTTAACTCATCGAATTCGCATACGGTAAGAGATACCTAGCGACGATTGACAAACTTTTATTCCCAAGTCAAAAAGGGATAGAAAGGGAGTGGATAATACATTGAGATATCAAGGGCAAATTAAACTCTAGTAATCAGGTCACGCAGCAGAAGCTAGTGGACCGTAATTCAAAGGTTAAGTATACCTAGCAAAGGTGAAATACCCCTAAATTAATTTAAATTAATTTAGGGGATTTCTTTTATTAAACCTTTAATAATACTATTAAGTATTAAATTATTATATGGAATTATGAATATTAAATTATTAATGGAATTATGAATATTAAATTATTATATGGAATTATGAATATTAAATTAGTATAAGGAAATGATATTTGTATTTTATTATTAATATTATGGAATTATGGAAATTAATTTAGGGGATTCCTCCTATTTAACTCTAAAGAATACAATTAAATATTTAATTATTATATATTATTATGTAGTATTATGAATTTAATAACATGATTTATAAGTCAATAAATCTTGGAAAAATTCCTAGACACTCCAATTATATTATAAAGATTTTAGAAATATTGGGAGCATTGGTTTGAAACATAAAAGTCAATATAAAATCCTAGAAACCTTAAAGCTTATTAAGCCTTGCTAGGGTTGACTTTTTGAGAATGGTCAAACTAGCACATGAAACCTATACCAATAAAAAGGTTATGAAAAACCATGAAGATTGATAAAAAGAACGTAAAAAACGGATCATCCTAGCCAAAGTTATGATAAAATGAAGTTTAGAGTCAAAATTTTGAAAAGATGCTGATGTGGCAAGTCTGCTGACTCATCAGGCGCCTCGGGACACGCGCCCAACACTTAGATAAATTCTATCTCCACGTTTCTCGCAACTGACTTCGCCCTAACTTGTGACCTCCATAACTTTCTCCTCTTTTGGAATTTTTGAGTGCCGTCTTTTGAATTCTCTTCTCCTTAATCTCCTCTTTCCAACCATAACTCATACATCTTATAACTCATCCTACATCGACGGGAATATTGATCCAAAGTTGCCACCTTGCGAATTTGTAACCCAGAATTATGGTTTTCTCTAAAATCAGGTAAACTTCGTCTTGCCATAACTTCTTCGTTTCTCAGCCAAATTTTGTGTTCTTTAGCTCGTTTTGAATAGCTCTAATCCCTCTACAACTTTCATGTTGATGACCAAAGCCAATTCCCAACCGTTTGGAAGATTTAGGTGCCTAAAGTTCTCGACTCGTCAGCACATAAAATCATAGATTTTTCCAGAAAACGCAAGGTATAAACTCGTAACTTTCAGCTCAGATTTCTTTCCGTGTAGTGCAAATTAGAGTGAGTTCTTGCTATCAATGTGTTGAGCTATGTTTCCTCTTTCGATTAAGCTCAAGAACAAAGCCTAACTCGATCTGTACTGAAACTTATAGTGCTTCGAAGTTGGCTACTCGAACAGGCAAGGTTCGAATATTTTTCCAGAACCCAAACTTGAATCTCCTTGTTTGTGCAATTCCGGTGAGTTGTTCTTTAAATTCTTCCGATGTTACTAATTTATTCCTCATTTTCGACCAAACCCACGTATCAATTTCGTCTATTATGCTTTATATTGAGAGAATTTGTCAGATTAAAATTCGAAACCACTTAGAACCCTAACTTCGAACCCAGAATCATATTTTGTGTATACTGCATGTTAGCTAGCGAAATTGATATCATTAGAACCGCAAGGACATTTCGAGTTCAATGAAACAAGAATCACTCGATTTCGTACTCGAGTTCATTTTTGTATTAGCTGATGAACTCAGCGTTCAGGGGCCGTCCGATCTGGATTTAAAGAAACGGACGGCCGTGATTAGATCGTGGATAATAAAGAGTGTTTTGAGTTTTACAATATTTCAGAATTTAACCCTAACTTGTTGAATTTAGTTAATGGCCTTCCCGAATGTGTTTTGACTTGAAATTTTAACCATAGATTCCTTTTAAAATCTAGTTTATTATGATGTAAATTAATATGGGTTTTGAGTTTTTAAACGTAAGTTATAATTTTTACAAGTTCTGAGTATTATGGAATTATTTGGTTAAATTAAAAAGTTATTTTTATGAAATAAAAATTTTATAATATGTCTAAAATGTTATAGTAGCTATATATTTAATTTGGGGATTTTTGGACAAGAAGAAAAAGGTTTAAAAATTATATTTCTAAGGTTTTTCATAAGTTACCTTATAATATAAGGTTTTTAATGTAACAAAAATTAAAGTATGGCTTATTAATAAACTTTATAGGTTGAAAATAATATAATAAGACTAAACTAGCATTTAATACAGAATGTTAAGAAATATTTTTGAGTATCAACTTTTAAGTGAGGTAAAATTAAATACATATACATATATTATATATATATTTATTTATAAAAAAATAGTAACATATGTTAAAACAAGGAATTTAATTAATCTATATTTATACTAATCATATAATGTGGAGGTTAATACACTTAATTGGGACTAAGGAAAATACTTTATTTTATAAACCATATATTGGATATAGTTATGTGTAAAGGTTAATATAAATAATTAGATGCAATAAAACTAAATAAAGGATGTCTTGAATTAATCCTAATAAATATACATAAAATAAATAAATAAATAAAGGGAGTAAAATATCTTATAGAAAATATAACATGAAGGAATTAATGAGTTAAACTAAACCTCTACATGATACTAATAAAAGAATACTATATGAGGTGGTATTAATTTATGGTTATGAAATTGAGTTTTGAGTTACCTTTGAATTTCTAAGATTTATATAAACAGTATTAAAATACATGTATATATTTAGTCAATGACCGCAATATAAATCTATAATCGGGTTAAGAAATTAATAAGTTAAAATTTAGGAATATTTGTAATTAGATTACATAAAATTTTACACAAATAGATCTTATTCTATAGTTAATAATAAATAAATGTAATACTTTTACATCTAAATGTGAAGTGGATTAGTAAGTCTAGATTAAATCATCTCTTAACATTTATGGTATTGAAATAATGTAATGTTTTAAGATAAAATCATTAAAAGAATTATGATAATCTATATTAAACTATGATTTGGAAATTTATCTAAATAATTATCCTTAAGTTTCTTAGAATTAGATAAGCCATATAAAATACATTTATTACCAATATTCAGGATGTGAGTTTATAATTAAGTGATGTATTCAGTAGTTAGAACTTATGAAAGGTTTGTAAATAGGAATTAGATACTTAAAACCTTAAAACCTTTAGTTAGATGAAACTAGGTTATATAAGAGATCATATTGATCTACTTTACAACATTGAAAATATTAATATATCATTTGAATATAAGGTATGGGGATTTTTCAGAATATATTATCTTATTACATAATTAACAATTTCACTTAAGAATCAGAGTTTAACTCTTAGATAAATTTTACCTTATGTTAATATGTAATGCTTATCCTAAACCATAATAAAGGGAATTAATTTATTAAGTTATTCCTTTGAAACCTTAGGTTTATAAAGCAATTTAAAACGTATTTAAGACTTAAGTTTATTGAAATTTAGTATAAAAGGATTGTACATAGACTATGGGGGAATGTGTGTAAAAATAAAACATTTAGGAAATTAAATGTAAGTAAGGATACATAAAAGGTTATACTAAACACCTTATTGTATAGGTAATAATAAAACATATAATATACCTTGTGAATACTAAATGTAAGATTAATTCGTTAAATCTAAGTTAACTATAGTATAGTTATTCAGGATGAGAAGTAATTTAACATCTTATGACAAGTTTATTAGATGGTTGTAATTAAAAGTCATTCTGAACTAAAGATGAGATAATTGAGTTTAGCAGTTCAATTAAGTTATAATAAAACGCGTCTACAACACTACGATTCCAATATACAAGATGTAGATCTTAATTAAGTTAAGGGAAAGACTTAATCATAATGGGTTATCTAGTAGATATTGTTTAAATACATAATCTTTACATTGTGAGATAATAGTATAGTATTCTGAGATGAATCCATCATAGGTCATAATACAATGTTTATCCTAAATTAAGAATAAAGGTATTGAGCTTAAGATTATTATTGAAATTCTTAGATTTAATTATATAATATAAACACATTTATGATATAAAGGTCTCAAAAGTCTTGAATGTGAGGATTGTGGTTAAATATGAATAAAGTGGATAGGAGTGGACAGTTAGCAGGTGTTAATAAAATACATTCCTTGATCCTACAACCTTGGGCTATACAACCTTCTAAAATAAGTCAAAGGTTATACATAACATTTAAGCGAGGGCTTATAAGATAATTGAGATTTGGAAATAAGAGAGAGGAATTTATTTAAGTTTAACTTAGGGTACAAGTTATTGATAGTAAATTATCTTCAATGTTCCTCAGAGAATTGTTGAATGTTTGCATGAGTTTACTAGAACTGCTATAGCGTTGACCAGGTACGATATCTCGTACTTTTATGCTTTGCTAACAAGACTTAAAGGTTGTTTGTGACAAACACTAACTGAGCTAAAGTGGATTTCTAAAAAGGAAATGGTTGTGTGACTAACTCAGCTTGTGTGACTAACTAAGCCTTGAATGTGAAACTTACATGGGTATTGGTTCCTTCTATTTGGTTGTTCCGTTAGACCTTAACTACTTAGGGTTTACGCTTCTGCACTCTGTAGGACTGAGTGTTTTGGTATTGCTCTGGGTAATTAGTGATCTAGTGGGAATGTGGAAAAGGACAATCTTGGTAATTCTTCTTTTGACTCTGGATATCGTTTCATCCATGAGCTGGGTCTTCAATGGTAACAGTGAGGGGCTGTATATCCCCTGTCCCAAAAGGGACGTAGTAAATAGTGAGGGGCTATATATCCCCTGTCCCAAAAGGGACGTAGTGGACAGTGAGGGGCTGTATATCCCCTGTCCTAAAAGGACGTACTTGGCGGTGGGGGCCATCTCTCCCAGTTGTTTTTATTCCACTCTTGAGTTATTGGTTCTTGGATCTATCTTTTCATTCCTAGTCCTTTGTGACCATCTGAGTCTTTCTACTCCTAACTGGAATTGATTCTAACTTGAGCACTGGATGTTCACTAACTCATGGTGTGGTTTTTGGAATGACTAACTTTACCTTTCTATTATTTATCTTTATCCTTAACTTGTTATCTTTGGCTTGGTGATTTTAAAGTGCCTTGTTTCCCTGTTTTACTTTCAAGAGTTTTTCAAGTTACTGTTTATTTTGACGAGTTATGTTTTAAAGATTGTTTTGGAGAATTGTACCAGTTCCATTCCAGGGAACTGACTCACCCCTCCCGGGGTGGGCTGCTTGGTTTCATCTTGTAGGTATAAACTGTTTATACAGGTGGCCACGAAGAGCATAAGTGATTGGGATGGGAATTAGGAATTGTGGAGAGTCATTCTATTTTACTAGTAGTTATGTTTATGCTGTTTTTCTCGAGTTCAGACCGTAGCTTTTGTAGTTTTATAAGTTGTAATTGGTGAGGTTTGGTGCCGGGTGTTTGGAACCCGATGGTCTATAAACGCCAGTACAGATTTTATATTCCGTTGTATTTATTGTAAGTAGGGGCGTTACAAAAGGTGAGTAAATGGCTAATTATAAACGCCTTGAAGCCTTCAAGGCTAGAACTGAACCCGGTTATGAGTTAATTAACCGCATTGAAGTTAAAACACTTCACGATACCTGAATTAGTGAACCAATGTTCAGTAATAACATATGGTCTGTTACACGGGCGTAACCCCTTTTAAGGGGGGTAGGGCGAGAAACCGCTTAGAGTATGTTTTACGTATAGGTGCGTAAACTACTATGTGCATGGCACAAAAGAAATTAATTTGATGATTGGAACTCATGTTACATAAACATGTGTACCCATTCATCGTGTAAGTATGAGTATCGTGCATGAGAGATGCGAGTAATGTGTATATAATAAATATGAAAAGAGGAGTAGAGAAACTCCTAGGGAGTGAGAATCCCTATAGTATATGTCTATTGAGATTGGGCATGAGATATTATGAGTATGAATCGGTATGAAACCGGTGTATAACCCAGTGGGAAGTGAGTTTCCCTAGGTAATTTTATTTGAGAATGATTGATGGAGTGAGTTCCATCCTTTGGAAGTTGTATGTTGTATGTTTTAAATTGAGTTACATTTTGAGAAAATGAGTCATGAGTTGCTTAGGTAAAGTAAGCAAAGTAAATTGAGAATGACGGATGACCTAAGTTCTAGGAATTAGAGATAAATAAAAATGGATTGTTTTATGAATACGACTAGAAAGAGTCAAAGATAGAAAATGAAATTTTTTGACTATTTGATTGTTTGAAACTGACGTGGGAGGTGGAACTTGTTCTGCTAGCGATCAAGGGAAACCGAACACAAATTGTGGTGGAAGGATAGCTCAACACTGATGCTGATCACATCAGGGTTGGATGATTCTTGAGCTCCATATAAGTGGTCACAAGTAATCACGATAAGAAAGGATGCAACTACAATGAACCAGATTTGGAGTTGTGTGAGGTTTTAAAAAGAATTTTCGAACAGAATTAGAAAAAGGATCTTCCTTCAAGCATGAAGGTGAAAAATGGTTTTGAAACCATTGCACCGTACGTGCGGCGGTCCAAAGTGACCGGTTGGGGTGGTGACAGTGTGTGATTTTTTCCAAAGGCAGCGGGATGGGGAGAGTACCCTGAGACGATCCTGTGTTGAGTGAGTCAACCAGAGTGCCTGAGGATATGTATATGTGTAACGTTTTAACCAGAACCAAAGGGACCGTGGGCCAGAGAGATTAAGTGCCCATTTGTCATGAAACGGCCGTGGACCAGAGAGCGTAAGTGTCCAACGTGACCGGTACCTGAGGGATCAGTAGTGTACTACTCGATATGGATTCGAGGACTGTAGTGCCTTGTTGTCTTCGGACCGATTCCATGGAGAGAGTACAAGAGTATTTTTGATTGCTATACATGCTGTGATATGTGTGTGGTATGTGTAGTGTGAAATAAGACTGACTTGTGGAGTCTGTAAGGTTATACATGCATTATAACCTTGGCATAGCGTGCCCATGAAAGTAACGATATAAGATTCACCAACTTTGAGGACAAAGTTCCTAAGGGGGGTAGATTTTAATACCCCAGATCTAAAAATGGTGATTAAATTACTCTAATATGATTATTAAGGGCCTAATGGTGCCTAGAGAGTATTGGTAAAAAGAATAAAACCAAAAGAAAAGAGAAAATGCGTTAAAAGCAAAAACGCTAAAACACGCATTAAATTAGTGTAAGAGATATAAGATCTCGTGAGGGTCCGAGATGGATTCCTAAGGCTTAGTTAGGCCTAATTAGTATACGGGAGTGAGTCCCGAGGAAAACGGATCCAAATAATGGATTAAAACGCTAACAAAGTTTTAAAGCATGTTTTTCGAGAAAACCCGAAAACGTGACTTTAAGTGGTCAAACGGACCCTTAAAAATTATAGTTGATTAAATAACTATAAATATAAATTAATGGAAGCTTAATAACCATTATAAAATAAAGAAACGAGAAAAATCTGAAAAACGGGCCCGGTTAGTGAATAGTGCCAAACCGGGTAAAATAACGAGCGTTTTCTGTCAAAAACCGAAAAAACGCTCCAGCTTAATTAGCTAGTGGGGGCCGGTTTTATTATAGTAGCAGCCTCCCCCTCTCTTGCTTATTAGTTAGAAAATAAAGAAAGAAAAGAAAAGTAAAAGTAAAAAAGGGAATAGTAATAAAAGATTTTACTTATTTTCTCACCTCCCTTCCTTATTGTTTTACGATTCCCAGCCCTCTCTGCACATCTTCTTCCTCCTCTATAAACTCATAGCCGATTTGAAGAAGAACAAGCAGCCCCATGTTCAATCTCCCTAATCTTGCTCATTTCTCCACCAAATCACACAAAAATTGTACCGCTAGATTCCTCTCGGTAAGGGCTTCGTTTTCCACCCAACAAAGTCTTGATTCCTCCATCTTCACCTCCATGGGTGTTGGGCCTTTTGAAGCTTGAAGAGCTGATTTTGACTCTCCTTCACCTCCTTGATGCCTTAAGGTAATAATAAGCAAGAGTTTTACTCATTTCTAGCTAGTTCTTCCTATTTTGGAAAATTCCTCCACGTTGAAATTTTCCCCATGTCCAGCCGGTTCTTCTTGCCTTTGAGGAGTGCTGGAACTTCATCATTTTGATTACCTAAGCTCTCCATTTGGACACTTGAAGGTAATCTCTAAGCTAAACCCTAAAACTAGCTCTTGTAATACTAGTTTTTGTGAGGGGAAATTGAATTAATAAGCTTGATATGTGTGTATGGGGATATGATTGTAGATGGAAATCTAGACCCCCCCCCCTTGTATGTTGTGAAAACAAGATGAGAAAGAGGGAGCAAAAGAAAGAGGAAGAAGAGGAGAAAAAACCGAGAATAAACAAGGTAATGAGCTTACCTTGTATTGGTTTTATTTGCCTTGGGAAAACTTATGTTAGTGTTGTATAAATAACCTTGAACTTGTGTAGTCATGATACTACAATATTGTTAGTTTAATGGGAATGTTTTAGTGTGTATGAGTGAGCAAAACAAACCTAGAAATCAAGATAGTTATTTGTGTGAACAATGGGAATTTGATGTGTTATTGATGCCTAAACAAACAGGGGTGAATATTGTGTTTGTGAGTATATTTAGTGTGATGAAAATGCTTAGTAAAGCAAGCAAGTGCTGTCAAAATTTACCTAGGAATGGATAGTCTTGAGTGTTTTATGTTAAGGAAGAAACTAGTGAGTTAAGGGATTTAAGTGGTTGGTTGATGGTTTGAAAACCAAACTAAGAAGCAGAGTGTGTTAGGAGTAAAAATAATGTCATTTGAGTGCTGGGAATGGCATTAGTGAGGGAAGTTCGAATGGTAAGAAGCGGGTACCAAAATCTGTTACAAGAAGAAAAGAACAAGAAAACTAGTTATGAAATATAAATGAATCTGAGTGAAATAATCAAGAGATAGTGAGAGGACTTGAAGATTTGTTTAAGGTGGTTTAGATGATTAATTAGAGGCTAAACATGTAGATTATAAGTGGGGAAGATTAGAGAATTAAAGATGAAAGAATGGTGTTGAAACAGATTTGGAATTGTCAAATCTGCTGAAAGTGCAACAGGGTCCGGGACCTAGGTCCAGGACCATGTCCCGGACCACCCCCTAAAATACCCCCGAGAGTTTCCAGTTTGATAGGTCCGGGACTTAAGTCCCTGCCCATGTCCCGGACCACCCTTAAATTTAGGCCGAGAGTTGCTGCAAGCAGCTGGTCTGGGACTTGCTCTAGGTACAAGGTCCCGGACCATAGTGAATTTTCAGCCGAGAGTTACCAAATGAATTGGTCCGGGACTTAGGGTAAGGACCAAGTCCCGGACCACCCCCAAAAACCTACAGAGAGCATTTTAAAGGTTGTAAATCATGGGGGTTCGAATGTTAATGATGTTAAGGCCTTGTTTGGTGACATGTAAAGGCCCTAAGAAGTGTAAGAAAGTGTTACAAGAGAGTGAGAAGTGGGAACTCACATTAACAAGTGTAAAACTGAGATAAAGGGATAAACGGGGTAAGTACAGGAGTAGCATTTAATTATGTACCGTATGAGTTAGTATTAATAATAACGTTTGAAACATTATCAGAGGATCGTGTGTGAACCGAGCATGGTGTGATGACACGGTAAAAGTGAAAACCCCGGTGAAAGGTATGATTTTCTCATGCCCCGTATGCTAACCGAGTTACTCTGATTTGTGTGTTTGTGCGCCGGCTTAATCAAGATTAAAGCATGAAAATAATCCCTTGTTTGATTATGTATGCTTGTTGTATGTTGTATGAGCTAACATACTTATATGCCGGTGTGGTCTAACATAGTGCATAGACACTCATAGTGAGTATTGATTGACTAGAAACCCGTAGATCGGGTAGTCTCCTAAACAATGGAAATATGCAAACACATATAAACTATCGATTAAAGTATAACGATAACGTAAACATATGAACTCCCTAGAATGTGAGGAGATGTACGGGTTGAGTAAATACCCGATAATGGTTAGAAAACCTTATTGAAACAATCCACAAAATAAATATGAGTGGAGAGATAAATGAACCTCCATTGAGAGGATTGAAGTTAGTCCAATGATGTGAACTTTTAAGAAATGTAAAAGAGACCTAAGGGACTATGTGACCCCCTTGAGACACGGTCGACCTCGTGTATGAGGATTTTACCCGGTATAAGAAATTAACCGAAAGTATAAGTATATAAAAGAACGGGCAACCCTTAAACCTAAGATTACCCGAACTTAAGTAACGCTCCCTAAGTCATTAGAAACGTCGAGAGTGATGCTTCTAGACTAATATACATAATAATATTGTAACTCCGAGAGAGGAGTGTACGGGAATGTAAGAAGTCCGGGAGTAGTCGGACCTGTGTGCAAGTAGTAGGAACTAAGAGAGTGTTCTGGGAGCTAGTTGAACTATGCTCTAGTGCCATGTGTTTTGGCTTAAGTATGTATTAAGGGGAACAAGCGAGAAGAGCGTAGGAGACCTGTAGTGTCTCGAGAACTACGTGAGCTTGAGTATAAGTAACCCAAGAGAGTGGGTGAGTGTAAGAATGAGTAACCCAAGAGTGTGGGTGAGTATAAGAGTGAGTAACCCGAGAGAATGGGTGAGTATAAGAATGAGTAACCCGAGAGTACGGGTGAGAATAAGAATAAGTAACGCGAGTGTATGGGTGTGTACTGAATAAGAACCGAGGCATAGTGAAGTATAACTCTCAAGGCCTAAGAGTAATTAACACATCTAACAACCTTGTTATGTTAGTTGAGAATCGAATTCCATGGTTGAATGTGAATCCTTGTGTAGTGTACATGTGTAACGTATTGATATGATACATGTTGATTGAATTAAAACGAACTCCATGTAAATCCGACCCAAAGTAGTTGGCGTACCGCGGTTAGCACACGGTATATACGAATTTCATATGCAGCTTTAAGCTGAGCCCCTAGGGGCATCGTTTTTTTATCCGCAGGTACACCGAAGACGAAACCGTACGAGAGTAGGACGGGGTCGGAGGTAGCATGGGTAGTTAGATTGTAATTACTTATGTATTTGAACGAGGTGTAAGACCGAATATGTTATCGGCATCCGTATAATGTAGACACGGTATAGTAATGAAATGTATGGAGTGTTGTATTTGTATGGTGTACTCGGTTGTTCCAGACCATCAGACCGTTACTGTATGTGAGTTAGGCCTGGTTAGCCACATGGGTGGCTAACGGTGTTGTATCACCCTCTGTTGTATTTAGAGTTCCGCTGCGAGTTTAATGGTAAATAGTGACAAGTTAAGAGGTAATGAAGAGATTAACAGTTGGGGTGTTACAAATGCACTCAAGAAATTGCAAACCGACTATATTTAAATTCTTGCCGTTCATGAAAAGATGAAGCTAGGAAAACAACCTGAAATCGATGAGTTGATTGCTGCTCTTAACGTAAAAGAAAATGAACTTGCATTAATCAAAGAAAAACATGCAAAGCTAGAAGTTGTTTCTAGGACACCCTCGTGATGAAACAAATGACCGGTCGGGTATCAATCAGGGATCAGTCGTAGAGGTGTTTGCCACCTATGCAGACAACCCGGTCATCATGATGCCAAATGTTATAGGACACGATTCATGAGACATTGGCAACTCAAGAAAATAGGACTAAAATGGGTAGTAAAAAATGATCCTAGAACAATGATTGTTGGTCGAAATCGGTCCAAACATTCTGAGGACCCTAACCCCACACTACTAACTTGTTAAGTGTAAAATCGAGTGGGAAAGAACCCCTGCTGGTACATCGACAGTGGGTGCTTTAAACACATGACAAGAGACAAAATGAAGTTCTTCTCACTCAAACCAGGAAGCCAAGGAACCGCTTCCTTTGGTGACAACAAGAAAGGAAAAATCATCGGTGTAGGTAAAGTTGGTTTTACTTCAGATTATGTTATTGATAATGTCAATTTAGTTTTGCTCAGTATTTCTCAAATATGTGACAAAGGCAACTCATTTCACTTCTATTATACACATTGTTGCATAGTAAGTCAAAGTAATGGTAAGGAGTTGTTAAAGGGAAAAAGGTGGAAAAATATTTATGTAACTAGTTTGGAGGATATTGACAGTCTTAACCTTCCATTCTTGACTGCATCAATAGATGACTCCACACTATGGCACAAAATACTAGGGCATGTTAGCATATCCTTGTTAAGAAAACTTGTCAAGAAACAATTGGTAAATGGTCTCCCTAAGATTAAGAAATCTGAGACCAATCTTTGTAATGCGTGTGTTATAAGCAAATAAACTAAGACTTCCTTCAAATCAAAGAACATGGTAAGTACATCCAAGCTAATTGAATTACTTCACATAGAGTTATGTGGACCTGTGAGAATCAGAAGTTTTGGAGAAAATTGGTATGTATTTGTAATTGTTGATCACTACTCACGATTTGTTTGGACAATTTTTATTGCTTCCAAAGACGAAGTCTTTGAGAAATTTCAAGCCTTTGCAGGAAAAGTCCAAGTACAACTTAACCACAAGATTAAAGCACTCCGGTCTGATCATGGGTCAGTATTTGAAAATCAACAATTCATGGAGATGTGTAAACAACATGGAATCAATCACACATACTCGGCACCAAGGAACCTCAACAAGATGGGGTAGTTGAGCGTAAGAACAAAACACTACAAAAAGTAGCAAGAGCCATGCTATTGGGA
Source organism: Limonium bicolor (assembly GCA_023374045.1). NCBI lineage: Eukaryota > Viridiplantae > Streptophyta > Magnoliopsida > Caryophyllales > Plumbaginaceae > Limonium > Limonium bicolor. Next base: position 66,072,106 of record CM041776.1, read on the forward strand.
AGCAGTCTTCCTCAGGTCTTCTGGGCAGAAGTAGTGGCGACCACATACTACATCACAAATAAAACGCTCATATGACCAATCCTCAACAAAACACCCTATGAGATAATTCCAAGGGAGAAAACCATGCATAGGTCACTTCAGGATCTTTAGTTGTAAGTGTTATGCCCACATTAATGAAAAGAATTCCCTAGGAAACTTTGATGCCAGGAGTGATGTGGCCATCTTCCTCGGCTACTCAGAAATAAGTCAGGCATATAAAATCTACAACAAAAGAACATTGAAGGTAGAATAAAGTGTGCATATAGTCTTTGATGAGGTTGAAGTTCATAAGATCAAAGAATCTGATGGAGATGAAGAATTTGGATTTGATCTACCTGAACAAGATCACATAGACAATCCCAAAGATGAATCACCAACCAAAGAAAACTTGCCCGACAGGTCAGCGACAGGTCAACAACAAGTTGATAAGTAGTGAAATAATGATGTTTTAATGTCTTTATACACCTTCATTTACTTGGTGCATAGCTTTTCACCACTTAATAGAGTGTTTTTGTGATTAATAGTGAACTTATACAGTTTGATCTTTTGATAGGTAAAAGCTCACCTTGAGCACACTTGTAGCCCCTTTTAGAGTTAATGTCATGCACAAACAGATTCCCCATCTTAAAGCTTTCCAACCCTAAACGGGGAGCAATTCCGAGCCGTAACGAAGATTCTAGGCCCCGCACAAGTTAGAGAAAAATGTTTTGCAGTCGACCGACCCATGGACCGACCCACACTGGATCTGTCAGAAGCTCATGGAGCAGAAATTCGTCTCTGCATTGGACCGACCCACATTGGGTCGGTCGGAACTTAAAAAGGTCACATGCCCCGTCTTTAGAAGGTCGACTGACCCACGGGACCGACCCACGGTGGGTTGGTTGGACGTGGAAATTTCTCTAAATATTCCAGTTTTGAGGCTGATTCAGAGACTTCCACTTCTACACACTTAGAGACTGAAACAAAGAGAGAGATGTGATTTGGAGGGAAGAAGAAGAAGAAGAAGAAGAAGAAGAGAAGAAGGAAGAAGAGGTAGAAAGCTCACCTTCTCCAAGCTCAACCACCTTCAACAATGGCTCTTTCTTTCTCTCTCTCTCTCTCTTTTATGTATCTCTATGGATGAGTAGTTCTATTTAGCACTTTGGGATGAGGATTTGAACTTGAATCCCCCAAGTAGCTTGTAAGCCCTTACTTCATTAATTATGGTTGTTTTCTCTCTCTTGTTCATTTAATGCTCTAACTTGATCAATTATGGCATTTATGGTGATTCCCAACAACATAAGACTTTGAGTCGGGGGTTGTGACCTAGAAAAGAGAGAAACCCTAGATTGTGCCAGCTTGATTAGTTGGTGAAATTTGGGGCTATTAATGTGGACTTGCAATTAATGCTATCTAGTGATTTGAACTCTCATTGATTTGGGAGTTGGAAGTATCTAGGTAAGAGTTGACTCTTCCATAACCTGGAAGGTCATTACAATAGTCCAAATAGGCAATTTGAGTGAGATGGGTTTATAAGTGAAGTTCGGGTGAATTTAGGTGATAATAACCATCCTAGAGTGCTTTCCATCCAATCCTTTAACAACCAATTTTAGTTTCCATATTTAGTTTGCAATTTCATTTGAATCAATCCATTAAGCTTACCACCGGCTAAACCCCCTTTTTAATTATTGTTCTGTTACCGAATACCGAAACTAGGGAGATATATAGTCAATTTCCTAGTGGAACGACACTGTTTACTACTACCTCGATTGGGTCCACTTGCCCATATTTTGTGATATTGACCTACACATAATTGAACTAACAAGTTTGGCGCCGCCGGGGATATTGATAGTCTCTATCATTTTCCCCAGTTTTGGTATTTCCGGTTTTATTTATTTTAGTTTCCTTTAGTTCTTGTTTATTTTCCCTACTTCTAATATTTAGTATTGCTTGTGGTGAGCTTATTCAGGTACTTTATGTTCTTCTTGTGTATGCCAAGTACCCGATCTAGTGAATCTCCTCTAGCTAGCCCGAGGTCCAAGCTCGAACTATCTTTAAGAAGAATCAGAAAGGATTTGATCAATCACACTATGGCCGGCGTTCACATTGAGCCAGAAATTGAGGATAATGGTCATGGGGATGAACACCCACAAATCTAACACCGACCTCTCAAAGACTACCACCGACCGAACGCCGAAGGAAGAGCTTCAACAATAGTTCTTCCCACCTTGACGCAAGCTAAAGCAGCTCAATGGGCTTTCAAAACCCACTTCATCACCGCCATCCGGGACCAAGGAAAATTCAGTGGGGCGAATCCGGATGATGCTCCAAACCACTTGAGCCTCTTCTTGGATTTTTGCAGCTCCTTCGGTAAAACGGGCAATCTAAACGAGAGGATTCGGCTACAACTCTTTCCCCACTCATTGTCCGACTCAGCTTTGAGGTGGTACCGTAGTCTCCCATCAAATTCTATCCACACATGGGAGCAAATGGCTAGCAAATTTCTTGCCAAGTACTACCCCACAAGTAGGACAAGGCAATTAATTGGTGAAATCAACACATTCTACCAAGTGCCGGGTGGGACTTTGTATGATGCATGGGACTGGTTCAAGGAGCTGCTCATAAATTGCTCCCATCATGGTCTAGATGACCAGTCCTTGTGTCTTTCGTTCTTCAATGGGCTGGACAACTCCAACCATCTACTTGTTAATTCCTCCTCGGGAGGGAGCTTCATGACAAAGTCTCCCGAGGAAGGAATAGAACTCATAGAGACAATGACCGATGACACAAGACAATGGTCTAGAGCCAAGGGAATAGTACCAAGAGCAGCTGGCCTCCTCAATGTGCAACCCACCAATCATCTCTCAGCTCAAATCTTATCTCTCACGAAGATGGTAGAGAAGCTAGCTACTGCTCAAACCGAAATTGTCAAGTCCATAGCTTCTTCATCTTCCGGTCAATCCTCGGAGGGATGTGCCATTTGTGCGGGTCCCCATGACACTCGATATTGTGAAGGGGAGATGAACATGAACCAACAAGAGGATGTGAACTTCATAGGAAACCGAGCATACAACAACAATAATGCGCCATGGAGGAACCATCCGAATTTTTCATGAAGAAATGACCAAGGCCAAGGAGTACCAAACAAAAATTTCAACAACCCAAGGTTATAGACCTCAAGCTCAAAGCCAACCATAAACTTTCAATCCGGGTATAGACCACAAGTAACTCCTCTGGGTTTCCAACATCAACAACAACAAGAGTCCCCCTCATCTTCTTCAAGTGGGACTACAAGGTTGGAGAACCTCATGGCAGATTTCATTGTCACCGCAAAGACCAAGTTCTCGGAACAAGAGGCTTTCAATGCTAATCAAACGGCATTCAACAAAAACATTGAAACCCAACTTGGTCAAATATCTCAATAACTCTCCCAAAGGCCACTGGGCACCTTTCCAAGTCAAACAAAGCCCAACCCGAGGGAAGAGGCCAAAGCGGTAACATTGAGAAGTGGTCGACCCCTTCAAACCTCATCTCCACAAGCTGATCATGAGAACTAAAAGGATCAAAATGAAGAAATTCGAGATTGCCAAGAGGAAGAACAAGAGATTGTTGAGGAAGTTCCTTCTCAACCAAAAAATATTTCCAAGGAGAAGGAGTCTCCTGAATCATCTTCCCCTTCCACTCTTGCTAAACCTTTACTACCTCTTCCGTTCCCAAATAGACTCAAAAAGAAAAATTTAGACGAACAATTTGGGAAGTTTTTAAGCATTTTTAACAAGTTAACAATTAATGTTCCTTTTGTAGATGCTTTGAAACAAATGCCTATCTACGCCAAGTTTATAAAGGACATTCTTGCTAATATGAGAGCAACACTTGGTGCGGAGACGGTGCAACTCACCGAGGAGATCTCGGCGGTCCTACTATGAAATCCCCCTCCAAAACTTGGAGACCCCGGTTTGCCTATAGTCCTTTACTCTATTGGTGATATAAATTATGGTAGTGGATTATGTGATTTAGGTGCAAGTATAAGTCTCTTGCCGCTTTCAATTTTTGATAAACTTGGGATTGGTGAGTGTGCACCCACTGCTATGCAATTGTAACTTGATGATAGGTCATTGGTCTTCCTGAAAGGGAAAGTTGAGGATTTAGTAGTGATTGTAGGGACTTTTGTTTTCCCAGCTGATTTCATCGTTATTGATATGGAGGAGGATGCTAGAGTACCACTGATATTAGGCCGCCCTTTCTTGAGAACTACAAGGACTTTAATATATGTGGAAAATGGAAAAATTTTCTTGAGATTTCATGATGAAAAGCTTGAGTTTGACATGTCTAAGGTAGTGAAGAAACCCGCACATGCGGAAGCTGTTTTTGCCATAGATGTTGTTGACTCTATTTTGCAGGATAATTGCTCTTCTTGTTTTGATTATGATGCTCTCACTGTTTCTTTGACTGAAACTTGTGAAGACCGGCAAGATGAACGGGAGGTAAGAGAGATGGTAGCTGCATTAGACAGGAGGTCAATGCCATATCAGACACATTACCCACCACCGGAACCCTTGGAGTGAACTGCACAAAAGCTCCCTACCTCGGTAGAGAAGCCTCCCACCGTGGAGTTGAAACCCTTACCCTCTCATTTAAAATACGCTTATCTAACTGAACCTTGTGATCTTCCTGTTATTATTTCTTCCTCTCTCACAGGAGCAGAAGAAGACAGTTTGTTGAGGGTGCTTCGAGACCACAAGAGGGCTATTGGGTGGTCCATCTTAGACATCAGGGGTATTGCACCGCATTTGTGCACTCACCGGATCTTCATAGAGGACAACTATAAGCCACTTGTTCAACCTCAAAGACGGTTCAACCCGAATATGAAGGAGGTAGTTAAAAAGGAGGTCCTAAAGCTACTCGACTCCGGAATCATCTACCCATATCCAATAGTCAATGGGTGAGTCTGACTCAAGTGGTACCAAAGAAAGGAGGGATCACGGTGGTGTCGAATGCTAAGGGTGAGCTGGTCCACCAAAGAACAACAACCGGTTGGAGAGTGTGCATCGACTACCGGAAGTTGAACACGGCTACAAGGAAAAATCACTTCCCCTTTCCCTTCATTGACTAAATGTTTGAGAGGTTAGCCGAGCATGACTTTTATTACTTTCTTGATGGCTACTCAGGGTACTTCCAAATCCTCATAGCCCCGGAAGATCAAGAGAAGACCACATTCACATGCCTTTACGGAATATTCGCATATAGAAGAATTCCTTTCGGATTATGCAATGCTCCCACAACTTTCCAAAGGTGTATGATGGCCATCTTCTCCGACTTTATTGAAAAAAACATGGAGGTCTTCATGGATGACTTCTCGGTATTTGGGCTCAACTTTGACTCTTGTCTAAAGAACTTGGGCGCCATTCTCTCCCTATGTGAGGAAACCAATCCAGTACTCAATTGGGAGAAATGTCATTTCATGGTGAGAGAAGGGATTATCCTCGGGCACAAGATCTCCTCCAATGGGATTGAAGTTAACCGGGCCAAGGTCGTTTTCATAGAGAAGCTACCACCACCCACCTCGGTTAAAGACATTAGAAGCTTTCTTGGCCATGTCGGGTTCTACAGAAGGTTCATCAAAGACTTCTTCAAAATCTCTAAACCTCTGTGTGACCTCTTAGCCAAAGATGCAAAATTCGAATTAACTGAATAATGTCTAAAGGCCTTCAACACTCTCAAGGAGTGCCTTGTCTCGGCCGCGATAGTCGTATCATCGGATTGGAGCCTCCCTTTTGAAATAATGTGTGATGCAAGCGACTATGCCGTGGGAGCTGCCCTATCTCACAAAAGGGAGAAGATTCTGAGGACTATCTACTATGCAAGTAAAACCCTCAACGATGCTCTGAAAAACTATGCCACAACCGAGAAGGAGCTTCTAGCGGTTGTCTTTGCATTACATAAGTTCCGCTCTTATCTCTTGGGTAGTAGGGTGATTGTGCATACCGACCACTCAGCTCTCAAATATCTCTTCACTAAAGAGGACGCCAAGCTGAGGCTTTTGAGATGGATCCTTTTGCTGCAGGAGTTTGAGATTGAGGTAAGGGATAAACCGGGCACCCAAAACGTTGTGGCTGATCACTTGTCTCGTATGGAAACACCAGATGATGGTACTCCTATCAATGAACTTTTCCCGGACAAGACCGTGTTCACAATAAGAGAAACTGGTGAGCCTTGGACTGCCAACATCGTAAACTACTTGGTAAGGGGAGTAGTGCCATACGAGATGACATACCAGCAGAGGAAGAAATTCTTCGCCGACATCAAGCACTATTTTTGGGATGACCCTTACCTATTCCGAGTCTGTGCCGACAGGATGATTAGAAGGTGCATACAGATGGATGAAGTTCAGAGCATCCTCACCCACTGCCACTCTTTTGATGTCGGAGGGCACCATGGGCTAGCAAGAACAGCAGCCAAGGTACTACAGTCCGGGTTCTTTTGGAAAACACTTTACAAGGACTGTCACTCCTTTGTTGTCGCTTGCGACCGTTGCCAAATGCTAGGGAACATATCCTGGAAGCACTAGATGCCACTAAATGTGATGCTTGAGGTTGAACATTTTGATCTATGGGGCATTGATTTCATGGGTCCTTTCCCCTCCTCCCACTCCATTCTCTTCATCTTGATGGCGGTAGACTATGTCACAAAATGGGTGGAAGCCATTGCATCCCTCACCAATGATGCCAAGGTGGTGACCAAATTCCTAAAGAAAAACATCTTCACAAGGTTTGGGGTGCCTAGAGCGATTCTCAGCGATGGGGGATCTCACTTCTGTAACAAACAGTTCGAAGCTTTGATGGAAAAATACGGAGTGAGACACAAGGTATCCTTGCCTTACCACCCTCAAACCAATGGGCAAGCCGAGGTGACCAACAGGGAGTTAAAATGGATATTACAAAAGACGGTGAACTCCTCAAGGAAGGATTGGTCCTCAAGGCTAGACGATGCATTATGGGCTTACCGGACAGCATACAAGACTCCCATCGGGATGTCTCCATATCGTCTAGTCTTTGGAAAGGCTTGCCACTTACCCGTTGAGTTGGAGCACAAATCCTATTGGGCTGTGAAAGCCTTAAACTTTGACCTCAAAAGTGCCACCGACAAAAGAAAATTTCAACTCACCAAGCTAGAGGAATTCCGGGAGGAAGCCTATGAGAACAACCGCATTTACAAGGAGAAGGTCAAGAGGTGGCATGACAAAATGATCCTAAGGCGGGAGTTCCATGAGGGAGACCGAGTATTGCTCTACAATTCGAGATTGAAGCTTTTTCCGGGTAAGCTCAAGTCACATTGGTCCGGAGCATTCACCATCACCAAGGTAACCCCATAGGGTGCGATCAAGCTGAAAAGCATGAAAGGTGAGACCATTCATGGTCAACGGGTCTAGGTTGAAGCATTACCTAGGAGGCGACATCGAGAAGGTGGAGGCACGTCCTCTCTACTTACAAGAGCCCCAGGTTTGATCTAACCCTCACTATGGTCTAGCCAAAGACCGTAAAAAGAAGAGCAGCTTTCCGAGAGGCAACCCGGACTACTCTCATGCTATCGTTATTATGCTTGATTTATTTGTTGATTTAGCTTTGTTTTGGTAGTTTAGCTTTGGTGGATTGGTTTACTTGTTTCTTGCTATTGTATTGTGTGTTTCTGCCTATTTTTGTGTGTTCAATCTGGTTGTGGATGAAAATAAGTGTTTAGGGCAAGAAAATATCCATTTTGGGGAGCCTCTGTCTAAGACCGACCCTAGGACCGTCCCTAGGTGGGTCGGTCGGCTCCAGCTTGTGAAAACATTTGGTCTCTGCAACGAACCGACCCACCGACTGACCCTAAGGTGGGTCGGTCGGGTCCAGTTTTTTTTTAAAAAAGCTTTCTGTAACGGACCGACCCACCGACCGACCTTAGGGTGGGTCGGTCGAGTCGAAAATTTTGGAAAAAAAAAACAAAAACGATGCATTTCGTTTAATACAGTTTACCCCCTTTTTTCTGAAACCAGCCCCGTACTTCTTTCTCCCTTGTGAAAACAACCCAGCACCCCATCTTCATCCCTCCTTCCTGTTCTCTCTCGCGACCACTACTCCACCAAGCCACCATTGCCAGTTTCTTCCGGCCGCCCACACCAATCGCCGCCCCTCCCTGCCGCCGCGATGACCACCACCAGCTGCGCCTGCAACCACCCGTAGCAACAGCCCCCAGCCAACCCCTAGACCCAAAATCCCTAAATTCTCCTCAAATTGCCTCAATTTTATTATACACGAATTAGTGCCGTAAATCTGTAATTTTTTGCTCATTTCACTTCTACAAATCATAAGGTATGATATTCTAGCCCTATCTTGTCAATTGTTGCAATTTTTGTGAAAGTTACAATTTAGGCTGATTTACATGCGACCAAACAGGGCCCTAAATTGCAATTTCTGATTTTTGGTGCTTTTGCTAATGGGAATGTGCTTAAATGATTCTATTGGGTCTTGAGTGTGGAATGAGGCTAAAGAATGTGGTAGGGTAATAGTTTTAGCATCTTGTTTAGACTTCACACCACAAATTGCATTATGCTTTAATTATCATGCTTTGCTTATGGTGGGTGGTACTCGTAACTTATACAATGTGGCGAAATGATTAGCGTGCACAGCTGATCCTTATTTGCAAACAGTAGGGCAGTTTTAGGGCTTGAATTTTAGTGTGGCCTTAGTAACCATAATTGGTGATTTGTATGCATTCTTTTCTAATGGACATGGTGATGGGGTGACTAGTGCTGAAATTGCTGCTGTTCTTATTGAAAACCTTCTGGTTGATTTGTGGAGGTTCATAGAACCGGGGAAAAGGGATGAAAACGGGGAAACCATGCCGAAAGTTTTCTAGAAATGCGCCGTTGCTTTTGCTATTCCATATGCTTCATGCTTATTCTTTTCCCAAATGCTTAGTATTCTTCCTATTTTTATTCTAACTTCACATTGTTTGCTATTTGTTTCTTCTTCTTTTGCTTTTCTTTTTCTTTATTATTTTTGTAGAACAATGGCCCACCGCAACCGACATGCAGCTCGAAGGGCAGAAGCCAATGCCGGTCTCCTTGGTGGCAAGTTCATAAACGAAGTCGCCCGTGTGTGGTATAATGCCCCCCGCCTCAAGGAAATCATGCAGGAGAGGATGGTCAACCCCGCCCTTATCGAGATGCTCCAGCTCCGCCCCATCCTCGATGCTATTAATTGGAGCTGCCTCCTGAGCATGGGTGGCCAATACTACCCCAGCCAGAACTATGAGTTTTACACTAATGCCACTGTAGATCGCCATGAGAGGGAGGTATCTTCCTATGTTGGAGGGCGACCGATCACCATCAACACGGAGTCCTTCCAGACCTTTCTTGAGCTGCCATGGGAGGACATGACCTACCGTCACTGGGTTATGCCGGGTGAGCTGGACGTTCACCGGAGGCGATACTTATCCGTCCTTCCGGTCCAACTCCGCAAGAAGAACCAATCAGGGACCGATGTTCGAGTCACGATGACTCTGAACATGGTGACGGATCCGGTCAAGAGGGTCCTGCTGGCGCTTATCCGACACAACCTCCTCCCCTGGGACAACAAAGACCTCAACACTACCGACTGTTTCCTCGTGGATTACTTTGAAGTGCCAGATCTCGACAGGCCGATGTCCCTCTCTGGCCGAATGTGCAGACATCTGTTGCAGATTACCGTAAAGAAGGACACCCAGCATTTGGGTTTCCCCTTCTTCCTCCTTGAGGCAGATTGCCCGGCTGAGGCTGCCGACTGATGGACTTCAGGCCAGCCCTCCCATGGAGATGATTAACGATTACATGATGAGGGGGATGGGGTTTACTCAGACCGCGGATGGCTGGCACAAGGCCGACGCTCAGACTGGCGGGGAGTCTTCCTCGGAACCCTTCGCTCAGCCCTCGCCTCTCATGCTCCTCCCTCCTTCACCATCGACCGGCGTTGTATATGAGGAGCGCTTCCAAGAATACCAGCGTCAGGTAGCTGAGCACCAGCGCCTGGTTGCAGAGTAGCAGCGCTTGATGGCAGAGCAGATCCGAGCCCTTCAGGAGCAGATGGCGCGTGGCCACCCCCTCCCCAGTAGTTCTTTATGGAAAAATATGGATTGTCACTTTTCTTGCACTCTTTAGACTTCTTTTGACTGCTGTTTAAGTTTCTTGACATTTACATTTCACACTCTAGCTTTGCAGTCTTTCACTTTCTACTTTAGTATTTTCTTTAATGCACTTTCCCCCTTTTGCTTACTAATTATGGCCTTTTTACGAATTCTTTGGAATTACGAGTGCGCCTAGTTTCCTTTTTGCCTTGCATTGTAGTTATATACTTTGAACTCAAGAACTCCTCAAGGGTGAGTTAGGACACATGCAAGAGGAACTCTTGCAAAAAATTTCCTAGGGCCTTCGACTTCCACACGTCAGAGCTAGCGCTTCAACGCCCCGAACACTCGCAAGTGTAGGGGAATTCGGTCAACCACTCGCACCTTCTCAGGGGAGTCATCATTCTCTCACTCCTAAACATTTACGCAATGCGTTAAACTTTTGTACTTTATGTTAAGTGCTTCGAAAAGGTCTTATGTTTCACTGGTGGAACGCGACCCATTAATTACGGTCCAAAATCGTGTATAATTACGGTTCTGGACCGTAATCTACGCGGGCGTCAATAAAGATGGCGTTTCTTTAATTACGGTTTAAAACCGTAATTAAAGTCCCTTTTCCGGCCCGCGTGTCATTGACTTTACATTACGGTTATTGTAAAACCGTGATCTAAAGTCCTTTGGCGCGCGCGAACCAAAGGACTTTAGATCACGGTTTTACAAGTAACCGTAATGTAAAGTCGACACTTTAGATGACGGTTTTGGCAATAACCTGAATAATGAGGACTGTAACACCCCAACTTAAAACTTAACAATAAACGGTAACTGCAACGGAAATTCGTAACTTAAACATTAACTAAAACGGGTCGGTGTTACACGCCATTAGCCACCCGTGCTCAAGGCTAAATACGCACATGTTATCGGTTTGATAGACAGACTCCGAGCAATAGGTACTAGCATCCAAATACTTATAAACAACAATACCGAGTGTATATATACTAACCATCACTGTAATTCTGATGCTAACCAAAATATACGACCACAGGAGCACAGACACATCCCGGGTCCATCATCCAAAAGATAAAAAAAGTATTTCATTACACCTAGGAATTAAAGCCATTCCGCTTCCTCGATCCTCATCCTGCAAAATGAAATATGGTGCCCCAAAGGGGCTCAGCAACCCATGGCTGGTATGATTAACATGCAGCCCGTCGGCTACCGGGATACACGCAACTAATTGTCATGATAACATGACATTAATTTAACATACAACATACATATGCATAGCAACAAGCATTGCATTGCAACAAGCATTGCATAGCAACAACAACATACAACATACAGGAACGTTTCACTTCAGGAAATGAACCAAAATTAGTTAGCCAAATTTGGTAGCCTAGAGAATGATTTCAATCTCATGTTAAGCTTGTTACATAACTCGTTACCGTTCTGTTTGTCGAACGAATAACTTATCGCAAAGATGTGTCGGATATAGTGATCCAAGCACACCGTACATATAGACCCCCTAGCCTGATCAAAAGTCAGGTAGGTAAGCCTTGGTTAGGCTTGCGGGTGATTGCAATCCAAGAAGGAGAACAACCATAACATAAAGAGGGTCGAATCTGATTCAGATATCGACTCCCGTACATACACGCGTGACGGAACTACCAGATTCCTCACCCCCGGTTATACTCTTGTTAGTAGTTCCATTGTTGGAACTTAACTCATCAATTCACACCATAGGTGTTTAGGTCCAGTTAGGCACACAAGGGAGATGGGATACATTTTAATAACATAAACCACAACCAACTCAAACATAGCCGTGGTTAGAACGTTCCTTAGTTGAAACGTTAAAACCGAGTACCACTCTCTTATGTATCCTGGTTTAGTTAACTAACGGGTTAGCACGTACTCAAGGTTAACGATACCGGTACACACACGCCACAATAATAACAATGACTGTAAACTCATTTCATGATTTAAGTCTTACAAAGTCTTAAACTGAAATACCTCGAACTTAAATATAGTGATTAAGATTAGTCTAATCTGTATTTAAGAGCCTAATAACGCCTAAGCAAGATTGGTAAGGAAAAATAAATCCAAAAGAAATAAAGAAACACTTAAAAAGCGAAAAACGCTAAATAAGCGTTAAATAACCATAGAAGGAATGAGACCTCGATTAGCGTATTATATGGATTCTAAAGGCTTAATAAGGCCTAAATAATATGTGGGAACAACTCCCGAAGAAAAAGGACCCAAATAATGTATTAAAACACTAATAGAGCTTTAACACACATTTTTCGAGAAAACCCGAAAACGTGATTTTAAGTGGTCAAACGAACCCGTAAAAAATATAAATCATTAAATAACAATAATTAAGCATTAATGGAATCTTAATAACTAATAAAATTAAAGAAACAAGAAAATTCCGGAAAACGGGCCCGGTTAGTGAATAGTACCGAAACCAGGTAAAATAACGAGCGTTTTCTGTAAAAGATGAAAAACACTCCAGCTTACATATACATGTGGGGCCGGTTTTATTAATAGAGCAGCCCCTCACACACACACAAAGTAAATAAAGAAAGAAAGAAAAAGAAAGAAAAGGAGGAAAAAGTACAAAAAGGCAAAAGCACCTCTCTCCTCCCATTTCCCTCTTCTCTCTCTTCTTTCTTTCTTCCCCACCGTCACCTTCCTCCTCCTCTTTGGTTTGCTGGCGATTTTTCTTCCCTTCCATGGCAGCCCACCTTCTCAAGCTTGCCCAAGTTTTATTAAAGCTCCAAATCAAAAACAAATTACATATTTGAACTCCCCTCATCATTCTCTACACTTCTCTCTTTTCAAAATCCTAAAATAAGGAAGCTCATCTCCATGGGTTTTCCCCATTCAAAGAGAAAATGACATCAAAGTAAAGCTTGGAGTCTCCTCTCTCCATTAAGGTAAAAATCTTCATGAAAAACTCATGATTCCTCCATTCTCCTTTGTAACCGATTTTTACCCCCTTATAATGCTCCATTTTTCTCTCTCTTTTGAGCATCAATTCAACCTTGCAATGGTGGTGGAATCACCTTCTTGAACCAAGGGCTAAAACCCCTCCTAAAAGCTTCAAAAGATAAACCCTAGAAATTGTGTATTAAGCTCTTCAATGAATTAATATAAATCTAAGGGTTAGGATTTTAATTACACTTGTTTATGTGTGCTTTGGGTGATGGGAAAGGAGTTTGGCAACTCCATTCCCCATGTGACCGATTGGTGCAAGAAAGAGAGGAGGAGAAATGGAAAAGAAGTGAAGGAAATTATAAACTCAAGGTAAGAGCTCCTTCTTAATGCTATATTTTAATGCTTTAGAGTAATGGGAATGAGAAACAGATTAAAGAACCCTAAATGTGTACTAGTATTGTATTTTATGGAAGTTTGAGTATTTGTGAGCAAGTATGTGGATTGTAGGCCTTGGAGCCAAATAATTGTATATGGGTATTAGTATTGTGGTTTGAGGATGTAATGATAAATTGGTAATGATTTAAGTGCTGGTAGGACCCTTGTAAGGGTGTGGCTAGATTAGGAAATTATATTGGTGAGAATGGATATGTGTGGACAAGTGAAAATTGTAGGTGAACTATGGCAAAATTTTAGTAGGAATTGTGCATTAAGAATGACTTGGTGTATGGGAAAACCAAGGTGTATTGGGTTTAGTAGAGATGTTTAGAAACCATGGATAGGTAGTTGTAGTATGAGGATATAAGATGTAAAATCTGTAGCAGAGGTATTGAAATGTGTTGGAGAAACAAGGAAGAATTAGTGTGTAGGACTTAGTAGAATGAGTATTGGACTGAGTAAGACTTGGGTTGAGCATAATGCAAATGAGGCAATGAAAGAGCCATAGGATTGGTGGGAAGAAGAAAGGAAAAATCTGTAGCATTTGTGGGAGAAGAAAAACTGTAACAGTGGAGGAAAATTTGACAGTGGCATGTATTATGTAACAGATTTGTATATACCTAGATTAGGTTAGTTTTGATTGCCTAATTAGGGTCAAAACACCCTATTATATGTAGGAATATTGGGGAAGAAGTTGGTAGAAGTTTGGAGTTGAAACATAATAAAAAACTAGCATATATGTAAAAACTGCAACTGGTCCGGGTTCGTAAACCAGTACAGGAACCCGGACCAGGCTGAAAACAATACAGAACGTAATACATAAGTGGTGGTTCGGGTTTGTAAACCAGGACCTAAACCTGGACCACCTCAAAATCACACCCGAGAGAAACACAAATGAATGGTCCGGGTTTGTAAACCAGAACCTAAACCCGGACCACCCTTAAATGTTACCCGAGACTTTTCAGACCATGTGGTCCAGGTTTGTAAACCCGGACAGTAACCCGGACCACACCAAATTTTGCACAGAAAGTGTTTTAAAGCTAATCTAAGGTAGGGTAAAGAAGGGTAATGATAGTATAAGGTAACTAAGACATGATTAATGTTGTTTAATGGTCATTAAGGCCATAAACAAGCTTATAGAATAATTTTAAGTAAGTAACATGAGTAAAGGTTGATAAGTGTGAAATATAGAGCCTTTTACGGGTTTAATTTGCCGATTATTCATATTGGTTTGGTTAATATTTCTCACTTATGATATATTTTTCCTGTGATTTGTGTTTAGATAATAATTGATACATTTTATGTTTAAAATGCAGGTAAAAGTCAAAGAATTGCATTCTTCACTTCACAAGCTTCGCAACGCAACAAACGGGGAGCAAAACGGAGTCCAAACGAAGAATATACGCCTGAAACAAGTTTCACTCGTCAGGATGCTGACATGTCCGAACTTATGTCCGAACTTTGATGTTCGGACAGAGGTCGAAACTTTCTGAAAATTTGTCCTAACATGCGTCCGAACTTCCAAGTTCGGACGTCGCGTACAGAATTCGAAAATATGCATTTTTAAGTGTTAAAAATGCCTATTTTTGTTATAAAAAGTCACTAAGGGTTGGGGGAAAAGAGCCATTCACGCCAGATGCCTCAGAGAGGCTCTCACATCACGCCTCCCCTCGCTCCTTCACCATCACCATCGATCATCACCATCACCACCATCATCTTCAACCTCTAGCCCGGCGAACTCCAGATCTGGACAGCGGAGCGAATTTAGAAGTTTTCTATTCCAGATGATTTCTCAATCTCTTTTCTTTGTCTGTTTTGTGAATATGTTTGGCTAGTAGGGATAACTCTGGGGAATGGTTGTTCGCAATGGATACAAGAGAGTTAGAATTTCTGTAATTTGGTTATGAGATTGTATCAGATTGTTTCTAGGTTAATGCTAATCATTCATCTTCTCTATTAAATTTGCGCATTTATAGAGTTGTTTTGCGAATCCTGTTTTGATCAGATAAGGTGATTAACAGGAAGTTCAAATTAATCTGGAGATTTGTTGGAAGATTATTCGGATAGATAATTTTCCTGCAAATGCTAATAATTCTTTGCACGTATTCCGCCTATATGTGTTTTGCCAACTGCTAGATTAGAGTTGACATGTTCTGATAGGTGAGCTCTTCCTTTAACTAAGATTTAGGATTGAAGAGAGCTTAAGAATTGGCCTTTCCGTTTCTCATAATTGAATTGTAGATTTTGCTAGATTTATCCAGCAAAGAATTGTCCGAACCCGGAGTTTGATTCATTTTATCAAACTCATCATTTACTCTCATTAATTGTTCATTTTAAACTTTGATTTGCATTTATTCAATTCAATCACAAAAACAATCCACAACCCCCTGAATTTCCAGTTTTCTTAGGACTTAGGCTTATTTATTCAAGTCCCGTGGTTCGATATCTGGTTGCTTAACTTTCTATACTATAGTGACCGGGATTTTTGCAACTCGACAGGATTTTCATTTTATTAATTTCTAGGTTTATCACTTTAGTTTTAGTAGAACATTTTCCCTGTTTGCAAAGGTATTTAAGTAACAATGAGTTAGTAAGTAAAAAAACTGGGAAACAGTAGGGAAAGTAATGAGTAAGGTTAATCATAGATCATTAACCACCCAACTCTATATATATGCTAGGATTCGAATAGTTGAACACCGAAGAGGAGTCGGTGAGTCCAAATCAATGGTGAAAGGTATAATTTCTTCATGCTCTGTATCCTAACCTGGTTACCCCGATTTGTGTGCTTATGTGATCACCCAAATAAGATAAATGCATGAATCGGACTTATATTGCACTTAATCGTGTTTGAACTATATTGTTCTTGTTGTTTTCTCTTGAACATTAGTTTGTATAATTCATGAAATGAATGGATGAGAATGAAATGTATTTGCAACGTGTAGTGTACTTGTGTAGAATTTTATACCTTGGTATGGATGTGTATGTGTGTATTGCATTATTGTGGTCTGGATGTGATGACTTCTACTAATTCCTAACTACCTAACTTCTAACGTAAGTATTGAGTAAATTGGAATGAGTAGAAGTCCGATATAGTTTCGGCCACGCGTGAGGATGAGGAGACACAAGAGGTTGGATCCGATTCCTGGTTCTTAAACTTGTCCATGGCCTAAACCCCTTAAATGGGTAGCATCCTGGATTAGTGAACCAAGTAAATCCCGGTGGTGGGACGGTGTAGTCCCCGGGCCGGAGGTCTCGACGACTTAACTTGAGTAAGTAGTAAGTAAAGTAAAGTATTGTATGAGTAATGGTCTTGGCTGGTGTAAGTCATTGACCCGGAGTAAAAGAGTAATCCCCACCCGATTAACCCGGGTGGACAAATGGAGCTAACAAGTATTACGTATTGAGTATGTAATGTGTATGTATTGTGTATGGGTATCTCAGAAGAAGGTAAGTAAGTATTGGTTGACTTGTATTGTCTTCCTTGTATGTATTGTACTGTGTGTATGCATGTATACCTTGTGTAGTATTGTAGTATGAAGTATGGAAGCATGTATGTATGTATGTATTGTAGAATGAACTGCATGTATTCGACCAAGTGGTCAGTATACCCTCGCTAGTACGCGAGGTATGCGGAAGTCATATGCAGCGAAAGCTGAGCCCCTAGAGGCAACGTTTTTAGTGTGCAGGTACCCGAAGCGGACATGATCACAGTAAGAGACCGACAGCTAAGTTTGGATAGCTAGGAGTGAAATGTAGATAGTAGTGAATTGTACAAGGCTTGTAGCCTAGTGGTAGAAGTGTACCAAGGGGTATACTGTAACACCCCTACCGCTAATACTGTCATTGCCGTCCAATCTCCTTATACAATCCAGATTCACGCAGCGGATTCTTACATACTCCACGGTGGGTGATACAGTGCCGTTAGTCACCCACGTGACTAACAAGGCTACTACTTCTACATACAGCATCGGTCTGATGGACCGGAATATCCGAGTGCTACACAAGTGCAAGTCTTACTACAATTACGAATCAAATGCTACAATTCCATTCCATACAATCCACAAGTTCAATACAATACAATATCATTCACCGAGTTTACTAGGATCCTTATACACGTATAATACCTCCTCCAAGCTCATACATACTCACTAAGAGTCTACATCTACCCATTCCTCACAACTACTTACTTCCTAAGTACAAGAGTGTGCCATTTTGTACACCTCTACATTCTACTACTAACTATCCAAATGTAGTCACCGGTCTCGTACCTTGACCATATCTGCTTCAGTACCTGCACACTAAAAACGTTCCCCCGAGGGGGTCAGCTTTCGCTGAGCATGATAACCGCATACCCCGCGTACTAGTGAGGGTACGCCGACAATACATGCGATTGATTTCATTCAAACATACATGCATACATGCTCTTATACATACTATTACAATACATTACGCAAGGAATACATACATACACATCATTACACACTCTTCAATACATACAGGGTAACCATACAAGCCGTCAAATACATTCTTACCCTTCCGAGATACGCAATACACAATACATATACAATACATACGCAATACATACACAATACATGTCCTTGTTAGCTCATGTTGGTCCACCCGGGTTAATCGGGTGGAGATTACTCGTTTACTCGTTCCACAGTACTTACGCATACATACTCATACTCATACATACTTACTTACTTACTTACTCTTACTCATGTTAAGTCGTCGGGACCTCCGGCCCGGGGACTACTCCGTCCCACCACCGGGATTTACTTGACTCACCAATCCGGGATGCTACCCATTTAAGGGGTTTGGGCCGCGGACCAGTTTAAGAGTTAGGAATCGGATCCAACCTCTTGTGTCTCCTCATCCTCACGCATGGCCGAAGCTATATCGGACTTCTACTCATTCCAATTTACTCACTTAAGTTAGGAGTTAGGTAGTTAGGAATTAGTAGAAGTCAACATCCAAGCCACATACACATTACATGTACATATACATCCATACAAAATCCATTACAATATACAAGTACACTACGAAATACAATACACTCCATCATCATTCATATATTTCATGAATTATACAAACTATTGTTCAAGACAATATCGAGAACAATGTAAACAAGCACAAGTAAGTGCAAAATAGTCCGATTCATGCATTTATCTTATTAGGTGATCAAATAAGCACAAAATCGGGGTAACCAGATTAGGATACAGGGCATAAAGAAATCATACCTTTTTCTGCAATTTACTTTACCGGTGCCTTCTTGTTCCTTAGTCCTTATTTGTTCCTCGAGTCCTATTCTTGAACCCCCGGCTACATGCCAAACGGTTCAATCAATACTACGCATTACATTACATACATAATTGCTACTCCTGTACTTACCCCGTCAGTCCCTGTTTCGGTTTCACTTACTGTTTCTTATACTTACCATTGTTTACTTTCTCTAAGTTTGTTTCCTTACTTACACCGGTTTACTTACATATACGTACATATGTATATGTGGGTTAT
Organism: Limonium bicolor; assembly: GCA_023374045.1. Lineage (NCBI taxonomy): Eukaryota > Viridiplantae > Streptophyta > Magnoliopsida > Caryophyllales > Plumbaginaceae > Limonium > Limonium bicolor. Next base: position 66,091,150 of record CM041776.1, read on the forward strand.
ACATATATACATATATATTATTATTATTTAATTTAAATTTTTGTTTTTTTTGTAGACTCGACCGACCTTACCCAGGTCGACCCAGGTCGGTCAAAGTCAGTAGGTACTCACGCTGGAAAATTACAGGGCCGACTGACCCTTGCAGTCCGGTCCCAAGGTCGGTCCATTCCAGTGAGTTTTGGTTTCGAAATTCTGGAGTCGACCGACCTTGCATGTCCTGTCCCAAGGTCGGTCCATTCCAGTAATGTTTACAGTACAGTGAATTTTTAGCCGACCGACCTTGCAAGTCCGGTCCCCAAGGTCGGTCCATTCCAGAAGCTTTCCGCCCTTTGTAAATCTGGCTCGACCGACCTGTGCAAGTCCGGTCCCAAGGTCGGTCCGGCCCAGTAATTTGCATTTTTATTTTCTGTTTTCAGTCCCTCTTCTTACCCATTACTTCCCCATTGTTCCTACACTTAATCCCACAAGTTTTAACACTAATTAAACCTCCTCAATACCCCCTTAGTTCATCCCTTAATTTATCACACCATTCTATACTAATCCACTCACTTGTTTTCTAAATTCATTCCATCACTTACACATAGTTTTTCCTACTTGCATTTGCTACAAATTTTCAAAACTCAATTCTCCCATCCAATACTTTCTACTACCGACACAATTACTAGCATCCCAATCATTCCCAATAATTACAACCATCTATACTCCAAGTCCAACCTTCATTTTACCAAGTCTTATACTCTAGTTCTTCCTTAGTTTCCCAAGGCAAATTCCAATATTCTTTGCTACAGATTTTATATCCTTTTCTCTTACCCACAACTACTACTCCATAGTTATTAAACCTCTCTACTACACCAATACCACCTTGGTTTCCATTCACCAAGTCATTCTTAAATACATAATCTCTTACCAAAATTTTGCCCTAGTTCACTCTACTCTTCTACTTAGCCATACACATAATTTCTTCACCAAGTTCATTCCTATTCTAGCCACAACCTACAAGGGTCCTACCAGCCAACCAATACAATACCAACTCACAACTCAATACTTCCTCAATCCACAATACTAATACACATATCAATATACTTGGCCTCTAAGGCCCACATTTACTTACTATTCCCAAATACTCAAAACTTCATAAACTCAATACTAATACAATAGTTTAGGTTCTTTTTAGTGTTTACCCATTCCCATTACTCTATAGCCCTAGTAATTAAAACATTAGGAAGGAGCTCTTACTTGAGCTTATTTTCCTTCATCTCTCTCTCTTCCTTTTCTTGCACAAATCGGTTTTTGTGGGAATGGAGTTGCCAAACTCCCTTCCCATCACCCTAGCATACAAAACAAGTATAATTAATATCTACCCTAGATTTATACTAACTCATTGAGATGTTTAACAAATTTCTAAGGTTTACCTTTGGAAGCTTCTAGGAGGGTTTTAGCCCTTGGTTCAAGAAGGTGCTGCTCTCACCACCATTGGAGGGTTGAAGCAAAGCTCCAAACAAGAGGAAAAACAAGGTAAGAGATGGAGAGACAAAAATATCGGTCATACACATGGAGATGGAGGAAAGTGGGTCTTTCATGGAGATTTTTACCTTGTTGAAAGAGGAGACTCAAAGCTCCATAATGGTGTGCTTTTCTCTTCAAATGGGGAAAAACCATGGATATGGAACTCATCTTTTCGAATTTTGAAAAGAGGGAATGATAGAGGAGGATAGTGAATTACAAATCTGTATTTTTTTGAGTTTGGAGCATGAATGGAGCTTGTACAAGGAGAGGAATAGAGGCAGCCATGGAGGGCTCCATTTTCGCCCACAACGAGATAGAGAGAGGAGAAAATCTTGGAGAGAGGTGAGGAAGAAGAATAAGAAAAGTGCGAGGGAGAGAGAGGGAGGAAATGTTTTATGGCTTTTGCTTTTTTACTTTCCTCTCTCTTCCTTCTCTTTCTTTTCTTTCTTTTCTTCTAGCTTAGAGTGTGTGTGAGTGGGTGACTCCCTAAATAAAAAAAACCGCCCCCACTATATTAGTAAGCTGGAGCGTTTTTTCATCTTTTACAGAAAACGCTCATTATTGTACCCGGTTTGGATACTATTCACTAACCGGGCCCGTTTTCCGGAATTTCCTCTTTTAATTATTTTCATTGACTATTAAGCTCCCCATAAATGCTTAATAATTGTTATTGATGATTTTATAATTTTACGGGTCCGTTTGACATTTAAGGTCAACGTTTTTGGTTTTTCTCAAAAGACGTGCGCTAAAGCTCTATTAGCGTTTTAATGCATTTTTGGATCCGTTTTCTTCGGGAGTTGTTCCCATATATTATTTAGTCTTATTAAACCTTTGGAATCCATATACAACTATCCGGGGTCTCAACCCCCTATGGTTATTTAACGCTTATTTAGCATTTTTCGCTTTTTAAGTGTTTCTTTTTATATCTTTTGGATTTATTTTTCCTCACCTATACTACTTAGGCATTATTAGGCTCTTAAATACCTATTAGGATAATTTAATCGCCACATTTAAGTTCGGGGTATTTCAATCTACCCCCCTTAAGAACTTTTGTCCTCAAGTTGTTCGAGGTTATAGGTTTACAACGCTTACTCATTCTTACATGCCTAATAACAAGTCACACATTCTTCCTCCTTACAATTCCCTTTATCCATTACTCACGGTCTCTACATTCCATAGCCATACCATGTACATAATACTACAATCCACGTTACTACCCATCATTGTTCCACCTTACCACGTTTTCACACATATACAATGCAAAAGCTATCCCCAAGGCAATGCAAACACAATACAATCCCGCGCACTTAGGTCATCTAGACACAAGGACTCCTCTAATGCCCTGCTGCCCTTGTAATAATCATGTTACATACTATCTTCTCCGGATAAGCTTCTAACCCAAATCTTTATTCTCAGTCTAAGGGAAAACCTTTCCACAGCTAATTAAACACTTTCTAAAGCATACAACTCCAAATTCCAATTTATATTCATTACTTCTATCATAAGCGTGATTCTTGTGACCACTAATGGGGAACTTCAAGAATCGTTCGACCCTGATGTGATTAGCACCAGTGTTGAACTATCTTTCCACTCCAATTTGTGTTCGGTTTCCCTTGATCTAATTAGGATCAAGTTATCGACTTCCCACATCAGTTTCAAGCAAACAAATAGTTTAATGTTTTCATTTCTATCCTTTTACCCTTTCTAGTCGTGATACAAATTCGTACATCTCCAAAGGATGGAATCAGTCCATCAATCATCCTCACTCTACTTCCCAAATGCTTTACTCCGTGGTTCAACACCTAAATGCTCATTCCATCAACCTTCAGTACTTCCATCCATTACTCTCCATAATTCCAATTATTCTAACTAGGGATACCATACTGTAGAATTAGTTTGTTCTCCATTTACTTCTAATAACTTACTTACAGATACACTACTCTTAGAATTCATTCCTCAACTACTCTCATTCATTTCGTACTACTTCTTCAAGGCAACAATACTTGTGGAGCTCCGTCCACTACTCGTTACTTTTCTTTTACTAATACTCTTACATGTGTTACAAGGTAGGTATAATCCATCCCATGGTATCTACATCTCTCATGCCATTACCATAATTACAATATGAATGAATACTTATGTTTATTTAACTAGTGTCAATCATCCATTCGATTCTCATTTGTGCTATGCACATATGGTTTATGTGTTTTTTATAAAATTCACATTATGCGTTTTTCGCTCTACCCTACCCCTTAAAAGGGATTACGCAATGTAATCTACCATATGTTATTGTTAATAAACATTGGTTTACTCAATATGGGCAATCTGAAGCGTTTTAGCTTCTTTACGGTTTGTTACATAATATGCCCTTGTCAAAGGGTCCTAATCATAACAATGTTTTAGTCTTTGCACCAAGGATTCCTATATGATTTATTTAACTCATAATTAATTTGGTTCCAGCCTATTCGGCTTCAAGGCATTAATAGCCATTCTACTATGCTTACTAGGTATATTATCTCCTAGCTAGGGCCCACTAGCTTCTGCTGCGCGACCCTTATAACTTGGGTTATTCACCCTTCTTGTTATCCTTAAAGTGCTGTACATCACCTTTTATCTGTCTCTTATGGAAATGAGGTTTACAAGCAATGCGGTATTCTTTTACCGTTGTTTGAACTCAATGGGTTTAAATTTGTAACCAGCTCTCTGGTAATCTACTGCTCATGCTATTCGTGCTTCCATGATTGTTCACTATGTTCCTCCGACTTATTGTCGGGCGTGGTTAAGTCACTACTTAGGTGTAGTGCTTCCTCTGGTGTCAATAGTTTCTGAATCATACTAGTTCTTCTGGTTCAGTACAAGTGTTCTTTACTTTTATGACCTTGCATTCCTATGCATCAGTCCAATTGACTTTCTTAAGTCTCCCTTCACCTTCTATTCCAATGGAATTCACATCTCGTGATTGTTAGTGTGTTTTACCCTCTTCGTGCATCTTTGGCCTTAGGCCGCACGGTGTGTAGCTAAACTTGCTTAGTTGGCTTATGCCATGTTGTTGTGAAAGGAAGGGTTTATTACGATTATATTCTCCATATCCCTTGCCATCCCATTAGATCCTTAGCTGCTCAAGTGCAATACCAAAACACTCAGTCATACAGAGTGCATAGGCGTAAACGCTTGGCAGTAAGTCACTTATGAGATAGGAAAGAATATTTCTATCTATCATCTCATACTTATACTCCGTGTCATTATCTGCTACTTCCTCGTAGCGGTCGCTTGCTGCACACCGTATTCTTACTCATTGTACGACATTGTTTTTGCTGTTTCTGTTACTGTGGTAGTTCCTCTTTACTTATTGCTATTGTCATCGGCACCATTTCCTTATGGTGTGATTACACTAGGAGGTTCCTAGTTCATATGTATGACGGTTGTCATAGCATACGACAATCTTATTATCTTCCCAGTGTGGAGATGTTTCATTTCAACTTAGGTTTCATGTGTAGGTCAGCTTACCTCACATTCTATCATCATTTATGATACAATTTACCAAGTATCTTGGTTGACCAAGGATGAGGTAATTCATCGGGTTATAAGCTCTCTTGAGCGTTGGTCATTCGTGGTGTCCAATGTGCATTCGCAATGATTATTTTTGGCATTACTGTTTCCAGTGCTGAGCATTGGTTATAGGCTCTAGCTGTGCCATTTCACTTGTATGCATATCACCGGGACATCCCAAGAAACTTCAGGGGTTTTCTGGTCCCGTTCTCTAATAGAAGAGTATTTTTATCACTGATAGGTGAAGGTTCTTGTTGAGGGTTTGTCGCCACTCATACGTCCAGAGCAAGGTTACTATGTTAGTACCTGCTTATGTACTGCATATGGAGTATACTTACTCCTTTAAGTCGCGATGGTTTGGAATGTCTTTTCCTTGTTTCATCGCCTCTTGGCAATATCTATATGCGTAGGCTCTATTGTTATAGTAGATGGAAGCCTCTTCTAAGGGTTCACATCTTCACCACCTTGGTGGTCTTCGATTAATGAGGGGTACTTTTCCTCGGGTTTCCCGTAGTGTCCAAATGTGGACTAGGCCAATGTTGGCATCATCATGATTCTTATGCCTCTGTGCTACGATTGCTACAGAAGGAATGAAGGAAAATTAAGAGTTTGTCTGCTGTATACTAGGGTGATGCTCTAGTGACAGTGACATTGAGATAGCCATTAGTCCAAGCCAATCATAAAGTTGGGTTTGAATTGATGGTCCAGTTGTTGATTTCTTGTCGTATGAGGCCATACCTCTTGCAAGTCTTGTTAACAAATGGTGCAGGTTTTGCAACCGTTTAAGTTTATATAACGTATGTGGTTTACGGAATCTGAGCCTTATTGCTGCAAGCTATGCTCTTTGCAAGCTGCTTATACATGTTTCCACTCCTTGTATACCCCATAGGTTGGAGGTACTGTTGGGCTCCATGGTAAGTCGTGACATCACGCTTCCGTTCGTGGGAGACCCTTTAGGCAATTTGGTGCTAATCCGAGCCTTCTGGTAATTTAGGGTATTTCCTATTAAGTGAAATCCCTTCGGTGTCCTAACCGAGTGTTCATTCTAGCTCCCGTGCTCTTATCACGATGCTTTGTTCGACTGTTGTTAACTCAGACACCCTTCAAGGATCACTCCTGGGTGTTGTTGGTTATGCCGTTACATCCGGCTCATGTTTATGATATGTTGTGCCTACTATACCGCCTTGTGGTATTGTATTTGAGCTATCTCCTTTAGGGTTATAACGTCTCCCGTTCTTGGGTAGACTGTTTATACTTGCTCCTAGTGCTTAACACTAGGTTTAATATCCTCTTCAACGATGGATTATACCTAGCGGTAATCTTTTGACTGCTCTCGGGAACTCTGTCCCGTTTGTTGAGTATTGTTGTGTTCACATTAGGACTTTGCCTTACTATGTTCAAGCTGGGTATCCTTTCCAGCTGTCAGGTAGTTGCTTGAATTATTTGAGACATATCCAATGTCTATGCTTGTTAATCTGTGCGCTTTGCACTTCCTAATCCTCATTCCTTATCTTAAGATGGATTCTTGAGTGCTTTATACTTATTTCTTAACTGAGTCCCTTCTCCTGGATCTCCTGAGGTGTCCAGTTGTCCTGATTTGAATTTACTCATGGTCCGTAGAACGGAGTTGACTACTTCCCGTGTTTCGTGCACTACATGTATACATACGTGGGGTACCATATTGACACGCTACCACTTACCTAACTATATGTCAGGCCCGCAAGCTCCTTCGGAGTGCGGTTGTCCCACATCCCGTAATTGGGTACACCCGTAGTGCTCGTCACACGCCTAGGTGAAGTATTCTATTGTCAACTCCTCTTGTATCATCCTATGATACTCACCGTAATTTTGTTGGTTTTGTCTAAAAATCCAAGGTTTAGAAAAAAAGGTTTGTGGTTTTGGAAGAAAATTTGGGTTTTAAAATTGTAGTTCGGTGTCGAAAGAAGTTCTTCATGGCGTCGCCATGTTTGAGGTCTTGACCAAGTACAGCTTCCTGCTGACTGGTATATCCTTGTATAATGGTCGGGCCGTTAGGCCTTCCCCAGATTTCCATTCTTCCAGTTTTTAGGATGTGTAATCCTGTAGTCGCTACCTTACGGTCTCAGTACATTACTATGCGCTTGTGGTGTATTAGTGTTCCTCTACCTGTTCCGGTCCTTACTGCACTTGCCGTGGCAAGTGCGTGGTACTGTTGGTTTTTGGTTAAACCTATACCGGTGTTGGTATGGTTTCCACTTGTATTTAATATTCTTGTTGACTCTTCCCTTGATCATATTGATCTATGTCTGGGATACTCTGTCCTTTTAAGTAGTTTCCCATTGATGTTGACATGACTGTCATTGATCGGGATATTTCTCCAATCCTTGGAGATTCCCATTTATTTGTCTCGTGTTTTCCTTGTTGCTCGTTTCCACCCATTTATCGTGGTCATTGAGCCTTAGCTTGCTTAGGCACTAGTCTTGTAGTCCTATCGGATTATATCCCGTGGATGTTCTTGTAGTTGTCTGAGCTATATTGGCCAGGTATTGCAACCTTAATGGCGTCGTGGTTTTGGAGTTAACCGCTTCCGACTATGTCCTTAATCAGCTAGCATACCGTTGGTGGTATTATTCAAGTATTACTATCCCGTAGACTTGTGTCTCGGGTTCCGTTACTGCTCCCCTTTTCATTCCGTTGCACGGTTAGTGCTTCTTTCCCGCTGTTGGTTGACTAGCTAGGTTTCGCGACTGCTTAGCACGTCGCCCCATGCTGTTGTAAGTTGCAGCCTCCTCGTGGTTGGAGTGCCCATCCTACCGCTATTAAGTGCGGTTGTTGTGGTTCAACCGGGATCCATCTCCGGGACTTCCAGTTCTTGGAATCTACTACGTGTTGGTTCTTGTTTACCGTGTGATTGCTTCACAACTGCCAGATCGGGTTTTCCCGAATATGAGAGGTCCTTCCTTACCCCTGGCGTCTTTTCCTAAATCATACAAGGGGTTTGTGGAGGGCGGGTCTGGTGTTGTAGGCATCCGGCACTCACCGGTAGTTCCTAACTAGCATCTCTCTAATGCTAACACTCCGCCCTTAGCCCTAAGCTTCTAATTCCAAACTCGGTATTTCCTAAGCTCGGTATTTCCAGTCATCAGAGTGACTGATACCACTTTTTGTAACACCTCTACCGCTAATACTGTCATTACCGTCCAATCTCCTTATACAATCCAGATTCACGCAACGGATACTTACATACTCCACGGTGGGTGATACACTGCCGTTATTCACCCACGTGACTAACAAGGCTACTACTTCTACATACAACATCGGTCTGATGGATTGGAATATCCGAGTGCTACACAAGTGCAAGTCTTGCTACAATTACGAATCAAATGCTACAATTCCATTCCATACAATCCACAAGTTCAATACAATACAATATCATTCACCGAGTTTACTAGGATCCTTATACACGTATAATACCTCCTCCAAGCTCATACATACTCACTAAGAGTCTACATCTACCCATTCCTCACAACTACTTACTTCCTAAGTACAAGAGTGTGCCATTTAGTACACCTCTACATTCTACTACTAACTATCCAAATGTAGTCACCGGTCTCGTACCTTGACCATATCTGCTTCGGTACTTGCACACTAAAAACGTTCCCCCGAGGGGGTGAGCTTTCGCTGAGCATGATAACAGCATACCCCGCGTACTAGTGAGGGTACGCCGACCACTTGGTCGAATACATGCGATTGATTTCATTCAAATATACATGCATACATGCTCTTATACATACTATTACAATACATTACGCAAGGAATACATACATACACACACACTCTTCAATACATACATGGTAACCATACAAGCCGTCAAATACATTCTTACCCTTCTGAGATACGCAGTACACAATACATATACAATATATACGCAATACATACACCATACATGTCCTTGTTAGCTCATGTTGGTCCACCCGGGTTAATCGGGTGGAGATTACTCTTTTACTCGTTCCACAGTACTTACGCATACATACTCATACTCATACATACTTACTTACTTACTTACTCTTACTCATGTTAAGTCGTCGGGACCTCCAGCCCGGGGACTACTCCGTCCCACCACCGGGATTTACTTGACTCACCAATCCGGGATGCTACCCATTTAAGGGGTTTGGGCCGCGGACCAGTTTAAGAGTCAGGAATCGGATCCAACCTCTTGTGTCTCCTCATCCTCACGCGTGGCCGAAGCTATATCGGACTTCTACTCATTCCAATTTACTCACTTAAGTTAGGAGTTAGGTAGTTAGGAATTAGTAGAAGTCAACATCCAAGCCACATACACATTACATTGTACATATACACATCCATACAAAATCAATTACAATATACAAGTACACTACTAAATACAATACACTCCATCATCATTCATATATTTCATGAATTATACAAACTATTGTTCAAGACAATATCGAGAACAATGTAAACAAGCCCAAGTAAGTGCAAAATAGTCCGATTCATGCATTTATCTTATTAGGTGATCAAATAAGCACACAAATCGGGGTAACCAGATTAGGATACAGAGCATGAAGAAATCATACCTTTTTTTACAATTTACTTTACCGGTGCCTTCTTGTTCCTTAGTCCTTATTTGTTCCTCGAGTCCTATTCTTGAACCCCCGGCTACATGCCAAACGGTTCAATCAATACTACGCATTACATTACATACATAATTGCTACTCCCGTACTTACCCCGTCGTCCCGTTGTTTCGGTTTCACTTACTGTTCTTATACTTACACATTGTTTACTTTCTCTAAGTTTGTTTCCTTACTTAACACCGGTTTACTTACATATACGTACATATGTATATGTGGGTATACATATATATACATATATATATATTATTATTTAATTTAAATTTTGTTTTTTTTGTATGACTCGACCGACCTTACCCAGGGTCAGACCCAAGGTCGGTCGAAGTCAGTAGGGTACTCACGTTGGAAAATTACAGGGCCGACCGACCTTGCCAAGTCCAGTCCCAAGGTCGGTCCATTCCAGTGAGTTTTGGTTTCGAAATTCTGGAGTCGACCGACCTTGCATGTCCGGTCCCAAGCTCGCTCCATTCCAGTAAGTTATAGTACAGGCGAATTTTTAGGCCGACCGACCTTGCAAGTCCGGTCCCCAAGGTCGGTCCATTCCAGAAGCTCTCCGCCCTTTGTAAATCTGGGCTCGACCGACCTTGCAAATCCGGTCCCAAGGTCGGTCCTGCCCAGTAATTGCATTTTTATTCTGTTTTCAGTCCCTCCTCTTACCCATTACTTCCCCATTGTTCCTACTCTTAATCCCACATGTTTTAATACTAATTAAACCTCCTAATACCCCCTTAGTTCATCCCTTAATTTATCACACCATTCTATACTAATCCACTCACTTGTTTTCTAAATTCATTCCAGCACTTACACTAGTTTTTCCTACTTGCATTTGCTACAGATTTTCAAAACTCAATTCTCCCATCCAATACTTCTACTACCGACACCATTACTAGCATCCCAAATACATTCCCAAGTAATTACACCATCTATACCCAAGTCCAACCTTCATTTTACCAAGTCTTATACTCTAGTTCTTCCTAGTTTCTCCAAGGCAAATCCATTACCTCTTGCTACAGATTTTATATCTTTCATTCTCTTACCACAACTACTACTCCATAGTTATTAAACCTCTCTTCTAACTCCAATACACACCTTGGTTTTCCATTCACCAAGTCATTCTTAAATACATAATTCCTACCAAAATTTTGCCATAGTTCACCTACTCTTCTTACTTAGCCATACACATACTTTCTTCACCAAGTTCATTCCTATTCTAGCCACACCCATACAAGGGTCCTACCAGCAACCAATACAATACCAACTCAACAATACTTCCTAAATCCATAATACTAATACAGATATACAATATACTTGGCTCTAAGGCCCACAATTTACTTACTAGTTCCCAAATACTCAAAACTTCATAAACTTCAATACTAATACAATAGTTTAGTTTTTTTATGTGTTTACCCATTCCCATTACTCTAATGCAGTAGAATTAAACATTAGGAAGAAGCTCTTACCTTGAGCTTATTTTTCCTTCATCTCTTTTCCCATTCTCTTCTTCCTTCTTTCTTGCACAAATCGGTTTTGTGGGGAATGGAGTTGCCAAACTCCATTCCCATCACCCATAGCATACAAAACAAGTATAATTAATATACTAACCCTTAGATTTATACTAACTCATTGAGATGTTTTAAACAAATTTCTAGGGTTTACCTTTGGAAGTTTTTAGGAGGGGTTTTAGCCCTTGGTTCTAGAAGGTGCTCTCACCACCATTGGAGGGTTGAAGCAAAGCTCCAAAACAAGAGGAAAAACAAGGTAAGAGAGAGAGACAAAAATCGGTCATACCATGGAGATGGAGGAAAGTGGGGTCTTTCATGGAGATTTTTACCTTGTTGGAAAGAGGAGACTCCAAGCTCCATAATGGTGTGCTTTTCTCTTCAAATGGGGAAAACCCATGGAGATGGAGCTCATCCTTTTCGAATTTTGAAAAGAGGGAATGATAGAGGAGGATGAGGGGATTACAAATATGTATTTATTTTTGAGTTTGGAGCATGAATGGAGCTTGTACAAGGAGAGGAAGTAGAGGCAGCCATGGAGGGCTCCATTTTCGCCCAACACCGAGAGAGAGAGGGAAGAAAATCTGTGGAGAGAGGTGAGGAAGAAGAAGAAGAAAAGTGAGAGGAGAGAGGGAGGAAATGTTTTATGCTTTTGCTTTTTACTTTCCTCTCTCTTCCTTCTCTTTCTTTCTTTCTCTTTATTACTAGCTTAGAGTGTGTGTGAGTGGGTTGACTCCCTAAATAAAAAACCGGCCCAACTATATTAGTAAGCTAGAGCGTTTTTCGTCTTTTACAGAAAACGCTCATTATTTTACCCGGTTTGGATACTATTCACTAACCGGGCCCGTTTTCTGGAATTTCCTCGTTTAATTATTTTCATTGACTATTAAGCTCCCAAAAATTCTTAATAATTGTTATTTGATGATTTATAATTTTTACGGGTCCGTTTGACCATTTAAGGTCACGTTTTCGGGTTTTCTCGAAAGACGTGCGCTAAAGCTCTATTAGCGTTTTAATGCATTATTTGGATCCGTTTTCTTCGGGAGTTGTTCCCATATATTATTTAGGTCTTATTAAACCTTTGGAATCCATATAATACGCTATCCGGGGTTTCATACCCCCTATGGTTATTTAACGCTTATTTAGCGTTTTTCGCTTTTTAAGCGTTTCTTTATTTATTTTGGATTTATTTTTCCTCACCTATACTACTTAGGCATTATTAGGCTATTAAATACCTATTAGGATAATTTTAATCGCCACATTTAAGTTCGGGGTATTTCAATCTACCCCCCTTAAGAACTTTGTCCTCAAAGTTGTTCGAGGTTATAGGTTTACTACGCTTACTCATTCTTACATGCCTAATACCAAAGTCACACATTCTTCCTCCTTACAATTCCCCGAATCCATTACTCACGGTCTTACATTCCATACCATACCCAATGTACTATAATTACTACAATCCCTGTTACTACCCATCATTGGTTCCACCTTACCAGGTTTTCCATATATTACAATGTAAAGCTTCCCCAAGGCATGCAATACACAATACAATCCCGCAGGCACTAGGTCATCTAGACACAGGATCCTCCTATGCTCTGCTGCCCTTGGAATAATACATGTTACACTACTATTTCTCCGTTAAGCTCTAAACCAAATCTTTATTCTCCGTCTATGGGAAAACCTTTCCTAAGCTAATTAGAACACTTTCTAAGCATACACTCCAAATTCCAATTATATTCATTACTTCTATCTAAGCGTGATTCTTGTGACCACTAAAGGGGAGCTTCAAGAATCGTTCGACCCTGATGTGATCAGCACCAGTGTTGAACTATCTTTCCACTCCAATTTGTGTTCGGTTTCCTTGATCTGATCAGGATCAAGTTCAACTTCCTACATCAGTTTCAGCAAACAAATAGTTTAATTGTTTCATTTTCTATCCTTTTACCCTTTCTAGTCGTGATACGAATTCAACATTCCAAAGATGGAATCAGTCCATCAATCATCCCCACTCTATTCCCAAATGCTTTACTCGTGGTTCAACATAAGCTCATTCCATCAACCTTCACTACTTCCATCCAACTCTCCATCATTCCAATTATTCTAACTAGGGATTACCATACTTGTGAATTAGTGTTCTCAATTTACTTCCAATTACTTACTTACAGATACACTACTCTTAGAATTCATTCCTCAACTACTCTCATTCATTTCGTACTACTTCTTCAAGGCTACAATACTTGTGGAGCTCCGTCCACTACTCCTTACTTTTCTTTTACTAATACTCTTACATGGTGTTACAAGGTAGGTATATCCATCCCATGGTATCTACATCTCTCATGCCTAGTTACCATAAGTACAATATGAATGAATACTTATGTTTATTTGACATAGTGTCAATCATCCAATCGATTCTCATTTGTGCTATGCACATTATGGTTTATGTGTTTTATTTATAAAATTCACATTATGCGGTTTTCGCTCTACCCCCCTTAAAAGGGATTACGCCCACGTAATCTACCATATGTTATTGTTAATAAACATTGGTTTACTCAATTTGGGCAATCTGAAGCTTTTTAGCTTCTTTACGGTTTTTTACATAATATGCCCTTGTCAAAGGGTCCTAATCATAACAATGTTTTAGTCTTTGCACCAAGGATTCCTATATGAGTTTAGTTAACTCATAATTAATTTGGTTCCAGCCTATTAGGCTTCAAGGCATTAATAGCCATTCTACTATGCCTACTAGGTATATTATCTCCTAGCTAGGGCCCACTAGCTTCTGCTGCGCGACCCTTATAACTCGGGTTATTCACCCTTCTTGTTATCCTTAAAGTGCTGTGCATCACCTTTTATCCGTCTCTTATGGAAATGAGGTATACTAAGCAAATGCGGTATTCTTTTACCGTGTTTGAACTCAATGAGTTTAAGATTTGTAACCAGCTCTCTAGTAATCTACTGCACATGCTATTCGTGCTTCCACAATTGTTCACTATGTTCCTCCGACTTATTGTCGGGCGAGGTTAAGTCACTACTTAGGTGTAGTGCTTCCTCTGGTGTCAATAGTTTTTGAATCATACCAGTTCTTTTGGTTCAGTACAAGTGTTCTTTACTTTTATGACCTTGCATTCCTATGCATCGGTCCTATTGACTTTCTTAAGTCTCCCTTCACCTTCTATTCCAATGGAATTCACATCTCGTGATTGTTAGTGTGTTTTACCCTCTTCGTGCTTCTTTGGCCATAGGCCGCACAGTTTGTAGCTAAACTTGCTTAGCTGGCTTATGCCATGTTTGTTGGTGAAAGGAAGGGTTTATTACGATTTATCTTCTCCATATCCCTAGCCATTCCATTAGATCCTTAGCAGCTCAAGTGCAATACCAAAACACTCAGTCATACAGAGTGCAGAGGCGTAAACGCTTGGCAGTAAGTCACTTATGAGATAGGAAAGAATATTTCTGTCTGTCATCTCATACTTATACTCCGTGTCATTGTCTGCTACTTCCTTGTAGCGGTCGCTTGCTGTGCACCGTATTCTTACTCATTGTACGACATTGTTTTTGCTGTTTCTATTACTGTGGTAGTTCCTCTTTACTTATTGCTATTGTCAACGACACCATTTCCTTATGGTGTGATTACACTAGGAGGTTCCTAGTTCATATGTATGACGGTTGTCGTAGCATACAACAATCTTATTATCTTCCCAGTGTGGAGATGTTTCATTTCAACTTAGGTTTCATGTGTAGGTTAGCTTACCTCACATTCTATCATCATTTATGATACAATTTACCAAGTATCTTGGTTGACCAAGGATGAGGTAATTCATCGGGTTATAAGCTCTCTTGAGCGTTGGTCATTCGTGGTGTCCAATGTGCATTCGCAATGATTATTTTTGGCATTATTATCTTCCAGTGCTGAGCATTAGTTATAGGCTCTAGCTGTGCAGTTTCACTTGTATGCATATCACCGGGACATCCCAAGAAACTTCAGGGGTTTTCTGGTCCCGTTCTCTAATTGAAGAGTATTTTATCACTGATAGGTGAAGGTTCTTGTTGAGGGGTTTGTCACCACTCATACGTCTCATATCAAGGTTACTATGTTAGTACTTGCTTATGTACTACATATGGAGTATACTTACTCCTTTAAGTCATGATGGTTTGGAATGTCTTTTCCTTGTTTCATCACCTCTTGGCAATATCTATATGCGTAGGCTCTATTGTTATAGTAGATGGAAGCCTCTTCTAAGGGTTCACATCTTCACCACCTTGGTGGTCTTCGATTAACGAGGGGTACTTTTCCTCGGGTTTCCCGTAGTGTCCAAATGTGGACTATGCCACTGTTGGCATCATCATGATTCTTATGCCTCTGTGCTACGATTGCTACAGAAGGCATGAAGGAAAATTAAGAGTTTGTCTACTGTATACTAGGGTGATGCTCTAGTGACAGTGACATTGAGATAGCCATTAGTCCAAGCCACTCATAAAGTTGGGTTTGAATTGATGGTCCAGTTGTTGATTTCTTGTCGTATGAGGCCATACCTCTTGCAAGTCTTGTTAACAAATGGTGCAAGTTTTGCAACCGTTTAAGTTTATATAACGTATTTGCTGTAAGCTATGCTCTTTGCAAGCTGCTTATACATGTTTCCACTCCCTGTATACCCCATAGGTTGGAGGTACTGTTGGGCTCCATGGTAAGTCGTGACATCACGCTTCCGTTCGTGGGAGACCCTTTAGGCAATTTGGTGTTAATCCGAGCCTTCTGGTAATTTAGGGTATTTCCTGTTAAGTGAAATCCCTTCAGTGTCCTAACCGAGTGTTCATTCTAGCTCCCGTGCTCTTATCACGATGCTTTGTTCGACTGTTGTTAACTCAGACACCCTTCAAGGATCGCTCTTGGGTGTTGTTGGTTATGCCGTTACATCCGGCTCATGTTTATGATATGTTGTGCCTACTATACCGCCTTGTGGTATTGTATTTGAGCTATCTCCTTTAGGGTTATAACGTCTCCCGTTCTTGGGTAGACTGTTTATACTTGCTCCTAGTGCTTAAGACTAGGTTTAATATCCTCTTCAACGATGGATTATACCTTGCGGTAATCTTGTGATTGCTCTCGGGAACTCTGTCCCGTTTGTTGAGTATTGTTGTGTTCACATTAGGCCTTTGCCTTACTGTGTTCAAGCCGGGTATCCTTTCCAGCTGTCAGGTAGTTGCTTGAATTATTTGAGACATATCCAATGTCTATGCTTGTTAATCTGTGCGCTTTGCACTTCCTAATCCTCATTCCTTATCTTAGATGGATTCTTGAGTGCTTTATACTTATTTCTTAACTGAGTCCCTTCTCCTGGATCGTCTGAGGTGTCCAGTTGTCCTGATTTGAATTTACTCATGGTCCGTAGAACGGAGTTGACTACTTCCCGTGTTTCGTGCACTACATGTATACATACGTGGGGTACCATATTGACATGCTACCACTTACCTAACTATATGTCAGTCCCGCAAGCTCCTTCGGAGTGCGGTTGTCCCATATCCCGTAATTGGGTACACCCGTAGTGCTCGTCACACGCCTAGGTGAAGTATTCTATTGTCAACTCCTCTTGTATCATCCTATGATACTCACCGTAATTTTGTTGGTTTTGTCTAAAAATCCAAGGTTTAGAAAAAAGGTTTGTGGTTTTGGAAGAAAATTTGGGTTTTAAAATTGTAGTTCGGTGTCGAAAGAAGTTCTCTATGGCGTCGCCATGTTTGAGGTCTTGACCAAGTACAGCTTCCTGCTGACTGGTATATCCTTGTATAATGGTCGGGCCGTTAGGCCTTCCCCAGATTTCCATTCTTCCAGTTTTTAGGATGTGTAATCCTGTAGTCGCTACCTTGCGGTCTCAGTACATTACTATGCGCTTGTGGTGTATTAGTGTTCCTCTACCTGTTCATGTCCTTACTGCACTTGTCGTGGCAAGTGCGTGGTACTGTTGGTTTTTGGTTAAACCTATACCGGTCTTGGTATGGTTTCCACTTGTATTTAATATTCTTGTTGACTCTTCCCTTGATCATATTGATCTATGTCTGGGATACTCTGTCCTTTTAAGTAGTTTCCCATTGATGTTGACATGACTGTCATTGATCGGGATATTTCTCCAATCCTTGGAGATTCCCATTTATTTGTCTCGTGTTTTCCTTGTTGCTCGTTTCCACCCATTTATCGTGATCATTGAGCCTTAGCTTGCTTAGGCACTACTCTTGTAGTCCTATCGGATTATATTCCGTGGATGTTCTTGTAGTTGTCTGAGCTATATAGGCCAGGTATTGCAACCTTAATGGCGTCGTGGTTTTGGAGTTAACCGCTTCCGACTATGTCCTTATTCAGCTAGCATACCGTTGGTGGTATTATTCAAGTATTACTATCCCGTAGACTTGTGTCTTGGGTTCCGTTACTGCTCCCCTTTTCATTCCGTTGCACGGTTAGTGCTTCTTTCCCGCTGTTGGTTGACTAGCTAGGTTTCGCGACTGCTAAGCACGTCGCCCCATGCTGTTGTAAGTTGCAGCCTCCTCGTGGTTGGAGTGCCCATCCTACCGCTATTAAGTGCGGTTGTTGTGGTTCAACCGGGATCCATCTCCGGGACTTCCAGTTCTTGGATTCTACTACGTGTCGGTTCTTGTTTACCGTGTGATTGCTTCACAACTGCCAGATCGGGTTTTCCCAAATATGAGAGGTCCTTCCTTCCCCCTGGCGTCTTTTCCTAAATCATACAAGGGGTTTGTGGAGGGCGGGTCTGGTGTTGTAGGCATCCGGTACTCACCGGTAGTTCCTAACTAGCATCTCTCTAATGCTAACACTCAGCCCTTAGCCCTAAGCTTCTAATTCCAAACTCGGTATTTCCTAAGCTCGGTATTTCCAGTCATCAGAGTGACACTTCGCTCTGATACCACTTTTTGTAACACCCCTACCGCTAATACTGTCATTACCGTCCAATCTCCTTATACAATCCAGATTCACGCAGCGGATACTTACATACTCCACGGTGGGTGATACACTGCCGTTAGTCACCCATGTGACTAACAAGGCTACTACTTCTACATGCAGCATCGGTCTTATGGACCAGAATATCTGAGTGCTACACAAGTGCAAGTCTTACTACAATTACGAATCAAATGCTACAATTCCATTCCATACAATCCACAAGTTCAATACAATACAATATCATTCACCGAGTTTACTAGGATCCTTATACACGTATAATACCTCCTCCAAGCTCATACATACTCACTAAGAGTCTACATCTACCCATTCCTCACAACTACTTACTTCCTAAGTACAAGAGTTTGCCATTTAGTACACCTCTACATTCTACTACTAACTATCCAAATGTAGTCACCGGTCTCGTACCTTGACCATATCTGCTTCGGTACCTGCACACTAAAACGTTCACCGAGGGGGTCAGCTTCGCTGAGCATGATAACCGCATACCCCGCGTACTAGTGGAGGGACGCCGACCACTTGGTCGAATACATGCGATTGATTTCATTCAAACATACATGCATACATGCTCTTATACATACTATTACAATACATTACGTAAGGAATACATACATACACGTCATTACACACTCTTCAATACATACAGGGTAACCATACAAGCCGTCAATACATTCTTACCCTTCTGAGATACGCAGTACACAATACATATACAATACATACGCAATACATACACAATACATATCCTTATTAGCTCATGTTGGTCCACCCGGGTTAATCGGGTGGAGATTACTCTTTTACTCGTTCCACAGTACTTACGCATACATACTCATAATAACATACTTACTTATACTTACTCTTACTCATGTTAAGTCGTCGGGACCTCCGGCCCGGGGACTACTCCGTCCCACCACCGGGATTTACTTGACTCACCAATCCGGGATGCTATCCATTTAAGGGGTTTGGGCCGGGGACGAGTTTAAGAGTCAGGAATCGGATCCAACCTCTTGTGTCTCCTCATCCTCACGCGTGGCCGAAGCTATATCGGACTTCTACTCATTCCAATTTACTCACTTAAGTTAGGAGTTAGGTAGTTAGGTAGTTAGGAATTAGTAGAAGTCAACATCCAAGCCACATACACATTACATTGTACATATACACATCCATACAAAATCCATTACAATATACAAGTACACTACGAAATACAATACACTCCATCATCATTCATATATTTCATGAATTATACAAACTATTGTTCAAGACAATATCGAGAACAATGTAAACAAGCACAAGTAAGTGCAAAATAGTCCGATTCATGCATTTATCTTATTATCGCGAAGAAGGACACCCAGCATTTGGGTTTACCCTTCTTCCTCCTTGAGGCAGATTGCCCGGCTGAGACTGCTGACTGATGGACTTCAGGCCAGCCCTCCCACGGAGATGATTAATGATTACATGATGAGGGGGATGGTGTTTACTCAGACCGCGGATGGCTGGCACAAGGCCGACGCTCAGACTGGCGGGGAGTCTTCCTCGGAACCCTTCGCTCAGCCCTCGCCTCTCATGCTCCTCCCTCCTTCACCATCGACCGGCGTTGTATATGAGGAGCGTTTCCAAGAATACCAGCGTCAGGTAGCTGAGCACCAGCGCCTGGTTGCAGAGCAGCAGCGCTTGATGGCAGAGCAGATCCGAGCCCTTTAGGAGCAGATGGCACGTGGCTACCCCCTCCCCAGTAGTTCTCTATGGAAAAATATGGATTGTCACCGTTCTTGCACTCTTTAGACTTCTTTTGACTGCTGTTTAAGTTTCTTGACATTTACATTTCACACTCGAGCTTTGTAGTCTTTCACTTTCTACTTTAGTATTTTCTTTAATGCACTTTCCCCCTTTTGTTTACTAATTATGGCCTTTTTATGAATTCTTTGGAATTACGAGTGCGCCTAGTTTCCTTTTTGCCTTGCATTGTAGATATATACTTTGACCTCAAGAACTCCTCAAGGGTGAGTTAGGACACATGCAAGAGGAACTCTTGCAAAAAATTTCCTAAGGCCTTTGACTTCCACACGTCAGAGCTAGCGCTTCAACGCCCCGAACACTCGCAAGTGTGGGGGAATTCGGTCAACCACTCGCACCTTCTCAGGGGAGTCATCATTCTCTCACTCCTAAACATTTACGCAATGCGTTAAACTTTTGTACTTTATGTTAAGTGCTCCGAAAAGGTCTTCTGTTTGTTTTCCCTTGAGTTTTGCTTTGAATAATGAGGACTGTAACACCCCAACTTAAAACTTAACAATAAACGGTAACTGCAGCGGAAATTCGTAACTTAAACATTAACTAAAATGGGTCGGTGTTACACGCCATTAGCCACCCACGTGGCTAACAAGGCTAAATACGCACATGTGTATCGGTTTGATAGACACAGACTCCCGAGCAATAGGTACTAGCATCCAAATACTTATAAACCAACAATACCGAGTGTATATATATACTAACCATCACTGTAATTCTGATGCTAACCAAAATATACAACCATAGGAGCACAAACACATCCCGGGTCCAGCATCCAAAAGATAAAAAAAGTATTTCATTACACCTAGGAATTAAAGCCATTCCGCTTCCTCGATCTTCATCCTGCAAAATGAAATATGGTGCCCCAAAGGGGCTCAGCAACCCATGGCTGGTATGATTAACATGCAGCCCGTTGGCTATCGGGATACACACAACTAATTGTCATGATAACATGGCATTAATTTAACATACAACATACATATGCATAGCACCAAGCATTGCATAGCAACAAGCATTGCATAGCAACAACAACATACAACATACAGGAATGTTTCACTTCAGGAAATGAACCAAACATTAGTTAGCCAAATTTGGTAGCCTAGAGAATGATTTCAATCTCATGTTAAGCTTGTTACATAACTCGTTACCGTTCTGTTTGTCGAACGAATAACTTATCGTAAAGATGTGTCGGATATAGTGATCCAAGCACACCGTACATATAGACCCCCTAGCCCGATCAAAAGTCAGGTAGGTAAGCCTTGGTTAGGCTTGCGGGTGATTGCAATCTAAGAAGGAGAACAACCATAACATAAAGAGGGTCGAATCTGATTCAGATATCGACTCCCGTACATACACGCGTGACGGAACTACCGGACTCCTCACCCCCTGTTATACTCTTGTTAGTAGTTCCATTGTTGGAACTTAACACATCAATTCACACCATAGGTGTTTAGGTCCAGTTAGGCACACAAGGGAGATGGGATACATTTTAATAACACAAACCACAACCAACTCAAACATAGCCGTGGTTAGAACGTTCCTTAGTTGAAACGTTAAAACCGAGTACCGCTCTCTTATGTATCCTGGTTTAGTTAACTAATGGGTTAGCACGTACTCAAGGTTAACGATACCGGTACACACACGCCACAATAATAACAATGATTGTAAACTCATTTCTTGATTTAAGTCTTACAAAGTCGTAAACTGAAATACCTCGAACTTAAATATAGTGATTAAGATTAGTCTAATCCGTATTTAAGGGCCTAATAATGCCTAAGCAAGATTGGTAAGGAAAAATAAATCCAAAAGAAATAAAGAAACGCTTAAAAAGCGAAAAATGCAAAATAAGCGTTAAATAACCATAGAAGGAATGAGACCTCGGTTAGCGTATTATATGGATTCTAAAGGCTTAATAAGGCCTAAATAATATATGGGAACCACTCCTTAAGAAAACAGACCCAAATAATGTATTAAAATGCTAATAGAGCTTTAGCGCACATTTTTCGAGAAAACCCGAAAACGTGATTGTAAGTGGTCAAACGAACCCGTAAAAAATATAAATCATTAAATAACAATAATTAAGCATTAATGGAAGCTTAATAACTAATAAAATTAAAGAAACGAGAAAATTCCGGAAAGCGGGCCCGGTTAGTGAATAGTACTGAAACCGGGTAAAATAACGAGCGTTTTCTGTAAAAGATGAAAAACACTCCAGCTTACATATACATGTGGGGCCGGTTTTATTAATAGAGCAGCCCCTCACACACACACAAAGTAAATAAAGAAAGAAAGAAAAAGAAAGAAAAGGAGGAAAAAGTACAAAAAGGCAAAAGCACCTCTCTCCTCCCATTTCCCTCTTCTCTTCGTTCTTTCTTTCTTCCCCACCGTCACCTTCCTCCTCCTATCTGGTTTGCTGGCGATTTTTCTTCCCTTCCATGGCAGCCCACCTTCTCAAGCTTGCCCAAGCTTTATTAAAGCTCCAAATCAAAAACAAATTAAATATTTGAACTCCCCTCATCATTCTCTACACTTCTCTCTTTTCAAAATCCAAAAATAAGGAAGCTCATCTCCATGGGTTTTCCCCATTCAAAGAGAAAATGACATCAAAGTAAAGCTTGGAGTCTCCTCTCTCCATTAAGGTAAAAATCTTCATGAAAAACTCATGATTCCTTCATTCTCCTTTGTAACCGATTTTTACCCCCTTATAATGCTCCATTTTTCTCTCTCTTTTGAGCATCAATTCAACCTTGCAATGGTGGTGGAATCACCTTCTTGAACCAAGGGCTAAAACCCCTCCTAAAAGCTTCAAAAGGTAAACCCTAGAAATTGTGTATTAAGCTCTTCAATGAATTAATATAAATCTAAGGGTTAGGATTTTAATTACACTTGTTTATGTGTGCTTTGGGTGATGGGAATGGAGTTTGGCAACTCCATTCCCCATGTGACCGATTGGTGCAAGAAAGAGAGGAGGAGAAATGGAAAAGAAGTGAAGGAAATTATAAGCTCAAGGTAAGAGCTCCTTCTTAATGCTAGATTTTAATGCTTTAGAGTAATGGGAATGGGAAACAGATTAAAGAACCCTAAATGTGTACTAGTATTGTATTTTATGGAAGTTTGAGTATTTGTGAGCAAGTATGTGGATTGTAGGCCTTGGAGCCAAATAATTGTATATGGGTATTAGTATTGTGGTTTGAGGAAGTAATGATAAATTGGTAATGATTTGAGTGCTGGTAGGACCCTTGTAAGGGTGTGGCTAGATTAGGAAATTATATTGGTGAGAATGGATATGTGTGGACAAGTGAAAATTGTAGGTGAACTATGGCAAAATTTTAGTAGGAATTGTGCATTAAGAATGACTTGGTGTATGGGAAAACCAAGGTGTGTATTGGGTTTAGTAGAGATGTTTAGAAACCATGGATAGGTAGTTGTAGTATGAGGATATAAGAATGTAAAATCTGTAGCAGGAGGTATTGAAATGTGTTGGAGAAACAAGGAAGAATTAGTGTGTAGGACTTAGTAGAATGAGTATTGGACTGAGTAAGACTTGGGTTGAGCATAATGCAAATGAGGCAATGAAAGAGCCATAGGATTGGTGGGAAGAAGAAAGGAAAAATCTGTAGCATTTGTGGGAGAAGAAAAACTGTAACAGTGGAGGAAAATTTGACAGTGGCATGTATTATGTAACAGATTTGTATATACCTAGATTAGGTTAGTTTTGATTGCCTAATTAGGGTCAAAACACCCTAGATTATATGTAGGAATATTGGGGAAGAAGTTGGTAGAAGTTTGGAGTTGAAACATAATAAAAAACTAGCATATATGTAAAAACTGCAACTGGTCCGAGTTCGTAAACCAGTACAGGAACCCGGACCAGGCTGAAAACAATACAGAACGTAATACAAAAGTGGTGGTTCGGGTTTGTAAACCAGGACCTAAACCCAGACCACCTCAAAATCACACCCGAGAGAAACACAAATGAATTGTCCGGGTTTGTAATCCAGAACCTAAACCCGGACCACCCTTAAATGTTACCCGAGACTTTTCAGACCATGTGGTCCAGGTTTGTAAACCCGGACAGTAACCCGGACCACACCAAATTTTGCACAGAAAGTGTTTTAAAGCTAATCTAAGGTAGGGTAAAGAAGGGTAATGATAGTATAAGGTAACTAAGACATGATTAATGTTGTTTAATGGTCATTAAGTCCATAAACAAGCTTAGAGAATAATTTTAAGTAAGTAACATGAGTAAAGGTTGATAAGTGTGAAATATAGAGCCTTTTACGGGTTTAATTTGCCGATTATTCATATTGGTTTGGTTAATATTTCTCACTTATGATATATTTTTCCTATGATTTGTGTTTAGATAATAATTGATACATTTTATGTTTAAAATGCAGGTAAAAGTCAAAGAATTGCATTCTTCACTTCACAAGCTTCGCAACGCAACAAACGGGGAGCAAAACGGAGTCCAAACGAAGAATATACGCCCGAAACAAGTTTCACTCGTCAGGATGCTGACATGTCCAAACTTATGTCCGAACTTTGATGTTCGGACAGAGGTCGAAACTTTATGAAAATTTGTCCTAACATGCGTCCGAACTTCCAAGTTCGGACGTCGCGTACAGAATTCGAAAATATGCATTTTTAAGTGTTAAAAATGCCTATTTTTGTTATAAAAAGTCACTAAGGGTTGGGGGGAAAAGAGCCATTCACGCCAGATGCCTCTGAGAGGCTCTCACATCACGCCTCCCCTCGCTCCATCACCATCACCATCGATCATCACCATCACCACCATCATCTTCAACCTCTAGCCCGGCGAACTCCAGATCTGGACAGCGGAGCGAATTTAGAAGTTTTGTATTCCAGATGATTTCTCAATCTCTTTTCTTTGTTTGTTTTGTGAATATGTTTGGCTAGTAGGGATAACTCTAGGGAAAGGTTGTTCGCAATGGATACAAGATAGTTAGAATTTCTGTAATTTGGTTATGAGATTGTATCGGATTGTTTATAGGTTAATGCTAATCATTCATCTTCTCTATTAAATTTGCGCATTTATAGAGTTGTTTTGCAAATCCTGTTTTGATCAGATAAGGTGATTAACAGGAAGTTCAAATTAATCTGGAGATTTGTAGGAAGATTAGTCGGATAGATAATTTTCCTGCAAATGCTAATAATTCTTTGCACGTATTCCACCTATATGTGTTTTGCAAACTGCTAGATTAGAGTTGACATGTTCTGATAGGTGAGCTCTTCCTTTAACATAGATTTAGGATCGAGAGAGCTTAATAATTGGCCTTTCCGTTTCTCATAATTGAATTGTAGATTTTGCTAGATTTATCCAGCAAAGAATAGCCCGAACCCGGAGTTTCATTCATTTTATCAAACTCATCATTTACTCTCATTAATTGTTCATTTTAAACATTGATTTGCATTTATTCAATTCAATCACAAAAACAATTCACAACCCCCTGAATTTCCAGTTTTCTTAGGACTTAGGCTTATTTATTCAAGTCCCGTGGTTTGATATCTGGTTGCTTAACTTTCTATACTATAGTGACCGGAATTTTTGCAACCCGACAAGATTTTCGTTTTATTAATTTCTAGGTTTATCACTTTAGTTTTAGTAGAACATTTTCCCTGTTTGCAAAGGTATTTAAGTAACAATGAGTTAGTAAGTAAAAAAACTGGGAAATAGTAGGGAAAGTAATGAGTAAGGTTAATCATAGATCATTAACCACCCAACTCTATATATATGCTAGGATTCGAATAGTTGAACACCGAAGAGGAGTCGGTGAGTCCAAATCAATGGTGAAAGGTATGATTTCTTCATGCTCTGTATCCTAACCTGTTACCCCCACCCGATTTGTGTGCTTATGTGATCACCCAAATAATAAAAATGCACGAATCAGACTTATATTGCACTTAATCGTGTTTGAACTATATTTTCTTGTTGTTTTCTCTTGAACATTAGTTTGTATAATTCATGAAATGAATGGATTAGAAGAATGTTTTGCAACGTGTAGTGTACTTGTGTAGAATTTTATACCTTGGTATGGATGTGTATGTGTGTATTGCATTATTTGTGTCTGGATGTGAGACTTCTACTAATTCCTAACTACCTAACTTCTAACGTAAGTATTGAGTAAATTGGAATGAGTAGAAGTCCGATATAGTTTCGGCCACACGTGAGGATGAGGAGATACAAGAGGTTGGATCCGATTCCTGGTTCTTAAACTTGTCCACGGCCTAAACCCCTTAAATGGGCAGCATCCTAGATTAGTGAACCAAGTAAATCCCGGTGGTGAGACGGTGTAGTCCCCGGGCCGGAGGTCCCGACGACTTAACTTGAGTAAGTAGTAAGTAAAGTAAAGTATTGTATGAGTAATGGTCTTGGCTGGTGTAAGTCATTGACCCGGAGTAAAAGAGTAATCCCCACCCGATTAACCCGGGTGGACAAATGGAGCTAACAAGTATTGCGTATTGAGTATGTAATGTGTATGTATTGTGTATGGGTATCTCAGAAGAAGGTAAGTAAGTATTGGTTGACTTGTATTGTCATCCTTGTATGTATTGTACTGTGTGTATGCATGTATACCTTGTGTAGTATTGTAGTATGAAGTATGGAAGCATGCATGTATGTATGTATTGTAGAATGAACTGCATGTATTCGACCAAGTGGTCAGCGTACCCTCGCTAGTACACAAGGTATGCGGAAGTCATATGCAGCGAAAGCTGAGCCCCTAGGGGCAACGTTTTTAGTGTGTAGGTACTCGAAGAGGACATGATCATAGTAAGAGACCGACAACTAAGTTTGGATTGCTAGGAGTGAAATGTAGATAGTAGTGAATTGTACAAGGCTTGTAGCCTAGTGGTAGAAGTTTACCAAGGGGTATACCTTGTACTTAGAAAGTAAGTAGCTTGTGAGGAAAGGGTAGGTGTTAGACTCTTGATGAGTATGTATGAAATTGAAAGAGGTATTGTATTTGTATAAGGATCTTAGTAAACTCGGTGTATTGTATTGTATTGAACTTATGGAGTATTGTATTGAATGGGAAGTTGTAGTACTTGGTTGTAATTGTAGTAAGGATTGTATTTTGTGTAGCACTCGGATATCGGTCCATCAGACCGATGCTGTATGTAGTAGTAGCCTTGTTAGTCACGTGGGTGGCTAACGGCATTGTATCACCCGCCGTGTGTAAGTATGTATCCGCTGCGTGAGTATGGAAGTACGAGAAGTCTGGACGGTAATAACGGTATTAGCGGTAGGGGTGTTACAAAAAGTGGTATCAGAGCGAAGTATCGCTTGATGACTGGAAATACCGAGTTTAGGAAATCCCGAGTTAGGAATTAGAAGCTTAGGCTAAGGGCTGAGTGATAGCATTAGTGAGATGCTAGTTAGGAACTCCCGGTGAGTACCGGATACCTACAATATTAGACCCGCCCTCCACAACCCCACTGTATAACTTGGAAAACGCCAAAGAGAGAAAAGTCCCTCATACTCGGGAAAACCCGATCTGGCAGTTGTGAAACCACCGTACAGTAAACAAGAAACCGACACATAGTAGATTCCAAGAACTGGAAGTCCCGGAGATGGATCCGTTGAACAACAATCCGCGCTTAATAGCGGTAGGATGAGCACTCCAACCCAAGGAGGCTACAACTTACAACAGCATGGGGCGACATGCTTAGCGGTCGCGAGAACGTGGCTAGATAACCAGCAGTAGGAAAAGAAGCACTAAGCGTGCAACAGAGTGGAAAAGGGGCAGTAACAAAACCCGAGGCTCAAGTCTACGGGACAGTAATAGCTAAGTAATACCACCAACGGTATGCTAGCTGACTAAGGATATAGTCAGGAGTGGTTAACTCCGAAACTACAACGCCAAAAGGTTACAATACCTGGCCGACATAGCTTACACAGCTACAAGAACATCCACGGGATATAATCCGACGGGACTACAGAGGTAGTGCCCGAACTAGCTAAGGCTCAATAACCACAGTAAACGTGTGGGAACGAGCAACAAAGAAAAGCACAAGACAAATAAATGGAAATCTCCAAGGATTGGAGAGGTATCCCGATCAATGACAGCCATGTCGACACCACTAAGAAGTTACTTAAAAGATCGAGTATCCCAAACATAGATCAATATATTAAAGGAAGAGTCGACAAGACTACCAAATACGAGTGGAAACCATACCGTTACCGGTATAGGTTTACCCAAAAACCACCAGTACCACGCACTTGCCACGGCAAGTGCAGTAAGGACGAGAATATGTAGAGGAACCCTAACACACCACAGGTACATAGTAATGTACCGTGACAAAAAGAAGCTGGGCTTGGTCAAGACCTCGGACATGGCTATGCCATGAAGAACTTCTTTTAACACCGAACCGTTATTTTTCAAAACCAAATTTTTCTTTCAAAACCACAATCCTCTTTTAAACCTTGAATTTTAAAACCAACCCAACAAAGTTACGGTGAGTATCATGGAATGATACAAGAGGAGTTGGCAATAGAATGCTTCACCTAGGTGTGTGACGAACACTACGAGTGTACCCAAATACGGGTTGTGGAATGACCGCACTCCGAAGGAGCTTGTGGGCCTGACAGATAGTCAGGTAAGTGGTAACGTATCAACAAGGTATCCCACGTATGTATACATGTAGTGTACGTAACACGGGAAGTAGTCAACTCCGTTCTACGGACCATGAGTAAATGCAAAGCAGAACAACTGGACACCGTAAGCGATCAAGGAGAAGGAACTCAGCTAAGTAACAAGTATAAAAGAACTCAGAGAATCCATCTGAAGACAAGGAATAAGGACTAGGAAGTGCAAGGAGCACATACTAGTAAGTGTAGACATTGGATATGTCTCAAAGACATCAAGCAAATACCTGACAGCTGGAAAGGATACCCAGCCTGAACACAGTAAGGCAAATGCCTAATGTGGACATAATGATGCTCAAGAAACGGGACGGAGTCTCCCAAGAGCAATCTCAAGATTACCACGAAGTATAATCTATCATTGAAGAGGATATTAAACCTAGTCTTAAGCACTAGGAGAAGGTATGAATAGTCTACCCAAGAACGGGAGACGTTATAACCCAAAAGGGAATGACTCAAATACAATACCATAAGGCGGTATAGTGGACACAACATGTCATAAACATTAGCCGGATGTAACGGTGTAACCTAACAACACCTAGGAGCAATCCTTGAAGGGTGTAGGAATTAGCAACAGTCGGACAAGCATGATGATAAGAGCACGGGAGCTAGAACAAACATTCGGTTAGGAAACCGAAGGGATTTCGCATAACGGGAAATACCCTAAATTACTAGAAGGCACTGATTAGCACTAGATTGCCTAAAGGGCCTCCTATGAACGGAAGCGTGATGTCACGACTTTCCATGGAGCCCGGTAATACCTCCAACCTATAGGGTATACAAGGAGTGGAAACATATATAAGCAGCTTACAAAGAGCATAGCTTGCAGCAATAAGGCTTAAAGGCCATGAACCAAATACGTTATGTAAACTTAAATGGTTGCAAACCCACACCATTTACTAATGAGACTTGCAAGAGACATTGCCTCATGCGATAAATAGATCGACAACTGAACCACCCAATCTGAGCTCAACACCATAAGCGGCTTGGAGTAATGGCTATCTCAGTGTCACTGTCACTAGAGCATCAGTCTAGTATACAGTTGACGGAGTTTTGATTGATCTTCATCCCTTCTGCAGCAATGGTAGCACAGAGGCACAAAAATCACAATAATGCCAACAATGGCCTAGTCCACACTTGGACACTACGAGAAACTCGAGGAAAGGTACCTCTCATTGAGCGAAGACCACCAACATGGTGAAGATGTGAACACTTAAATAAGGCTTCCATCTATCATAACAACAAGCTTGTGCATGTAGATATTGCCAAGAGGCGATCAAACAAGGGAATGAGATTTCCAAACCATTACGACTTAAAGGAGTAAGTATACCCCATATGCACCCAAGCATGAGGTGAACTATTGTGTAAACCCCAACATAGTAAACCTTGTCATGAGACCCATGAGTGGAGACAAACCCCTCAACAAGAATTTACATTTATTAATAATAGAATACTCTCCAATGGGAGAACGGGACCAGAAAACCCTTGAAGTTTCTTGGGATGTCCCGGTGATGTACATACAAGTAGAACTACACAGCTAGAGCCTATCAAAATGCTCAGCACCGGAAAGACAGTAATTGTCAAAAACAATCAATGTGAATGCACACTGAACAACACGAATGACCATCGCTCAGGAGAGCATGTGACCCGATAAATCACTTCATCCTTGGTCAACCAAGATATGTGGAAAATTATATCATAAATGATGAAATAATGTGAGGTAAGCTAACCTACACATGAAACTTGATTGAAAAGAGACATCTCCACATTGGGAAGATATTAACATTGTGGTATGCTACGACAACCGTTATACACACGAACAGAGGAAACCCTCGGTGTATTCACACCACAAGGAAATGGTGCCAACGACAATGGCAATGAGTAAAGATAAACTACCACAGTAACGCAGTCAGTAAGAACGATGTTGTGTAATGAGTAAGAATACGGTGCGCAACAAGCAACCGCTATGAGGAAGTAGTTAGACAATGACACAAAGTATAAATATGAGAAGACAGACAGAAATATTCATTCC
Organism: Limonium bicolor; assembly: GCA_023374045.1. Lineage (NCBI taxonomy): Eukaryota > Viridiplantae > Streptophyta > Magnoliopsida > Caryophyllales > Plumbaginaceae > Limonium > Limonium bicolor. Next base: position 66,121,782 of record CM041776.1, read on the forward strand.
TATCACATAAGTGACTTACTGCCAAGCGTTTATGCCTCTGCACTCTGTATGACTGAGTGTTTTGGTATTGCACTTGTGCAGCTAACGATCTAATGGGATAGCTAGAAATATGGAAAATGTAAACCATAGTAAATCTTTCTTTTCACCGACAAACATGGCATAAGCCAGTTAAGCAAGCTTAGTAGCAAACCGTGCGACCTAAGGCCAAAGTAGCACGAAGAGTGTAAAGCACACTAACAATCACCAGATGTGAGTTCCATTAGAATAAAAGGTGAAAGGAGATGTGAGAAAGTCACTAGGACCAATGCATAGAAAATGCAAGGTCATACAAGTAAGAACTTGTACTGAACCAGAGAACTGGTATAATTCAGAAGTTAGTGACAACAGAGGAAGCACTACAACTAAGTTATGACTTAACCTCGCCCGACAATAAGTCGGAGGAACTTAGTAAATAATCATGGGAGTACGAATAGTATGTATAATATATTACCAGAGAGCTGGTTATAATCTAAACTCATTGAGTTCAAGCACGGTAAAAGAATACCACATTTGTTGAATAACCTTATTCCCACAATAGAGGGATAAAAAGGTGATGTGTAGCACATTAAGGATAACATGAAGGGTGAGTAACCCAAGTTATTAGGGTCGCGCAGCAAAAGCTAGTGGGCCCTAGATGTACCTAGTAAGTATGAGAGAATGGTTATCTATGCCTTGAAGCCTAATAGGCTAGATCCGAATTGGTTATGAGTTAAATAAACTCATATAGGAATTCTTGGTGCAAGGACTGAACCATTGGTATGGTTAAGATCCTTTGACCAGAGTACATTATATAATAAACCGTAATGAAGCTAAAATGCTTCACATTGCCTGAATTTAGTAAACCAATGTTCAATAATAACATATGGTAGATTACGTGGGCGTAATCCTCTTTAAGGGGGGTAGAGCGAAAACCGCTTAATGTAAGTTTCATGAATAAAACACATAAACCTTAATGTGCATAGCACAAATGAAAATCGAATTGATGATTGGTACTTATGTTAAATAAAAATACGTATTCATTCATATTGTAATTATGGTAATTAGGTATGAGAGATGCAAATACCATAACATGAGTCGGTATAAAACCGATGTAGAACCTAGAGGAAAGTGAGTTCCCTAGGCGACTATGTGAGACAATTAAGAATAAGTAGTGAACGGAGCTCCACAAGTATTGTAACCCCTAAGAAATAGTACAAATAATCATGAGTAGTTGATGAACGAAGTCCATGAGTAGCGTATTCCTAGGTAAATTATTCGAAGTAAATTTAGAACGATTAGATTCCGTAGGTATCGTATTCCTTAGTTAGAATATTTGAGATGATGGAGAGCAATGGATGAAAGTAGCGGAAGTCGATGAAATGAACACTTAGGCATTGAATCTCGAAGTAAAGTATTTGGGAAGTAGAGTGAGGATGATTAATGGACTAAATTCCATCCCTTGGAGTTATATGAATTTGTAATTATGACTAGGAAGAGTAAAAAGATAGAAAATGAAAATAATTGAATTATTTGATTGTTTGAAACTGATGTGGGAAGTCGAACTTGATCCTGATCAGATCAAGGGAAACCGAACACAAATTGGGGTGGAAAGATAGTTCAACACTGATGCTGATCACATCAGGGTCGAATGATTCTTGAAGCTCCCCCTAAGTGGTCATAAGTGTAACACCCCATCCAACATTAACACACTCACAATAAACTGCAGCGGAAAAACAACCTCATCACATTACTTAACTCGTTGGTGTTACACGCCGTTAGCCACCCACGTGGCTAACAAGGCTAATACATACACATTGTACCGGTCTGATGGGATAAATTCCCGAGCTACTACACATTAATATCCCTTTCCATTAACAACAACAACAACACACACCTTTCAACTATACCGAGTATTTATAACTGATGCCGACAACAATTTCGGTCTTACTACACCTACTATATATATACACACTTAAATGATTACCCATGTACAACGACTACCCGTCCTACTCTCGAACGGCTTCCAGCACTTCGTACCTGAAATAAGAAAGGAAAAGAAAGGGTGGCCCCCAAGGGGCTCAACACCTTTGCTGGTATGGTAATCCCGCAGCCCACATGCTACCGGGCCACGCACAACTAATTGTCGTCTTAGCATGCGGTTGATTATTTTTAAATCATACATGCAACTGTAAACACACAACACATAATCATTTCGCCTCAACGGCTCAACAACCGGATAATATATCCTTACTTAATAAGTCACTCATGGTATTCATTATCCCTAGAGTGTTCCTCCTCTAATGGAGCTACTTCCTTAATAGACGACACTTACCCTTAAATCGGGTTATCCTTAAACGCCTCTTTTCTCAAACCGGGATTCATATCCATGATCCACATACTCCACATTATACAACATATAACATACACTTCATAACAACACATAACAACACTTTGCACGTTTCCACGTGCACAACATAACACCGCATTAGATATTGCATCACAATAAAATACATAACATAACGGGAATGGTTCTCTTAGGAACCGACCCAAACATAGTTAATTCACTGGTGAGCCTAGAGAATGGTGTCACTCTCATGGTAAGCTCGTTATACAATAACAACAACACTCATTACCGTCCTAATAGTCGGACGAGTAACTTAAGTTAAGATGGTTCGGGTTTGGAGGCCCGAACACATCACACAAACACATGTTCCCCCTAAACCGATCATAAGTCAGGATAGCTAAGCTTGGAGTCAGCTATGGGAGATCATAACCCGTGAGTGAAACAACCATAACAAAGAGAAGGGTAAGGCTAAGAAGGATACCCTCTCCCAAACAACGCGCGACCGGCCAAACCGGATTCCTCACTACTGTTAGTACATACTTACTTTTAGATTTTAGTTAGAACCCCACTATGGAGTCTATGATAACTACACTCATACAGTATTAGAACTGGGTTAAACATACAAGGGAGATCCCTACATTCACATACACAACATCACATAATCAACTCACGCATAGCCGTGGTTAGAACGCCCCATGGTTCGGGTCGTTTAATCCGAATACCGAACTCTCATGTGATCCTAGACTCAGTTAACTAAGGTTAACACTGCCAAGGTTAAATGGTATCGGAGTTGAACACGCCACATATATGAATTACTGTAAACTCATTACATGTTTTATCTTACAACGTGGCAAACATACAGAAGAACACATTGGCATACAAGCCGGTGTAATCCGGTAGGACACAGGTTGCAAGAAAACCATACCTGTCACCGGAGTCCACTTTACCACGTCCACTTATGTTCCTCGAGCAATTCTCGAACAACTGACAACATTACATGTACTTTTATTAACATTGGGGTAACATGTTTGTTTAAAGTCTAATGCTTATAACTTTTCCCCGTTAACTTGGTTAAATAACTTTACATTTTTAACATGTTTCACTCTTTCATTTTACTTCAACTTTTCACCCACCAAATTGTGACTATAACTCACCTAACATGTCCTACACAACCTTATAACATCCTTATCCATCAATCCCCATCATTAGACATCTTTTAATAACCTAAAAATGTTTTTATAGTGGTCCGGGACTTGGTCCTCTTCTTAAGTCCCGGACCATATGCTAACTCAAGTCTCGGCCTTTTAAAATGGGGTGGTCCGGGACCTTATACAAGGCCTAAGTCCCGGACCACATCCTTATGTGACTCTCGGCCTATTTTACACCCCTGGTCCGGGACTTGAACCATGACCTAGGTCCCGGACCCAAGCTACAGACTTGGAAAAATTGCATTCTTCAAACCTTGTTGCATTATTTCTCCACCTCCATTAATTACCCAAACTTCATACATGAACTTAGGCATATCCTAATACCAAAATATCACTTTGATTCTCCTTACAACATTGTCTTTTCTTTTTTTTTTTGCATAATTTTGGGCCGTCCGACCCACCGTCCCGACCCACAGCTGGGTCGGACCGTTCCAGAACTTTTCCCGTCTGCTAAATACTCATGTCCGACCCATGTCCGACCCAACCATCTGGGTCGGACCATTCTAGAGACTTAGAGCACACATGTCCGACCCATGTCCGACCCAAGACCTCGGGTCGGACCATTCCAGAAACATCAACGGGTGACTTAACAGAGGCTGTCCGACCCACCCTGGGTCGGACCACTGGGTCGGACAACATCAGAAGTTGTCCAAAAACTTGTCAAACTTTCTCCTAACTTTTCCTCAATCCTCCTAATGTGTTCTAACCTCATTTGGCACCCTTGACCCTTCATATAACATCCATAAAACTCATTTTATAACTCCTTAAACTTACTCTCTTCTTACCAAAATTCCTAACACTTACATTGTTTTCTCCTTAAGATTTCTAAGTGGTATTTTACCTATAATGACCACTATACCAAGGTGTTTCCTCTACCCCTTAACATCTCCTCTAAATCACCTTAATACATGTTTTCTTCCCAAGCAAAACATTTGTTCACCTTTCACACTTCCTAGTTCACCAAAACCATTTAAAACACTTAGAACTTCTTACACATTTTCCCAAATTTGGCCATAGCTTCTCTTGTATATACTCACATCCAAACACTTAGGTTTTTACCTTATTTCATTCAAGAACACCTAAATCCATCAAACACTTTTTATACACAAACTTCACACATTTAGGACTACTCATCAATATAGTGCTTAACTTAAATTGCTTGGCACTTAGGCCCTTAAATAACATGGCTCTTAGGCCCTTAAATTGCATAAACCTTAAACACTGAATTTCCACAATATATAAGCCTTTGACCTGCAATTACACACACCAAGACATATGTTCCTTTACTAGTCTCCTTGAGAACACCTTACTAAGTCATTCACCATTTGCTCATTAGGTAGTTTTTAGCAAGCATTATAAGCTCATTTCTCCTAAGGCTAAGTTAAACCACATTGAGATAGCATATTTACCTCTTTTCCACTCAAACTTCTTTCTTGTTTCCTCTTATAACCGGTAAGGCATTTCTTTCCTTTTCAACTACTAGACAATATACCAACATTGAAATGAGTATATAAGCTTTATGCTTCATCTCATTGTAAACCCTAGGTTTACATTATTTCAAAAACATTAATGTAGTTGTTTTACCTTGATCTTTGAAGGGAGTTTGAATATCTATGAAGAGAGGACTCCACCAAGTCCATAAGAGATTGGAATGAAGCTAGAACAAAGTCACACAAAGAGCTCCATCAATGAGTATTTTCGGTCAAACACAAAACATGGAGGAAACTTGATTTTTCTTTGAGATTCCTTACCTAGAAGCAAGGGAGATCAATAATATGTGGAAAGACAAGCTCAAGCTCCTTCAATGGTGGAACTCCATGGCACCGAAATGGGGCTCTTGAAGTTTTGAGAAGATAGAAATGAAGAGCTTGATGAGACAAAGAGAATGGTGGTGTTTGTTTTTGATTTGGATAAGTGAGTTAGATTTTACAAGGGTTCAAAGATGGACTTCCATGGTGGTGGTGCTGTATTACCGTGAGAGAACAGCAAGAAGGGAGGAAGGAGAAGGTTGGAACCGTGTGAAATGAGAAAGGAAGGGAGAATGAAGATAGAGACTTGCTTTTTAGAAGATATTTGTAACTTATAAAGCAAATAGTACCTTAACTAGTCATTCTTTACTTATTTGATATGTTAACAAGAGTGGTGAGTCACCACACTTAAAAACCGGCCCCCCTTTTAGTTAGAAGGGTATAATAGTCTTTGTTGACCAATTTAATTACTTATAACAATGTATGTTACAAACTAGCTTATAAAAATCACTATTCACAAAACAAGGCACATAGAAGTGAAATTTTGATTTCCCATTGATATAGACTTCCAAATGTGATACTATATAGTACACATGTTAATTAAGAGTAATGATGGACATTTAGCCATTCAAAACTCATTTACAAGACAATTTTTCAAAACGTGCTTTAAGACTCCTTAAAGCACATTTTGTGTTTTAACTTGTTTTCAAGCTTGGTTTTCTTTGGTAATTGATTTAATATGTTCATTAACATATTTATAAGGTATAGGTATGACCATTAGGTCTTTTACAAATTTATCCCAAGCTTAGAGCACATTTTGCTCTTATTGACTTTAAGGTATTTTCTGTGTTTGTTGGTTTCATTGTCTACCAAAGTTTCCTAAGGACTTAATTTGCCTTATAAAATCATAATTGAATATTATTAAGTCTTGGTAGGCTCTTTGGGTCCTAACCAAGTTTACTCATAGCTTAGAGCATGTTTTTGCTCAAACTGTATCTTAGCGTTTTATTGCATTTACTATGGTTTAAATTGTTCACTGATGTTTCTAAGGCACTTTTTAGCCTTTATATAACATAGTTTGATATTTAAACCACATATCAAGGTTTGGGGTATTTCAATCTACCCCCCTTAAAAGAACTTCGTCCTCGAAGTTCACATTTCCCACACATCCTTAGACTAGAATACGGGGATTACTTACAGCCATAAAACTTCCATAAACAAACACACTTTACATCACAACCTCGGACTTAATGGTCCGGGCAACACATTCACATCCACACATAACATAACATATTCACATGATAACCTCGGACTCTATGGTCCGGGTATCTTAACAACATTTACACATACATAACAACCCCTTTGACTCACTGGTCTTGGGTAACATAACAACCTTTAGACACATAGGTATATGCAACACCACACATTTAGACTCATAGGTCTTAATAGCATACACTTTTAGAACTCGAGGTCAAAATAACATTTATTACACATACCACACAACATGTCATAGCATGTATAACAATCAAAAATATCTTTGATATGCACTGTGATCCCGCAGGATCCGGTCGCGATGGACACCTTCCGTCCCCGTGTCCTTGGGAGATCAAAACAATCACTTAAGTTTAAAATTTCCTTGTGAGGTTAAGTAAGAGAACTTTAACTATGTAAAGTACCTATCAGCGTTTTATAAATACCAATTGAAAATCCTTTTTAAAACACACACAACTCCAAGACCAACTTAAGCTCTTTGCTTCTTTTATTAGCGTGGTTATTTGTGACCACTTATAGGGAGCTTCAAGAATCATCCAACCCTGATGTGATCAGCATCAGTGTAGAACTATCCTTCCACTCCAATTTGTGTTCGGCTTCCCTGATCACATGCAAATCAAGTTCCACTTCCCACTTCATTTTCAAGCATCAAATAAATCACTCATTTCCAATTTCTATCTTTTAAATCATTCTAATCATGATCATAACATCTCCAAAGGATAGAACTCCGTCTATCAGTTACCTCTATTCACTTTAATCCTGTTGCCTAGGGAATCTTATTCTCACTAGGTTCTATGTCGGTATCATGCCCTTTCTTGAATCACTATATAGTATATATATATACATATATTTTATCAAAATACATACACTATCGGGGTTTGTTCCCCCGGGAGTTTCTCCACTCCCACACTTGTACTATCACTCACAACTGTTAATAAATCAACACACTTATCATAATGGTATTCGCATCTTCTGTGCGCAATTACCACAATTAAACCATGAATGAATGTGTATGTTTACGTAACACACACACCAATCATCAAAACAATAATTTTGTGCTATGCACAATATAAGTCACATACACTACGTACACACTTGTACGGTAATATACACTAAGTGGTTTTGCGCTCTACCCCCTTAAAAGGGATTACACCGTAATCAATCACTAAACATTGGCTTAAATGTTCTGCCGTCGTGAAGTGTTTTAACTTCCACGCGGCCTATTACACAATGGATTCTGATTAGAGGATCTTAACCATATTGGCGGTTTAGTTCCTAAACCAAGAATTCTCATTGGAGTTGTTTAAACTCTTAGTTGGTTTCGATTCTGGCCTGTTAGGCTTCTAGGCGTTAATAATTAGCCATTCACTCATGTTCACCATGCACATTCAACACTTGAATCACTGGCTCACTAGTTTCTGCTGCGAAACTCTAATAACTGTAGAGCTTAATTGCTCCATTTGTTATTCTTACTGTATTGTACATCCCCAATTGTGACCTTCATCTTGGTAACAATGGTCTCTCAACCGACGCGTGGTATCTCTTACCGTTAGCGAATTCGGTGAGTTATAAACTTTCTATCCACTTCCATGACAATTTATTGTGTATACAGCTGTGTATTTCACAATGATTGACTTACTTCTACCGACTTATTGTCGGTTGAGATTGAGCTACTACCTAATGTGTAGTGCTCTCGGTTATTTCCCACACCTGAGGTATATTTCATACCGACATTTGGTATTCAGTGCTACTGTAGTCACTTACTGTTAATCATGTCTCCACATTTGGTTTTGTACAAGTACTCCTTTATTGGTGCGGCCTTGCATTTCCTATGCATCGGCCTTTATAACTTTATTCCTCCACAATTAACATGTTTCCAATTCCTAGCTATCCTACTCGATCATTACTGCGCAAGTGCAATACCAAAACACTCAGTCATACAGAGTGCAGAGGCGTAAACTCTTGACAGTAAATCTCTTATGCGATTCGCCATGGAATTCACACTGCGTTCCTCATCACATAGTACCTATCACTGGCTTATTGCCCAGTCTGTTTAACATCACTTATCTTGCATCTCCACTGAGTTTAACTCATAACTGGTCTTATCTGTTACATTATCGTTTAACAACACTTATACAACGGTCGCTTGTTGCGCACCGTCTTACTCCCTGTATAACATCAGCTTATCGTATCTACTGTCACCTCAACTTCCACATATAAACTTACATTATTCACATTATAGTTCATCACTCATTTGAACGGCTACTGAATGCTCCTTGAGCATCGATCATTCGAGTCACAAGCCGGCATTATTCAGCTCGGTGTTCCCTTTACACATACTACTAAGCTAAGCTCTCTTTCAATATAACATCGTCCATCCTTAACATATTTCTTGAACTTGATTCACATAACTACCGCTCCTGCGGTCTCACAATATCGAGAGGTATCCCCACTCTTAATGGTGGTTCGTTCTCCACTCTATTCACTTATATAACATAAACTTTTGCAGTCAACCTAATTTTCATAACACATGTTGCTTGTGGCTTACAGGCCTTATTGCCTTGAGCTGCGCTCGTTGTAGGCTGTCCACATACATGTACTTCTTTGTACAACATTACATAGTTTGGACATCATATCGAGCTCCATGACAAGGTCGTTACATTACATTTCCCTTCATGGGATGCCCCTTAGGTTTGTCAGTCCGTCTCCTGACAACTTATGTCTAAACTGGGTGTTAGTTTCAACCCTTGTGTTTCTATCATGTCATTTCGTGCCATATTACTGATGCGAACACCCTTTAAGGATTGCTCCTAGGTGTTGCTAAGTCATGCCCTTACATCTGGTTCACAGTTATTGGTACATTCAGTTAGCCACGCCTTTTGCGTTCTTAACTGGTTATTATCATTATCTTCTTCTGTGAAGATCACCATTTCCTGATAGTGTAGGTACTCATTCTGGGAGTTTCATCCCGTTCATTGCACATTAATGTGTCCACATTAGGCATCTGCTTTGCCATGTACAGGCTGGGTCACCATTCCAGCTATCATGTTTATCCATGAGGATCCTTAAAACGTATACGATGTCTTTACATTACAGTTAGTGCACTTCTCACCTCCTGACTCTTAAACATTTCCTTGGAAGGAATTCACTAATCCTTTTAATTTCGTTAACTTAACTGAGTTCCTTAACTTCAACTATTCCTTGTAATCCTTAGCTCTTGTTTGACTCATACTGCTGACCGTAGACGGAGTCGACTACTTCCCGTGTTTCGGACTCTACTCGTGTACATATGTGGGGTACCATACTGATACATTACTACTTACCCAACTAACCCATAAGTAGGTCTGTCAGGCCCACAAGCTCCTATCGGAGTGCGGTCGTCCCACAATTCAGTTGGTACACTCGTAGTGTCCGTCACACGCCTAGGTGAAGTATTCTGTTGTCAACTCCCTTATATTGTCCCGTGACAATATTCATTCCTTACTTCCCGAACTTAATCGAGGGAAAGTTTATCCATTGTTGTATCCTCGTCAACTGTCCTTGGTTTTACTGGTTTGGTTTAGAAGAAGGTTAGAAAGAAGTGTGGTTTGAAGGAAAATCTGGTTTTGAAAAAAAGGGTTTGAATAAATGGGTTGAAAGAAAAATTTCATGGTTTCACAACATCTTCTTACCTTAACCAGTCTAGCTTCTTGTGACTGGTGTTGTACTTACAATTACAGGGGTTAGGCAACAGGCCCTCCACTGTTATGACGATCACATTAACTTTCTAGTACTTTACTAAGTAACTTGTAGTGGTTATAAGTTTCCGAACAGCCCTGTTATAGCAGCACTTGCTATGGCAAGTGCGCCATTAACTGGCTATCGGTTTAACATACCGGTTGTGGTATTGTTTTTACCCCATACTGTCATCAGTGGCCTTTTGGCCCTCACTGATCTTACTGCCTTGACCATGATCTTCTAGGTGACTTCTCACTGTCTTCACATGACGATCATCAACTAGGGTGTTTCCCATTCTGGGAGACCCCCTTTTTCTAGTATTGTATTCTCTTTGTAGCCCGTTCCACGTATTTGGGCACTACGTTGTAGTCTCCCTTGTCGGTTGGTATACGTTGGTGTATTATATCAATTGTGGTTCCATAGACACTCGTCTCGGGTCATGAATCCACTTCTTGCCTGTTGTACGGTTGGTGCGTTGCAAGCTGGTTATTCTCGACTGCTCTGCATGTCGACCCAGGTTGCCGGAAATTCTATTCTCTTATACACAAAATCCTTCATTCTTCGCTATTGAATGCGGTTAACATTGTTCAGATGGAGACCGCCTCCAGGGATTCCCGTTTTCAGGATCACCGTATGACAGGTTCTCCGTACCCTAAAGGTATTTAATAACTGCCAGATCGGGTATTCCCGAGTAAGAGTGGACTTCCATCTCTCTGGCGTTCTTTCCCAAGTTATAAAACAGGGATTGTGGAGGGCGGGTAGGATATTGTAGGTTTCCAGTACACACTGGTAATTCCTAACTAGCGTATCTCTCACGCTATCACTCAACCCTTAACCCAAAGTACTAAAATCCTAACTCGGTACTTCCTAAGCTCGGTAATTCAGTCATCAGAGCGATACTTCGCTCTGATACCACTTTTTGTAACACCCCATCCAACATTAACACACTCACAATAAACTGCAGCGGAAAAACAACCTCATCACATTACTTAACTCGTTGGTATTACACGCCGTTAGCCACCCACGTGGCTAACAAGGCTAATACATACACATTGTACCGGCCTGATGGGCTAAATTCCCGAGCTACTACACATTTTTATCCCTTTCCATTAACAACAACAACAACACACACCTTTCAACTATACCGAGTATTTATAACTGATGCCGACAACAATTTCGGTCTTACTACACCTACATATATATACCACTAAATGATTACCCATGTACAACGACTACCCGTCCTACTCTCGAACGGCTTCCAGCACTTCGTACCTGAAATAAGAAGGAAAAGAAAGGGGGCCCCCAAGGGCTCAGCACCTTTGCTGGTATGGTAATCCGCAGCCCACATGCTACCGGGCCACGCACAACTAATTGTCGTCTTAGCATGCGGTTGATTATTTAAATCATGCATGCACTGTAAACACACAACACAATCATTTTGCCTCAACGGCTCAACAACCGGATAATATATCCTTACTTAATAAGTCATCATGGTATTCATTATCCCTAGAGTGTTTCCTCCTCTAATGGAGCTACTTTCCTTAATAGACGACACTACCCTTAAATCGGGTTATCCTTAACGCCTCTTTTCTCAAACCGGGATTCATATCCATGATCCACATACTCCACATTATACAACATATAACATAACTTCAACCACACATAACAACACTTGCACGTTTCCACGTGCACAACATAACACCGCATTAGATATGCATCACAACAAAATACATAACATAACGGGAATGGTTCTCTTAGGAACCGACCCAAACATAGTTAATTCACTGGTGAGCCTAGAGAATGGTGTCACTCTCATGGTAAGCTCGTTATACAATAACAACAACACTCATTACCGTCCTAATAGTCGGACGAGTAACTTAAGTTAAGATGGTTCGGGTTTGGAGGTCCGAACACATCACAAACACATGTTCCCCCTAAACCGTCATAAGTCAGGATAGCTAAGCTTGGGTCAGCTATGGGAGATCATACCCGTGAGGGAACAACCATAACAGGAGAAGGGTAAGGCTAAAGGATACCTCTCCCAACAACGCGCGACCGGCCAAACCGATTCCTCACTACTGTTAGTACATACTTACTTTAGATTTTAGTTAGAACCCCACTATGGAGTCTATGATAACTACACTCATACAGTATTAGAACTGGTTAACATACAAGGGAGATCCCTACATTCACATACCAACATCACATAATCAACTCACGCATAGCCGGGGTTAGAACGCCCCCTGGTTCGGTCGTTTAATCCGAATACCGAACTCTCATGTCCTTATCCTAGACTCATTAACTAAGGTTAACACTGCCGAGGTTAAATGGTATCGAGTTGAACACGCCACATATATGAATTACTGTAACTCATTACATGTTTTATCTTACAACGTGGCAACATACAGAAGAACACATGGCATACAAGCCGGTGTAATCCGTAGGACACAGGTTGCAAGAAAACCATACCTGCCACCGGATCCACTTTACCACGTCCACTTATGTTCCTCGAGCATTCTCGAACAACTGACAACATTACATGTACTTTTATTAACATTGGGTAACATTTTGTTTAAAGTCTAATGCTTATAACTTTTCCCCTTAACTTGGTTAAATAACTTTACATTTTTAACATGTTTCACTCTTTCATTTTACTTCAACTTTTCACCCACCAAATTGTGACTAACTCACCTAACATGTCCTACACAACCTTATAACATCCTTATCCATCAATCCCCATCATTAGACATCTTTTAATAACCTAAAACAATGTTTTTATAGTGGTCCGGGACTTGGTCCTCTTCTTAAGTCCCGGACCATATGCTAACTCAAGTCTCGGCCTTTTAAAATGGGGTGGTCCGGGACCTTATACAAGGCCTAAGCCCCGGACCACATCCTTATGTGACTCTCGGCCTATTTTACACCCCTGGTCCGGGACTTGAACCATGACCTAGGTCCCGGACCCAAGCTACAGACTTGGAAAAATTGCATTCTTCAAACCTTGTTGCATTATTTCTCCACCTCCATTAATTACCCAAACTTCATACATGAACTTAGGCATATCCTAATACCAAAATATCACTTTGATTCTCCTTACAACATTGTCTTTTCTTTTTTTTTTGCATAATTTTGGGCCGTCCGACCCACCGTCCGACCCACAACTGGGTCGGACCGTTCCAGAAACTTTTCCCGTCTGCTAAATACTCATGTCCGACCCATGTCCGACCCAACCATCTGGGTCGGACCATTCCAGAGACTTAGAGCACACATGTCCGACCCATGTCCGACCCAAGACCTCTGGGTCGGACCATTCCAGAAACATCAACGGGTGACTTAACAGAGGCTGTCCGACCCACCCTGGGTCGGACCACTGGGTCGGACAACATCAGAAGTTGTCCAAAACTTGTCAAACTTTCTCCTAACTTTTCCTCAAGCCTCCTAATGTGTTCTAACCTCATTTGGCACCCTTGACCCTTCATATAACATCCATAAAACTCATTTTATAACTCCTTAAACACTTACTCTCTTCTTACCAAAATTCCTAACACTTACATTGTTTTCTCCTTAAGATTTCTAAGTGGTATTTTACCTATAATGACCACTATACCAAGGTGTTTCCTCTACCCCTTAACATCTCCTCTAAATCACCTTAATACATGTTTTCCTTCCCAAGTAAAACATTTGTTCACCTTTCACACTTCCTAGTTCACCAAAACCATTTAAAACACTTAGAACTTCTTACACATTTTCCTAAATTTGGCCATAGCTTCTCTTGTATATACTCACATCCAAACACTTAGGTTTTTACCTTATTTCATTCAAGAACACCTAAAATCCATCAAACACATTTTTATACACAAACTTCACACATTTAGCACTACATCACAATATAGTGCTTAACTTAAATTGCTTGGCACTTAGGCCCTTAAATAACATGGCTCTTAGGCCCTTAAATTGCATAAACCTTAAACACTGAATTTCCACAATATATAAGCCTTTGACCTGCAATTACACACACCAAGACATATGTTCATTTACTAGTCTCCTTGAGAACACCTTACTAAGTCATTCACCATTTGCTCATTAGGTAGTTTTAGCAAGCATTATAAGCTCATTTCTCCTAAGGCATTAAACCACATTGAGATAGCATATTTACCTCTTTTCCACTCAAACTTCTCTCTTGTTTCCTCTTAAAACCGGTAAGGCATTTCTTTCCTTTTCAACTACTAGACAATATACCAACATTGAAATGAGTATATAAGCTTTATGCTTCATCTCATTGTAAACCCTAGGTTTACATTATTTCAAAAACATTAATGTAGTTGTTTTACCTTGATCTTTGAAGGGAGTTTGAATATCTATGAAGAGAGGACTCCACCAAGTCCATAAGAGATTGGAATGAAGCTAGAACAAAGTCACACAAAGAGCTCCATCAATGAGTATTTTCGGTCAAACACAAAACATGGAGGAAACTTGGTAAGGAAAAATAAATCCACAAGAAATAAAGAAACGCTTAAAAAGCGAAAAATGCTAAATAAGCGTTAAATAACCATAGGAGGTATGCGACCTCGGTTAGCGTATTATATGGATTCTAAAGGCTTAATAAGGCCTAAATAATATATGGGAACAACCCGCGAAGAAAATGGACCCAAATAATGTATTAAAACGTTAATAGAGCTTTAGCGCACGTTTTTCGAGAAAACCCGAAAACATGATTTTAAGTGGTCAAACGAACCCGTAAAAATTATAAATCATTAAATAAGAATAATTAAGCATTAATGGAATCTTACTAACAAATAAAATTAAAGAAACGAGAAAATTCCAGAAAACGGGCCCGGTTAGTGAATAGTACCGAGGGTGAATCTCACCATTACTCTTAACCCGTCTCCATTATCAATACACCAGCAGCGGAAATTCTAATACAACCGAGGGTGAAACATTGCCGTTAGCCACCCACGTGACTAAAAAGGCTAATTCCAAACAAACAATACAACACACTATCGGTCTGATGGGTCTTTACCGAGTAAACTATACAAAATGATACATCTCATCCCTATGTCAATTCTCAACCTAGATGCGACCTTCAATCCCATGATACACAACACTCTCCATTTAACTCTATACCGAGTATCTACAATTTCCCCACATTACTGATGACCTTTCGGTCTTACATTTCCATAATACAACAATACAAATAATTACCAATTACCCTCGCTTAATCACAACCCCATCCTACTCTCGAACGGTGGCCGGCTACAAGCCCTATACAAATCACTACTATCCATACTTCACTCCTAGCTATCCAAGCTTAGCTGTCAGTCTCTTACCGTGATCATGTCCTCTTCGGGTACCAGCACACTAAAAACGTTGCCCCTAGGGGCTCAGCTTACGCTGAATATGACTTCCGCATACCCCGTGTACTAGCGAGGGTACGCCGACTATTTGGTCGAGAGCATGCGGTTCATTTTAATTCAAACATCATGCAATACAACAATACATCATACATGTACCTTCACACAACACTCCACATTCAATCCAGGAATACAATCCACATAGATTTCACATCCAGCTCATTAAATTCATTTACCTTATTCTTGAACCTTGAGAGACCATATCTCAAGTGAGTTTCATTCTCGTCATTTACCAACATTCCGCCCCTACCGGGTAGTTTACTTAACTCCTAGATCATTAGACACCCTCGGTCCCGATCTAGTTTCTTAATTATACTACTCTTGAATAATTTTAAGTTAAGCCTCAAAGGCCTCCGGGCAGAGACAAATATAGGTCTCAACACCGGGTTTTTATAATCTCCAGCCGGGATTAGAAACATTCTCTCATGTTCCCTCTTCCTATCCCATAATACCCAGCTTACCTCTTTAGACGGGTAAGCTCTGCCGGTCTTACTCCAGTCGGGCACCACTATGTGGCACACGGCCCCGCAGGGGCACCACTATGTGGCACACGGCCCGGTAACAAGGGAGTTCGACCACGGATTCAGAAACATACACTCTGTTGCTTCCTCTTCCTTGCACGCGTGACTCACAATCCCCCTAACCCAACTCTCGGGTTAGTAATAATAGATACTCATATTGAATTACATATATAGATATTAGTCAGCCGCATCTCTCCCGATGCTATCATACAACTTAGGAGATTTTCCTATTTCGTTGTATCTGCAGATTTAAGGGTCACCCCTACACTTCCATTACTTAGAAACCATGTTCATTTTCTAATGTTGAGTCATATCCTTGCATAGAAGGTCAGCCATCCATATTAAGGACGTTCTATTGTCTCGTGTGTCACTTGTTCTCATTTCGAGTGAGCTCTTACGTTTGTTTTATCGCTGCCCATTAATCGATGGTTTTCGTGGGTTACCTCGCTTTCATTATTTCACATCATGACTCTTCCTTCGAGTCTCTAGTCAAACAAGACTCAACTATGAGTCGCACTACAGTACACAATCACATGCAAGCAACTCATTCACCATTCATCCATTTCATGAATGATACAAACTTAGTTTAAATTCCATCCAACAAACAACAACACAATACAAGCACTATTAAGTGCACACAGTCTGATTCGTGCATTTATCTTGTTAGGTGATCACACAATCAAACAAGCACACAAATCGGGGTAACCAAGTTAGGATACAGAGCATGAGGAAATCATACCGTTCACCGTCGTATTCGTACTACCGGGTTCCTTCGATGTTCAACTACTTGATCCTATACATGCATGAAGTTGTATGATCAATGATCCAACTTACTATTTCATTAATACTCCTAATGTATACTTACTACTCCTTTACAATCATGCTTGGTTATAAAACCATTCTTTTCCTTATTACTTCTTAAACTTGTTTCCTCACTCATGCCTTTACTTCCTTACCATTATTACCTTCATTGATGGTGTATTACTACATACATATGCATATAGGTGTATAAGCATATATATACCTACCTACATATGATTACTATAATCATATAACAAAACCTTTTTTTTGTAAGTTTGGGGTCAACCGACCCACCGACCGACCCAGCCCCTGGGTCGGTCCACTCCAGTAAGTTTTGTTCTCTGAAATTTCTTCCGACCGACCCGGAACAGTTCCGACCGACCCATACACCTCTGGGTCGGTCCGTCCCAGTAAGTTTCAGTCCCGTTGTCCAAGCTCTGACCGACCCACCGACCGAACCACCTTTAGGTCGGTCGAAGTCAGAAACTTCGACAAGCGGGAGTTTTAGTCCGACCGACCCACGACCAACTCACGGCTCCTGGGTTGGTCCGTTCCAGTGCTGTACTACTCGTTACTAAAGCTCCGACCGACCCACCGACAGGTCCAGGCCCTGGGTCGGTCGGTAGCATAAAGTTGCTACAGACCTTGTTTTCGATTCTTTTTCTTTCCCATTCCTTCCCCAATCTTTACCAATGCATTCCCAACATGTTTACCACTCATTTTGATGCTCTAAATCACCTTGATTCATGCACCAACTTATTACTCAATCCTAGATATACTTATACAATTTTTCTCACTTCATTCCAACATTTACAACAGTTTTTACTCCTTACTTGCTACAGATTTTTGTTTTCTTATTTCCTCCATACATATTTTCATCTCCTAATGCCATTTCCAAGGCCTACCATGCATTATCTCACCTCTTCAAGTCCAACACTCATTTCCACTATACTAACACTAACTCTTTTTCTTGTTTTTCCCAAAGCATTTCAATACTCCTACGCTACAGATCTTGCCTCTTCCTTTTCCTACCCTTATATCCACTCAAGAGGGGTTAACTAATCCAAATAGATCCCCTCCAATACCAAGTTCATTCTTTAGGTTGTTCTTACTCATTCCAACACTAAGAACACATTATTTCAACCAAAATTTCGCCATAACCTCCCCATAAATTTAACACCTCCCATTCCATCAACTCTCATCAATTTTTCATTCCTAATCTATCCACACCCCTTTAAGGGTCCTACCAGCATGCCATACCAATTCAAGATTCACCAAATCACAATATAGCCCAAAATCTTAATAAACCACAATATAACCACAAACTCAAATCATTTGGCTCCAAGGCCCTCAATTCAAACCAACAATTCACAATCTCTCTCAAAATCAACTAGACACATCATTTCCATATTTTGGGTTCATTATTCAATTTAACCCATCCCAAATTCTTAAGCAATCAAGATAGTTATTAAGGTAGTTTTCTTACCTTAAGCTCACAAGTTTCCCCTTGTTCAAGTCTCCTCTTCCCCTTCTCTTCAATTCCGGTCAAGTTGGCAATGGAGTTACCAAACTCCATCCCAACACCCAAATTACACAAAAAGCACATAGTTAACAATCCTAACCCATGGAAATACACTAATCCAATTAAGGGCTTAAATCACCATAGTTAGGGTTTACCTTTTTGGAGCCCTTTAAGAGGGGCTTTTACCCTTGAATCAAGAAGGGGATTATTCCACCATCGGAGGGTTGAATCAAAGCTCCAAAACAAGGAGAAAAACAAAGTAAGAGAGAGAGAGAGAGCAAAATCGGCTACCAAAGGAGGAAGAGCAAAAACGAGTTTTTCCATGAAATTTTTACCTTAATGGAAAGATGGGACTCCCAGCTACAAGATGGTGCCATTTTCTCTTCAAATGGGGAAAACCCATATGGATGAAGTTCTTCCTTTTCAAATTTTGAAAAGAGAGAACGATAGAGGATGATGAGAGGAAGAAGAATGTGTATTTTTTTTTTTGATTGGAGCCTTCATAAAGCTTGGGCATGGCATTGAAGTGAGGAAGCCATTGGAGGGGAGCTCAAAATGGTTCAGACCAGAGGGGAGGAGAAAACGGTAGAAGCAGGAGAAAGAGAGGAAAGAGAAAAGAAAAAGAGAGAATGGGAGGAGAGAGAAGAGAGGTTATCTTTTTCTACTTTTCTTTCTTCCTTTACTTTTCTTTTCTTTCTTTCTAGCCTATTACTAGTAGAAGAGAGGGGTGAGTCAGCAATTAAAAACGGCCCCCTTGCTGTACATGCTGGAGCGTTTGTTTTTTGTCTTTCACAGAAAACGCTCATTAGTTTACCCGGTTTTAGCACTATTCCCTAACCTGGCCCGTTTTTCCGGAATTTTCTCATTTATTTAATTTTGATGGCTATTAAGCTCCCATTAATGTTTAATTATAGTTGTTTAATGAACTATAATTTTTACGGGTTTGTTTGACCTTTTAAAGTCACGTTTTCGGGTTTTCTCGAAAAACATGCGCTAAAGCTTTATTAGTGTTTTAATACGTTATTTAGATCCGTTTTCTTCGGGAATTGTTCCCATATATTATTTAGGCATTATTAAGCCTTTTAATTTCAATTAATACCCTTCGTAAGGTTGTATTTCTCCTAGGGTCACTTAACGCCTAATTCAGCGTTTTTTGCTTTTTAAGCGTTTTCTCTTTTCTTTTGGATTTATTCTTTTTACCAAAATTCATTAGGCACTAATAGGCCCTTAAATATCATATTAGAGTAATTTAATCACCCTAATTAAGTTCGGGGTATTTCAATCTACCCCCCTTAAAGAACTTTGCCCACAAAGTTGGTGAGTCTACTATTGTTAGTCATTTAGATACACCGTGTGCCGAGGTCATTATCTCTATAACCCTACGGCTCAAAGTCAGTCCAGCCAGTGTGTAAATACCGGTACACACCAAATCAGTTAATAAGCAATTTAACAACCGTGGGTGCCTACCAACACCACACAACATACACCCCAGTACCATGCAGCGTGCATACACATCAGTACGTCACAAAACAATTTACCCCGTGCACATACCAGTGCAACGCAAACAATTATCAACCATGCACATACCGGTGTGACCCCAAATAGTTATCCTAGTGCAATTTACCGTGTGTACATGCCAGTACAACACAAGCATACGTAACAGTATAACGCCACACAAATCCTAATCTATGCTTACTGCATTTATCCTAGCAAGGTTACTTATGACCACTTACCGGGAGCCTCAAGAATCATTCAACCCCGATGTGATCAGCATCAGTGATGAACTATCTCTCCGCCCCAATTTGTGTTCCATCTCCCTTGATCACTAGTAAATCAAGTTCTACTTCGCACTTCCATTTCAAACAATCAGGTATTTCAATCATTTACCATTTTCTATCTTCTTAATCATTCTAGTCATAAAAACAAAGCAAATCATCTCCAAACGATGGAACTCAGTCCATCAATCATCCTCCATTCATTCCCAAATGAAATCGATCAATTCACCTAGGGGGACTCAATTCCTACTAGATTCAACATCGGTTTCATACCGATTTATACTCATCAATTTTCCTCAACCATACACATATCTCCACACCAGTTTCATACCGGCTCATATCTCATACTATCCCCAATCATTTACAAGAAAATCCAATCAACTCAAGTCACCTAGGGGACTCGATTCCCACTAGGTTCAACATCGGTTTCGTACCGATTTATTCTCAACAATCTCCCAAGTATACTCATCCATACCATGTCTAATCCCAAATCGAATACTATGTCTAATCTCGAATAGGCATATACCACCGGGGTTCTCATTCCCCATGGAGTTTCTCTACTTCATTCACCTCAAATATTTCACAAATAATCATAGTTTTCCCCAATGAGTGAGTACAAATGTTTATGTAACATAAGTACCCATCAACAAAACAATTTCTTTAGCGCTATGCGCATAATAGTTTATGCCCTTACCACGTGAAACATACACTTCGCGATTTTCGCTCTACCCCCCTTAAAAGGGATTACGCCCACGTAATCTACCATGTGTCAACATTGGTCATAGGTTGAAGGCATTCAGCCGTCATGGAGTGGTTCAACTTCCATGCGGTCTATTATACAATGTATTCTGGTCAAAGGGTCTTAACCACACTGTTGGTTAGTCCCTGCACCAAGAACTTCGATCAGAGTTTTATTTCACTCTTCACCGGATTCGGTTCTAGACTTAAAGGCTTCAAAGTATTGATAATTATTCACTCATGCACTAGGTGTATTAAACCTTAGAATTTGGGCCCACTAGCTTCTGCTGCGCGACCCTGATAACCTAGGGTTTATTTCCCCTTATTGTTATCCTTAATGTGTTATACATACTCTTTTATCCCTTTTTATCTTGAGAACAAGGTTAATCAATCATGCGTGGTATTCTTTTACCATACGTGAAATCAATGTGTTATAGGTTTTCTATCCAGCTCTGTGGAATCTATGTACATACTATTGTGTACTTGAGTGATTATTCACTTGGTTCTCCCGACTTATTGTCGGTTGAGGTTGAGCCACTACTAAACATGTGGTGCTTCCTATGTTGTCAGTCGCTTCAGACTTATGCCCACTAAACCGGTTTTGTACAATTGTTCTTTTACTTGTATGTCCTTGCATTTTCTATGCTTCGGTCCTTATGATTTCGTACGTTTCCTTCTACCTTTTCCACCATCGTCATCTTCCCAACTTCCTAGCTACCCCACTCGATCATTACTGCACAAGTGTAATACCCAAAACACCCAGTCCCACAGAGTGCAGAGGCGTAAACCCCTGGGCAGTAAATCTCTTGTGAGATTGCAATAGGCATGAATATTGTTTCCTTGTTTCTTGGTCTGTCTACCATCTTTATTAATCAACTCCATCTCATTGTATGATTTATCCACATGTATTGGTCGCTTGTTACGCACCATGTTCGTATTTGTTTACAACTTGGCTTCCATGGCATCCACTATTCCATTAGCTTCTGCTCATGTTTTTCTACCATTTATACAATGGTTTGCCATTTACTTGGCTGATTATAGAATATGTTATTCTTTATATCTCTAAGCTCCTTGAGCGTTATTGATTTTCCACTTTACCTTCCACATACGGTACTTCTTCTTAATCGATTACTCTTCGGTTCCAACAATTGCTATAATAGCTTATTTCCACATTGCTTGGCAACGCTTGTATGCTCAAGCTTTACTACATTGGTAGTTCTAAGAGGGATATATTTTCAGACTTTTATTGACGGTATCCTCTTCTTTGGGATTTGTATGTTTACCGCTCTTGCGGTACCACCTTAACGAGAGGTATCCTTGTTCGTTGGTTATTATACCGTCTTCACTGGTGCCGTTCTTGGCAACTCTCCATATAGTTCACAATGGGTTTGCAACCATTGGATTATGCATTGTAGTAGGTTCATGGCTTACTAGCCGTGTTGCTTAGAGTTCTGCTCATCTTAGGTTGTTTTCAAGTATTACTTCTCCTTATACCATCAAATGGTTTGGAGGTAACACTGGGCTCCATGATAAGGATCATTGCATCAAGCTTCCGTCTGTTTGATGCCCTTTAAGTGTCTTGACATTGATCGGTATCATTTACAAATTTAGGGTATCCCCTGGTAAGTGGGATCCCTTCGGTATTCTAACCGAGTGTTCGTTATAGCTCTAGTGTTCTTATTACGACACTTCGTTCAACTATGTTGACTTTGATACCCTTTATGGATTGCCCTTGAGTGTTGTTGATTATGCTTTTACATCCAGCTAACATTTATGAGAATGTTTAATTTACTCCGTATTGCGGTTCGGATTTCAAATTGTCCCGTTTAGGGTTATACGTCTCCCATTCTCAAGGTAGACTATGGGTATTTCACTTATGGTTTTAACCGGTTTGGTATTTCCTTCGGTGGTGATCGGTATCCTCCAGTACCTAAAATGATCACCCTGGGTATTTATAGTGGTTGTTCTGGGAATCCCATCCCGTTTATTGAACATTGAGGTGTTCCCGCTAGGCCTTTGCCTTACTGTGCTTAGACCGGTATCCATTCCGGCTATTTCATACTTTCGTTTAAAAATCCTTGAGACACATCAAATGTCTTTAGTCAATTACTAGTGCTTCTCGCACTTCCTAACTCTTAATCATTCTTCTTGAGTGTATTCTTGACTCCTTTTTGCTCCGTGAGCTTACATGATTCTTCGATCGTTCGAGGTGTCCAACTGTTCAGATTTGTATTCACTTATGGTCCGTAGAACGGAGCTGACTACTTTCCGTGTTTCGTACACTGCATGTATACATACGTGGGGTACCATATTGGTACGTTACCATTTACCTGACTAACTCATCAAAGGGTCTGTCAGGCCCGCATGCTCCTTCGGAGTGCGGTCATCCCACATCCCGTAATTGGGTACACTCGTAGTGCTCGTCACACGCCTAGGTGAAGTATTCTATTGTCAACTCCTCTGGTATCATTCTATGATACTCACCGTGGTTCTGTGGTTTGGTTTTAAAAACTGAGGTTTAAAAGAAAAGGTTGTGGTTTTGAAAGTAAGGGTTTGTGTTTTGAAATAGAAATCTTGAGTTTAAAAGAAAATCTTCATGGCGTTGCCATGCTTGAAGTCTTAACCAAGTCCAGCTTCCTGCTGGCTGGTATGCTTGTTAATGCGGTGGTCAGGCCATTAGGCCTTTCCAAGGCTTTCATTCTTCAAGTTCTTAGGATTGGCGATCCTATGGTTGCTTCAATTCTCCTGGTGGAACTTTAATAAGTACTTGTTAGTCATTAACGTCTTCCGATTGCCTTGTGGTTGCTGCACTTGCCTTGGCAAGTGCGCGGGTACGTCGGTTTTCAGGTTAGTAAATACCGGTTATGGTGTTACTTCCATCCATACTTGGTGGTTTTATTGGATCTTCTATCCATTTTGATTTTAGTGATCAATCCCCTGAGTAGCTTCTCAGTGTTCTTGACAAGGTTGTCAATATTTCGGGTGCTTTCCCGATCCTTGAGGTACTCTTTGTACCTTGTTTCGTTGCCTGTTTCCACACCTTAATGGTGGTTACTGAGGCTTGTCTAACCCTTAGGAGCTACATCGTAGTCTTGTTGGTGTAAGTTTCATGAACATCCTCACAGTTGTCTGCACTATGTTATTCGGATATTACTGCCCTTTTGGCGTTGTAGGTTTGGAGTTAATCCAACCTTGACTAATCCCATAGTTTGTTTGTTTACCGTTGACGTTATTGTCATACATTACAGTCCGTAGACTCTCTTGTTTCGGTTCTGTTACTCTGCGTTTCTGCTCATTGTGTAGCTATGCTTCCCTTCTTGTTGGCTGCGCATGGTTCTTGCGACTGCGAATCATGTCGCCCCATGGTTCTGCAAATTTCATCATCCTATATTTAGGATCTTCAATTTTCTACCGTTCGATACGGTTATAGTCGTTCAAACGGGAACCGTTCTCGGGATTTCCAACTCTTGGAATCTACTGTATGACAGGTTCTTTCTATTTACAAAGTTTGTTTTACAACTGCCAGATCGGGTTAACCCGAGTGTGAGAGGTCTTTCCATCTCTCTGGCGTTCTTTTCCCCAACTTATAACGGGGTTGCGGAGGGCGGGATTGGTCATGTAGGTATCCAGGTCACACTGGAAGTTCCTATCTAGCGTACCTCCCACGCTAACACTCATCCCTTAGCCCTAAGTCTCTAATTCCTAACTCAGTATTTTCCTAAACTCGGTATTCAGACCATCAGAGCGATACTTCACTCTGATACCACTTTTTGTAACACCCCTACCGGTAATCTCACCATTACTCTTAACCCGTATTCATTATCAATACACCAGCAGCGGAAATTCTAATACAACCGGGGGTGAAACAATGCCGTTAGCCACCCACGTGACTAACAAGGCTAATTCCAAACCAACAATACAACACACTATCGGTCTGACGGGTCTTTACCGAGTAAACTATACAAAACGATACATCTCATCCCCATGTCAATTCTCAACCCAGATGCGACCTTCAATCCCATGATATACAACACTCTCCATTTAACTCTATACCGAGTATCTACAATTTCCCCACATTACTGATGACCTTTCGGTCTTACATTTCCATAATACAACAATACAAATAATTACCAATTACCCTTGCTTATTCACAACCCCATCCTACTCTCGAACGGTGGCCGGCTACAAGCCCTATACAAATCACTACTATCCATACTTCACTCCTAGCTATCCAAGCTTAGCTGTCAGTCTCTTACCGTGATCATGTCCGCTTCGGGTACCTGCACACTAAAAACGTTGCCCCTAAGGGCTCAGCTTACGCTGAATGACTTCCGCATACCCCGCGTACTAGCGAGGGTACGCCGACTATTTGGTCGAGAGCATGCGGTTCATTTTAATTCAAACATCATGCAATACAACAATACATCATACATGTACCTTCACACAACACTCCACATTCAATCCAGGAATACAATCCACATAGATTTCACATCCAGCTCAATAAATTCATTTACCTTATTCTTGAACCTTGAGAGACCATATCTCAAGTGAGTTCCATTCTCGTCATTTACCAACCTTCCGCCCCTACCGGGTAGTTTACTTAACTCCTAGATCATTAGACACCCTCGGTCCCGATCTAGTTTCTTAATTATTCTACTCTTGAATAATTTTAAGTTAATCCTCAAAGGCCTCCGGGCAGAGACAAATATAGGTCTCAACACCGGGTTTTTATAATCTCCAGCCGGGATTAGAAACATTCTCTCATGTTCCCTCTTCCTATCCCATAATACCCAGCTTACCTCTTTAGACGGGTAAGCTCTGCCGGTCTTACTCCAGTCGGGCACCACTATGTGGCACACGGCCCCGCAGGGCACCACTATGTGGCACACGGCCCGGTAACAAGGGAGTTCGACCACGGATTCAGAAACATACGCTCTGTTGCTTCCTCTTCCTTGCACGCGTGACTCACAATCCCCCTAACCCAACTCTCGGGTTAGTAATAATAGATACTCATATTGAATTACATATATAGATATTAGTCAGCCGCATCTCTCCCGATGCTATCATACAACTAAGGAGATTTTCCTATTTCGTTGTATCTGCCGATTTAAGGGTCGCCCCTACACTTCCATTACTTAGAAACCATGTTCATTTTCTAATGTTGAGTCATATCCTTGCATAGAAGGTCAGCCATCCATATTAAGGACGTTCTATTGTCTCGTGCGTCACTTGTTCTCATTTCGAGTGAGTTCTTAAGTTTGTTTTATCGCTGCCCATTAATCGATGGTTTTCGTGGGTTACCTCGCTTTCATTATTTCACATCATGACTCTTCCTTCGAGTCTCTAGTCAAACAAGACTCAACTATGAGTCGCACTACAGTACACAATCACATGCAAGCAAGTCATTCACCATTCATCCATTTCATGAATTATACAAACTTAGTTTAAATTCCATCCAACAAGCAACAACACAATACAAGCACTATTAAGTGCACACAGTCCGATTTGTGCATTTATCTTGTTAGGTGATCACACAATCAAACAAGCACACAAATCGGGGTAACCAAGTTAGGATACAAAGCATGAGGAAATCATACCTGTAACACCCCTACTACGCACTTAACAATATTCGAAATCGCAGCGGAAATAACAACTAAACAATAACTAACGGTTCGGTGCTACAACGCCGTTAACCACCCACGTGGTTAACAAGGCAGAATAAATACAAGTGTATCGGTCTGATGATCAGACTCCCGAGCATAGAACTAATAACCTTTAATACATTAACATAATACCGAGTTTGTAACTACATCCATACACTGTATCTGTACACCACAAACTGTCAACAACCATCACTATACTACAACGGTACTAAAAAATATATTGCCACGGGAGCACAGGCGCATCCCGGGCACAACTCCAAAAACAACCAAAAGTACTCCTGCAACCTAGGATCTATAGCCATTCCGCTTCCTCGATCCTCATCCTGCAGTAAAAGAAATATGGAGCCCCCGAGGGGGTCAGCAACCCTTGGCTGGTATGGTTAACGCGCAGCCCATCGGCTACCGGGATACGCGCAACTAATTGTCATGATGACATGTCATTCATTTTAAACATACAACATATATACATATCATAGCAAGAGTATTGCATACAACTTCACACATAACACACAAGAACAATTCCTTTTAGGAAATGAACCAACACAATTAGTTCCCATGGAGAGCCTAGAGAATGTTGCCAAACTCATGCTAAGCTCGTTACATAACTCGTTACCGTCCTGTTAGATTGAACGGATAACTTAACACAAGGTGCCTCGGATATAGCGATCCAAGCACACCGAAACAAAACATAGTATGCCCATGTGGCCCGACGTGAGTCAGTAAAATAGCCTTGGTTAAGCTAAATGGAAGGTTGGAAACCAAATTGGAAAAACAACCATAACATACAAAGAGAATCGAACCGGTTATGACATCGACTCCCATACTCACACGCATGGCCGGAACAGACCGGACTCCTCACTCCCCTGTTAGCACTTGTTAGAAGTTCAAAATTGAACTCAATAAACAAATCACAAGCATTTGGTTAAGTCTTGTTAGACACACACAAGGGAAGAGAGAGTCATACCTAACAATACAATAATATTTAACAACTGTAAACTCATTACATGACTTAAGTCTTACAAGGTCATAAACACACAGAAAAACAAACAACACACAAGCCGGTGTAAACCGGTAGGCAACAGACTGCAAGAAAACCATACCTTGGTCCTTGCTTCGATTGTTTTCCTCCGTAGGCCACTCCTATACACGATTAATAACGTTGGTTAACTAATTTACTTAACTTCAATTTTTTACTAAGTATTTTACATGATTATATGGCATGTCTTAATGTCCAAACTTATCCTTGGTTACCTACATTATACCCCTTAGGGTTAACTACTTAAGCCACACCTTGTTTGTTTTTTTATAAGTTTTGGTCCGACCGACCTTACCGACCGACCTTACACAAGGTCGGTCCATTCCAGAACATATTACCGTCAAAAATTCTACTCTGACTGACCTTGCAAGTTCGGTCGCAGGTTCGGTCTATTCCCGAGAGTTTCTTTCCTTTGAAAATTCAGGCCCGACCGATCTTGACAAGTCCGGTCGCAAGATCGGTCGATTCCCGAGACTCACTTACGTACAAAAATTTAGGCATGACCGACCATGTAAGTCCGGTCCCAAGGTCGGTCTATTCTAGAGACTCAATCCGTACTAAAAATCCATGCCCGACCGAACTTGCAAGTCCGGTCCCCAAGGTCGGTCCATTCCAGAGACCATTTCTTGCAGGGTAAACTGGGCTTGACCGACCTTGCAGGTCCGGTCCCCAAGGTCGGTCTGCTCCAGACCCTTGTTATTAATTGCCCATTTAACTCCAAACTTCACCTCATATATCCTAGTATGTTCTAACCTTATTTGGGCACTTCAAACACACCTTAAGACCTCCATTAAACTCCTTAAATCATTCATCAAAATCCTCCTCAAGCATTACACAAATTCTCTATGTGGTGTTTCATACCTATAACTTCCACTATTCCCAAATGTTTTCTCACCACTACAACATCATATCCCAAGCATCTTTTCTTCCTAACCAAAACTTCTAGTTGATGTCTAAGTCCTTTTTGTTTCCTAGAACACCTAAGACATTACTTCTCCTCTAGTAAAACACCTAAACATTTCTAACACTTCCTAGTTCATCAATTCTTGTTTTAAACACTTAAAACTTCTTGTACATTACCTAAATTTTGACATGAACTCTCCTAGAACATTACTAAGCCAAAACACATTGTTTTCACCATTAAACAATCAAGAACACTAAAATCCATCAAGAACATTCTTGTACACAAAACTTCACTCATTTAACACTACATCACAATATAGTGCATAATTAAATTGCTTGGCACTTAGGCCCTTAAATAGCATAAACCTTAAACACTGAATTTCCACAATATATTTGCCTTTGACCTGCAAATACACCCAACAATACATATGCCTTTTACTAAGCCATTGAGAGCATTTTTCTAAGTCATTTACCATTGGCTCCTTAAGTAGTTTTAATAAGCAATATAAGCTCATTTCTCCTAAGACTTTAAACTACATTAGGTTAGCACATTTACCTCTTTTCCTCACAACTTATTTCTTGTTTCCTTGTTTAAAAATCGGTAAGGGTGTTTGGTTTCTTGTCAAGTTCTAAACAATATACAAATAATGCAATGAGTATACAAGCTTTATGCTTCATCTCATTGTAAACCCTAAATATATATATTGTCTTAGAACATTTAGATGATTGTTTTACCTTGGATATGAAAAAGAGTTTGGGTATGTAGCAAGAGAGGACTCCAACAAGCCCTTGGAAGATTCAAATGAAGCTAAAACAAGCAAGGTAAAGGGCACCATTAATGGTGTTTTTCGGACAACATACAAACATGAAGGAAATGTTATTTTTCTTTGAGTTTCCTTACCTAGAAGCAAAGGAGAACAATAATATATGAAAGGATGAGCTCAAGCTCCTCCCATGGAGATTCCTCTGGGCACCGAAATGGAGCTCTTGGAATTTTGAGAAGATAGGAATGAAGAGCTTGGCAAGACAAAGAGGATGGTGGTCTTTGTTTTTGATTTGGCAAAGTGAGCTAGGAGATAATGACAATGGAAGTTGGTGTTGGTGTTGGTACTATTGCAAAACCGTGAATGGAGAGCAAGAAGGAGGTAGAAGAGAGGTTGGAGCCGTGGGAAATGAAGAGGGAAAGAAGAGAATGAAGATAAGTAACTAGTTTTTGATATTTAAAGTAAAAGTAAATAGTGATTCACTTTATTAATTTTGCTTACTTGATAACTAACAAGGGGGAGATGACTCACCCTTATAAAAACCGGCCCCCATAATATACTAAGGAGTATTTTAGTCTTTGTTGATCAATTGTCACACTTATATTGACATATGTTATAAACTTGGTTAATTTGGTTACTATTCACAAAAACAAGGCACTTAGTTATGAAATTTTTGATTTCCCATTGATTTAGACTTCCTAATGTGATACTAAGTAGTACACATGTTAATTAAAGAGTAATGATGGACATTTAGCCACTCTAAACTCATTTACAAGACAATTTTTCAAAAACGTGCGTTAAGACTCCTTAAGCACATTTTGTGTTTTAACTTGTTTTTAAGCTTGGTTTTCTTTGGTAATTGGTTTAATATGTTCATTAATGTATAAATGAGGTCTTGGTAAGCTCATTAGGTCTTAACCAAGCTTATCCCAAGCTTAGAGCACATTTTAGCCTTTATTGACCTTAAGGTATTTACTTGTGTTTTCTATGGTTTAAATTGTTTACTAATGTTTCTAAGACTCTTTTTAGTCTTAATATACCTTATTTTAGTGTTTAAACAACATACCTAGGTTTGGGGTATTTCAATCTACCCCCCTTAAAAGAACTTTGTCCCCAAAGTTCATACTTCCCACATATCCTACATATTAGAACACGGGAACACATATAAACAATACTTCCATAACAACATTAACAACATACTTACATAACATCGGACACAAGGTCCAAACCACATAACAACACAACATCATTCAGACTCAACGGTCTGTAACATAACAAGGTAACAACATAACATAGACAATGTATTCAAATACATGTCGTACACATGTAACCAAAACGGCTCTACCCCCTTAAATAGGGGTACGCCCCGTACCCTATACATACAAACGCTAAGAAGTAAACAATGACGGGTACTTCGCCTTCATCATATCTTCCAGCTCCCAAGTGGCCTCCTCAACGTCCTGGTTAGACCAAAGAACCTTCACCAGTCTCACAGACTTATGGCGAGTGTCTCGAGTCTTAGTGTCCAGAATCCGTACGGGAGTCTCCACTGATTGCATGGTTGGCTCTAAGGTTAGCCTTTCAGGCTGAAGTACATGAGACGGATGAGACATATATTTCTTCAACTGGGACACATGAAATACATCATGTACCTTGCCCAGCTCGGCGGGTAAATCAAGTCTGTAAGCTACCGGGCCGATCCGCTCCGTCACAACATAAGTCCCCACATATTTCGGGCTCAACTTGCCTTTCTGGCCAAAACGAAACACTCCCTTCATGGGGGATACTCTCAAAAATACCTGATCGCCCACGGAGAACTCCAGGTCACGTCTGCGCACATCAGTGTATGATTTCTGCCTATCCTGAACGGACTTCATGTTAGCCCGGATCTGTTGTACCTCTGCTTGAACTTGTTCCAGATACGCTGGTCCTATAATGACCGTCTCACTCGACTCATCCCAGCATAATGGCGTGCGGCATGGCCTACCGTATAATGCCTGGAAGGGAGACATCTTGATCGAAGCATGGTAACTGTTGTTGTAGCTAAACTCGATCAGATGTAACTTATCAATCCAGCTGGTCTGAAAATCAAGTGCACATGCACGTAACATATCCTCAAGTGTCTGGATAGTGCGCTCACTCTAACCATCAGTCAGTGGGTGGAACGCTGTACTTAGCTTCAGCTCGGTACCAAGCGCTTCCCGTGTGGATTTCCAGTACCTTGAGAGGAATCTGGTATCCCTATCCGACACAATTGTTTTCGGTACCCCCATGATGTCTTACAATCTCTCTGTCAAAGAGCTCTACTAGTTTTGCCACTTTCCAGGTGTCCTTCATCGGAATGAATCGGGCCACCTTGGTCAGTCAGTCAACAACAACCCAAATCATATTCAGACCTCCCCTTGTAGGCGGAAGCCCTGCTACGAAGTCCATAGAAATGTCATGGAACTTCCACTCAGGCACTGGCATTGGCTGTACCATACCACCAGGCCGTCGGTGCTCAAACTTGACCTTCTGACAAGTGAGACACCTCAATACATAATCGTTCACATCCTTTCATTCCAGTCCACCAAAATAACGTTTCATACCCTATACATTTTTGAAGCTCCGGGTGAATCGAAGTCGTAGAACAGTGGGATTCACTCAGTATGCGCTCCTTCAGCTCAGCGCTACTCCTCGGAATACACAGTCGGCCATTCAGCCTAATCAGGTCATCATCATGGAGGAAGTCTGACATCGAATGCGCCATCAATAAGCTTCTGCCTGATCTCCAACATGTACTGATTCGTCATCTGAGCACTCCGCACCTCTTCAACCAAGCTAGAATGAGAGACTAGCGAATGGAGAGAGTGTGATCGGCGACTCAATGCGCCAGCTACCATATTTGCCTTAGCCTCTTTGTACTGTAAATTGATGTCGTAATCGTTTAGAAACTCGACCCATCTTCTTTGTCTCATGTTCAACTCCTTCTGAGTGAACAAGTACTTTAAACTCTTGTGGTCAGATTAAATTGTCACACTTACCCCATACAAGTGATGTCGCCATATCTTCAGTGCGAAGACAATGGCACCCAATTCTAAGCCGTGGGTAGGGTAGTTCTCTTCATGCTTCTTCAGCTGTCGGGAGGCGTATGCTACGACCTTCCCGTGTTGCATCAACACACAACCCATACCTCTGCCTGATGCGTCGCAATAGACCTCAAAACCATCTGGACCGTCTGGTAAAGTCAGGACTGGTGCAGATGTCAGAGCATCCTTGAGACTCTGGAAAGAACTCTCGCAGTCATCTGTCCACTCAAATGGCGCATCCTTCTTCATTAAGGAAGTCATCGGCTTTGAGACACTGGAGAAGTCCTTCACAAATCTCCTATAATAACCTGCCAGACCGAGGAAGCTCCGGATGTCGGAAACTGTCTTCGGCCAAGGCCAGGTGCGCACTGCATCAATCTTTGCCGGATCAACAGCGATCCCGGCTTCAGAAATCACATGGCCAAGAAAAGATACTTGGTTCAACCAAAATTCACACTTTGAAAATTTAGCATACAACTGATTCTTCCTCAATGTTTGCAACACACTTCTCAGGTGGCTTTCGTGCTCACCCTTGGATTTCGAGTACATAAGAATATCGTCGATGAAGACTACCACAGACTTGTCCAACTGATCTTGGAACAAGCGGTTCATTAAGTCCATGAACTTAGCTGGTGCATTGGATAAACCAAACGGCATAACCGTAAACTCATAGTGTCCATATCTGGTTCTGAAAGCGGTCTTCTCAATGTCACTGTCACGGATGGCAATCTGATGGTATCCGGATCGTAGATATATCTTGGAGAATACTGATGCTCCTTTCAACTGATCAAATAAATCGTCGATGCGTGGTAAAGGGTAACGGTTCTTCACCGTAACTGCATTCAGCTCTCGATAGTCAATACACAGGCGGAGGCTACCGTCCTTCTTCTTCACGAAGAGGACCGGCGCTCCCCATGGTGAAACGCTAGGGCGGATAAACCCCTTGTCGAGTAGGTCTCTCAGCTGCTCCTTGAGCTCAGTCATCTCTGCTAGAGCCATACGATAGGGCACCTTCGCAATTGGTCCGGTGCCCGGAACCAAATCAATCTCAAACTCCACTTCCCGTGCTGGCGGCATGCCCGGCAGTTCCTTAGGAAATACATCAGGAAACTCCGACACTACTGTTGGAGAAATATGTGACTACTTCTGCAACCTAGGCAGTGTACCTATCGTTTTGCGGAATAGTGGATATGTGGGTTGTCGTACACTTGGGGACCTCGCTGTGGATAACTGATAGTGTAATAAATTGACTGAGAATTCTAATTAACAGATTTTATCATTTTTGGAGAGAGTGATTAACAGCTAACTCATAAGACAATAATAAAAACAATTTATCAAAACAGAAAAGAAATAGAAATTAAATCTTTTTGGTTTTAAAGAAGCATCCCGGGTTCTGCTCACTATTTTATTTAATTATATTAATATAACTTTCCCACTTTAGCAATAAACTCAAGAATCTTAATTAGTTTATTGACCGTTCCCTGTCTAATAAACCCTGATTAATTTAAACAACAAGCGCAATCCTTGTTCAAGTTATTAATAAATTAATCGCTTTATTAACAATTCCTATTGGAGACAGATTAACCTATAGGCGAACCTCGCTTCTAGTCATTAACCCGTTTTGACTTCTTCTGTCTAGAACCTTGTCTCAGCACCACATTTTAACAAAGACCTACAAATATCACTTTAATAATTGTACAAGAGAATTAAAGCGCATTAAGGACAAGAATCAAAATACTGCTTAGATAAATTATACTGGAAAGCTTACATAACACAATTATATAAAATAGGCTCGCTTCCTAACCCGGGAAGCTAGATTTATTACTCACACATAATTTAAAAAACAAACATCGTAAGTACGATAGACATTAAAACTGAGTAGAATTAAGAAAAGGAAGAACTCTTGGAATGGTTTTATGGGATGAGATGAAGTGAGGATTCATGTGGAGATTATGTAGGTGAGATGTATGATTTTTGGAGAGAAAATGGAGATTTTATGGAGGAAAAATGGCATGAGTTTTGGGGTGAATGATATATGATTTAATGGGGTTAGGTTTATTTATAGTGAAAATGGGGTAGTAGAAATGAAGGGGGTGTCGGTGTGAATTGGTAAATATATTATTATACCAATTCACACCCATCGACATGCTCTGTACGTTGTCAATTTAGACATGTCCGGACCATCGTCCGAACCAGTGTGGTCCGGACCATGTCGATTTCCTTCTTCTGGCGCGCTGACATGTTGGTCCGGACCAGTTAATCCGGACACTGGTCCGGACCATGTCGATTTTTGTACGGTTCTGCGCTGGAATGTATTGGTCCGAACCAGCTGATCCGGACACTGGTCCGGACCAAGGGTCTTTTGCCTCTAAAATGTTCGTTTTAGCTCCGATTTGATCCCCGTTTTCGCCTACGCGTTCGTCTCTTCGTGTACTTTGCTCCTAGCTTGGTTTTCCTCATGTTTAACCAATAAATTTGTCAGATAATCAATAAAACATAACTAGAGGAAAAACATACGATAAGTGAGTAATATTATCCTGAAAGTAAGTACAAGGTAAATTAAACCCTTAAATGTCTATGTATTTCTCACTTAAAACTCCCCCACACTTATCTTTTGCTTGTCCTCAAGCAAATCTTTCTGACATAATGTTTAAACAAGTTAAACAGGCAATAATCAAGTAAGGAGAACACAGAAGAGGTAATTGCCAATCTTTTCAGATTTTAAAAGGGTACTAATAACATTAAATTTATTTAGATATTTCTCTATTTTGAGAATAACTCTAATCCTACAAAAGAAAGAGAAGCAGTACCATGAGAATTCTGCTTTTAACCCTGAGCCAATCCACCATTTTCTTTCACATTTTCTTTGAACGACAAGGGGCATGAAGTAAAATCCTATTCCATTATACCTTTCAATGCCATATACTCATGATCCATGAAGATGTTTCTATCATTTTGGTACAGAATGCACATATACTTCAATTTTGAAGTTCATTTTTCTTTTACCTTAGACTTTTCTCTCCACCCTTGTAGCGGTTTTGGGTCTACTATCCCAGATACCGAGTACCTTAGGTAGCCGGGTGATGAAGCACCCCTAAGAACTTAATAACCGAGTGGACGAGGCCTGTTTAGGATCAGAATATGCCTGTTTGGATCAGAGGAGTACCTTGTCTTGTTCTTTTTCCACCATTTCTTTCCAAATCAAACCCAGGCTCAAAGTCAAAACAAAATTCAAATGATAATTTCCTCAGAATTCTTTTTGCATTGAGTAAGGAGCAGAGAGTTTTTTTTTTCTTTTTTAGTATGTACCCTTCAAACCTGTTAACACCGACATTACTCCCTATATGGCTCCTTCTTTGATTATTAATCACTTAACAAATTTAAACACAGTGTCGAAAAAGAGACAAACTTTAAGAGCAAGCTTTTTGATTATTATATCTCCCTCACACTTGAACCAAAGCAATGCCCTCATTGCATAGAAAGAATTAAAATAACAGGGCATGCAAACTACCTGTGTAAGGATCACAAAGCATGGTAATAGGAAATATTGAAAATTTAAAGAGCAAGGTAAAGATAGTGTACTCCCCAGATTTATGCAGAATATGTAGTGTAGCTCCCCCACACTTGAGTTCGGCTGTATAGATGTGCAAGATGTTCCTGGAATAAATATTCGAAACAGCCAGAAGAACTCAAGTTAATTCTCCTCGTTCTCTCTCCTTTCTTTTTATTTCACTCTCTCTTTTTTTTTAATAAAATTAAATACAAAATATAAGCACAATACAGATTTAAAAAGATAGATAGTAGAATTCAACCACTGGGTTGCCTCCCAGTTAGCTTCCCGTATTTATAGTCTTTAGCTAGACTCCCGCTTCGTTATCCTGGATCAAAAATAAAAGTAGACAACGGCTTTGCCGGGAAAACGAAGTTAGCAGTAATTAAAAGCAAACCACCTGGATCAAAACAGAATGTCACCTTGGCAAATAAAATAAGAAAATGAATACTCCACAAAACCTGGTGTTTGAGGAGGTTTTGCCGGTAACGGAGTTCTAACAGGAGACCAGGTGGTGATGCTTTTCTTCCTCTAATTGGAGGATGTAAACATCCTCCTTGTGTTGTTGAGGCTTATGGAGGCAGGGTGAGAGTTGATGAGAGACTGGTGTTAGTGGTGTTCCTTCCTCAGATTTGAGGATGTAAATTTCCTTTCCTGGTTGATGAGGCTTAATAGGATAATCCTCTTCGCGGACTGGCTCACACAAATATCTTCAAATTTTAATTGCTCCTCTTGTGTTGGGGATGGAGATGGAGGAGAATTGTAACTCTCAGACATTTGCTCCAACTCGCCGTCGGAGAAAAATGTCCTGTTAAGTTTCTTTATCTCCTCATCAGAACTTGTAGCTTCAATAATATCTGGCTCGAATCGATCTTCACTCCTTGGAGTCACCACTGGAATTTCTTCTAGCGGCTCGGTCTGACTCGGGAGAAATTCGTCTGGCCCTTGTGTAGATTGCTGTTCATGATTGAAGTAGTCATATCCCAACTGAGCTTCTTTGTACTGTATATTAGCCTGGTCGACTTCCCACCAATACGGCTCTCGATTTGATTGTTGAAGTGGTTGGTAACCCTTGACCATCCTTTGATTGGAGGACATCTCCTCTTGCATGTGCGTCCATTCCAAATCAATCAACAATCTTCTTACCTCATCGTAGCCGCTCTTCATTATCAGTAACTATCCTACAAAAACAAAAATAAAAATACCAAGTAGAATAGAACTAAAAAGAAATAAACATAAAAACAAAATTAACTAAATAGAAAAACCAAATACGAAACAAAAAAGAGATACAAAAAATTGCTAAAATAAAAAGTAAGTAAAATAAAATTAAATAAAGCGAAAACAAAATAAAATAAAACAGATATAAAAAAATTAAACACAAAAAAGGAATAAAAATAAATGCAGTTTAACTAAAACTAAAATAAATAAAGAAAAAGGACAGGGAAATTTAAATGACAGAAATTAACTGACTGAAAATTTAAATGACTGAAAATTAAAGTTAGAAATTAGTTATAGGAAATTTAAATGTTAGTAGTTAGATTGCTGAAATTAAATGACAGAAATTAAATGTTAGGTAGTACTGAAATTAAAGTTAGTTTACTGAAATTAAATGACAGAAATTTAAATGACAGAAATTAAAGTTAGTATTGGATGACAGAATTTAAAATAGATTACTGAAATTTAAATGTTAGAGTACAGAAATTTAAAGTTAGAAGTTAATTTACTGAAATTTAAGAACAATGGAAATTAAATGACTGAAAAATAAATGACAATAAAATAAAGAGCCGAAATTAGATGTCCGAAGTTAGATGTCCGAAATTAGATGTCCGAAATTAAACAAACAACAAAATAATATAAATTAAAATTAAAGAGCACCAAAAGCTAAACAGAAAACTCAATAAAATTTAAAACTGTCAGTTAACCGTGCCGGAGGTCCCCGACAACGGTGCCAAAAACTTGTTGGAGAAATATGTGGCTACTTCTTCAACCTAGGCAGTGTACCTATCGTTTTGCGGAATAGTGGATATGTGGGTTGTCGTACTCTTGGGGACCTCGCTGTGGATAACTGATAGTGTAATAAATTGACTGTGAATTCTAATTAACAGATTTTATCATTTTTGGAGAGAGTGATTAACAGTTAACTCATAAGACAATAATAAAAACAATTAATCAAAACAGAAAAGAAATAGAGATTAAATCTTTTTGTTTTTAAGAAGCATCCCGGGTTACTCTCCTCACATATTTTATTTAATTATATTAATATAACTTTCCCACTTTAGCAATAAACTCAAGAATCTTAATTAGTTTATTGACCGTTCCCTGTCTAATAAACCCTGATTAATTTAAACAACAAGCGCAATCCTTGTTCAAGTTATTAATAAATTAATCGCTTTATTAACAATTCCTATTAGAGACAGATTAACCTATAGGCGAACCTCGCTTCTAGTCATTAACCCGTTTTGACTTCTTCTGTCTAGAACCTTGTCACAGCACCGCATTTTAACAAAGAACTACAAATATCACTTTAATAATTGTACAAGAGAATTAAAGCGCATTAAGAACAAGAATCAAAATACTGCTTAGATAAATTATACTGGAAAGCTTACATAACACAATTATATAAAATAGGCTCGCTTCCTAACCCGGGAAGCTAGATTTATTACTCACACATAATTATAAAAACAAACATCGTAAGTACGATAGACATTAAAAATGAGTAGAATTAAGAAAAGGAAGAACTCTTGGAATGGTTTTATGGGATGAGATGAAGTGAGGATTCATGTGGAGATTATGTAGGTGAGATGTATGATTTTTGGAGAGAAAATGGAGATTTTATGGAGGAAAAATGGCATGAGTTTTGGGGTGGAATGATATATGATTTAATGGGGTTTAGGTTATTTATAGTGAAAATGGGGTAGAATGAAGGGGGTGTCGGTGTGAATTGGTAAATATATTTATACCAATTCACACCCATCGACATGCTCTGTACGTTGTCAATTTAGACATGTCCGGACCATCGTCCGAACCAGTGTGGTCCGGACCATGTCGATTTCCTTCTTCTGGCGCGCTGACATGTTGGTCCGGACCAGTTGATCCGGACACTGGTCCGGACCATGTCGAATTTTGTACGGTTCTGCGCTGGAATGTATTGGTCCGGACCAGCTGATCCGGACACTGGTCCGGACCAAGGGTCTTTTGCCTCTAAAATGTTCGTTTTAGCTCCGATTTGATCCCCGTTTTCGCCTACGCGTTCGTCTCTTCGTGTACTTTGCTCCTAGCTTGGTTTTCCTCATGTTTAACCAAGAAATTTGTGAGATAATCAATAAAACATAACTAGAGGAAAAACATACGATAAGTGAGTAATATTATCCTGAAAGTAAGTAAGTACAAGGTAAATTAAACCCTTAAATGTCTATGTATTTCTCACTTATCAACTACCGGCACATCTGGGCTAAACTCTGGGTCTCTCTCTATGTCCTGGACATAGCAGAGGTATACATCATTCCATCGTCGTAGTTCATGATACATAGCCATGGCGGTGATGATCTGAGTCGAAGGCTCCCTGGGCCTCTAGCGGTAAGATATAGTAACCCCAGACGG
Source organism: Limonium bicolor (assembly GCA_023374045.1). Lineage (NCBI taxonomy): Eukaryota > Viridiplantae > Streptophyta > Magnoliopsida > Caryophyllales > Plumbaginaceae > Limonium > Limonium bicolor. The sequence goes on from CM041776.1 coordinate 66,161,441, forward strand.
ACTCCGAAGAAGCAGACGGTGCTCGGCACACAGGATTCTGCCCTTGTACCGCTCCAACCAGTTCATCCTGATGATCACATCAAAGCCAAGTCCCTCGAACTCTATCAAGTCAACCGAAAACTCTTCGTCTCTGATTCGTACAACAACATCTCGGTGGTAGCGGGTACACCTGATCCGCTCTTTCGACGGGAGAGTGACTAGAAAATCTGGCATCTCATCACCGTCTAACCCCAGCCTCTTCGCAAAAGATAGCGAAATAAATGTATGAGAGGCTCCGGAGTCGAACAAGATCGAAGTGTCCACGCCATTGACTGGAAAGGTACCGGTGAGGATTGTGCCGCTCTTGCCGGCTTCTGCCTCATTGCAGACACTCAGTATACCTCCCGTTCCGAGTGCACAACCTAATTCATTGGCAAACTAATAAGTATTTGGTAACAACACGGTTGATATACTTCGAACAACTCCACTGTATTCATTAACATTCTCTTTACACCACAAGGTGGTTTACATCTCTAACATAACTAACACATACAACATCCTTAACATACACTGGTTTAACACATCATATAATTATACAAGGCTTTAAAAATGTCTGAAGGTCAAATTCAAACGTACGGGTTTCATGTGTGTGGCATTGATCACTGCCGATGGTGCGGTATTCAGTTTGATCTTCCTGATGCCATGATATAGCATCCTTGACTGCCCACCCATGACTAGCACATCTCTTGATTTCAACATTAGCTTCTTTGCGAGATCAGCACGCTTCTGCTCGCCGTACACAAACACTGCTGTATCACCAATGGACCAAGACACCACGGGTACTCCCTTACTTAGAGACTCAGGTGACTCGTCCTTATCTTGGTGTAACCCTAACCGTCCACCTTTCTGGTAGAAGTTCACAATACATAAATCTGCTTTCACATTTGGAATTGAATCCGTTTCAACTTTCTGAGCAATTCCTACGACGTGGTTAACGACCGCTAGGAACTCCTCAGGTATCATCGGTACCGTTGCTCCATCTTCAGCTCGCACTTCTTGATATGTCTTGGTGTAAGGGTTCCAGTCCTTACCCATGCACATCATCTTCAATTTCATCTTCGATCCACTCGGGTATTCGGGTGTGTAGAAACCTCCGGGTTCTACTCCCAGTTCGTCGCATCGTCGGATAATGTGGATTTGTGCTTCCGGTGTCAGGTATCCATTTAAGAGTATCATACCTGGCTGGATGACCTGACATTGCTCCATTGGAAAGTCGGTGATGCTGATGGTAGTCTCTTCGGGGTTTGGTGTGGGTGGGATTGGATAACAAATATTGAAGGTTCCTAGATTTCCAAATTACCTATTTAGGTGACTTTCACACTATACTTTAATTCTTTACTCACATGGTAGTACACTTGGACTCACTAACACACATGCATGAAATGTGGTATGCAATCACTTATTTCATTCAACAGTTTAGGCGGTACCTGGTCTAGAAGAGGGCCCTGGCGCCTTAGACCGGTCCACCACATGCAGGGCGGCCTTACCGGATCCCGACCCCTTCCCCTTCTGGGAATTTGTGTACCTCTGATCTGGGGGTGGCTGATTCACCGTCTTCGGGCCATCGGTGGTCACGGTGGCCTTACGCTTCCACTGCCCCTTAGGCCTGTAGTTCCTGCTATTCGGGTTCTGCCAGCACTCGTAATCGCGGTGCCCCATCTTTTTGCAGTATCGGCACTGCACATCATTACCCTTGCAGTCCTTGCCGGGGTGGTCTCCGTTACACAACTTACAGTAATAGTGGCGCTCCGGTCCAGAGCCCGTGCTAGCTGCTAACACATCACACACTCAGTACATACTTCACAAAATAACAACACACACTAGAATTCGGTATTGGAATTTTATTAATTACCCTTGGGTGGGTAAGAGCGTAAGGGCTTGGCCGCATATGCGTAGGTGAGCTATAGAGGCTCCTCAGCAGTGGTGGTCTGGGCCTGGCCCTTGCCACCCTGTTGCTGTCCTTTCTGGGACTGGGGGTATGGCTTTTTCTTCTTTCCTCCCCCTTGCCCTTGCGTGCCTTGGCCCTTGCTCATGGCCTTGCGCTTGAGCGCACTCTCCTCGTCCCTCAGACGGACGGTGATCTCAACAATTGCAGCGGCATGATAGCACTCCTATATTTAGGGTGTTAGTTATGCCCTGCTAAACAAACTCATATTTACATTAACGCACTGTACACACTTATTCACTTCATACTGTAGTTCATTACCTGCAAGGTAGTATACCCACTTGGCCCCATACCGTAGCGTAGGCGGTAGCACAATCCGTTATAGAAACGGTTCACTAAAATCCGGTCTGAGTAACCCAGATCCGGCAGCAGATGGATAAGTCCGATGAAAGCGGTGTAGTACTCATCAACTGTCATCTTATCCCCTTGTCTCAAGCTATCGAGCTCTAGGCGCTTGGCCTGTTGCACATGAATCGGGTAGTACTTGGCTCGCAGCAAGGCCGTGTACTCCCTCCACTGAAATGTAGGATCACCGACTCTGCCCTCCCTTACCAGCTTCCACCAAGTCTGAGCCGATCCCTTCAAGTAGTAAGCGGCTAGTCGGACCTTGGCACCAGCAGGAACATCCAAGGTCTCGAAAGCGGTCTCCATCTCAGAGATGTACGCCTCCAGCTTACTAGGGTCGGTCTCCCCACTGAATGACGGGGGTCTCAAATCCGCCAACGCCTTGACCCAGTTGGTCTCGCGTGGCTGTGGTTGCGGTTGTGGCCCTTGTTGACCCACACCGCCTTGTTGCTGCTGCTGCATCGCAGCTACTAACTGTGGGACCATCTGGGCTACGGCGGCCGCTACAGCGTCGGCCATGACTTGCACCGTAGGGTTCTCCCCCTGGTTCCCAGTATCACCAGTACCGCATCCGCGGCCTCGACCTCGTGGTCTACCTGACATCTGAATTCACATGAGCATTTATTAGCATTGTGCTTGCACACTTATCGGTCCAACGGTTGTAACATCTTCCCAACAATAAGGTATTTCCACACTTAGTTAGTGGTTAACCTTTCCACAACTGTTCTCTTAGGTAACTATAGCTAGATTTCCTAATCGGTATATTCCTAAGCTCGGTATTCTAGCCATCAGAGCGAAGTATCGCTCTGATACCACTTTTTGTAACACCCCTACTACGCACTTAACAATATTCGAAATCGCAGCGGAAATAACAACTAAACAATAACTAACGGTTCGGTGCTACAACGCCGTTAACCACCAACGTGGTTAACAAGGCAGAATAAATACAAGCGTATCGGTCTGATGATCAGACTCCCGTGCATAGAACTAATAACCTTTAATACATTAACATAATACCGAGTTTGTAACTACATCCATACATTGTATCTGTACACCACAAACTGTCAACGACCGTCACTGTACTACAACGGTACTAAAAAATATATCGCCACGGGAGCATAGGCGCATCCCGGGCACAACTCCAAAAACAACCAAAAGTACTCCTGCAACCTAGGATCTATAGCCATTCCGCTTCCTCGATCCTCATCCTGCAGTAAAAGAAATATGGAACCCCTGAGGGGGTCAGCAACCCTTGGCTGGTATGGTTAACGCGCAGCCCATCGGCTACCGGGATACGCGCAACTAATTGTCATGATGACATGGCATTAATTTTAAACATAAAACATATATACATATCATAGCAAGAGTATTGCATACAACTTCACACATAACACACAAGAACAATTCCTTTTAGGAAATGAACCAACACAATTAGTTCCCATGGAGAGCCTAGAGAATGTAGCCAAACTCATACTAAGCTCGTTACATAACTCGTTACCGTCCTGTTAGATTGAACGGATAACTTAACACAAGGTGCCTCGGATATAGTGATCCAAGCACACCGAAACAAAACATAGTATGCCCTTGTGGCCCGACGTGAGTCAGTAAAATAGCCTTGGTTAAGCTAAAGGGAAGGTTGGAAACCAAATTCGAAAAACAACCATAACATACAAAGAGAATCGAACCGGTTATGACATTGACTCCCATACTCACACGCGTGGCCGGAACAGACCGGACTCCTCACTCCCCCGTTAGCACTTGTTAGAAGTTCAACATTGAACTCAAAAAACAAATCACAAGCATTTGGTTAAGTCTTGTTAGACACACACAAGGGAAGAGAGAGTCATACCTAACATTACAATAATATTTAACAACTGTAAACTCATTACATGACTTAAGTCTTACAAGGTCATAAACACACAGAAAAACAAACAACACACAAGCCGGTGTAAACCGGTAGGCAACAGACTGCAAGAAAACATACCTTGGTCCTTGCTTCGATTGTTTTCCTCTGTAGGCCACTCTTATACACGATTAATAACGTTGGTTAACTAATTTACTTAACTTCAAATTTTTACTAAGTATTTTACATGATTATATGGCATGTCTTAATATCCAAACTTATCCTTGGTTACCTACATTATACCCCATAGGGTTAACTACTTAAGCCACACCTTGTTTGTTTTTTTGTTATAAGTTTTGGTCCGACCGACCTTACCGACCGACCTTACACAAGGTCGGTCCATTCCAGAACATATTACCGTCAAAAATTCTACTCCGACCGACCTTGCAAGTTCGGTCACAGGTTTAGTCTATTCCCGAGAGTTTCTTTCCTTTGAAAATTCAGGCCCGACCGATCTTGACAAGTCTGGTCGCAAGATCGGTCGATTCCCTAGACTCACTTACGTACAAAAATTTAGGCATGACCGACCTTGTAAGCCCGGTCCCAAGGCCGGTCTATTCCAGAGACTCAATCCGTAATAAAAATCCATGCCCGACCGACCTTGCAAGTCCGGTTCCCAAGGTCGGTCCATTCCAGAGACCATTTCTCGCAGGGTAAACTGGGCTCGACCGACCTTGCAGGTCCGGTCCCCAAGGTCGGTCTGCTCCAAACCCTTGTTATTAATTGCCCATTTAACTCCAAACTTCACCTCATATATCCTAGTATGTTCTAACCTTATTTGGGCACTTCAAAGACACCTTAAGACCTCCATTAAACTCCTTAAATCATTCATCAAAATCCTTCTCAAGCATTACACAAATTCTCATAAAAAGGTTTACACTTGTAATGTTTTTCACTAAGTTTCTATGTGTGTTCATACCTATAACTTCCATTATTCCCAAATGTTTTCTCACCACTACACACATCTCCCAAGCATCTTTTCTTCCTAACCAAAACTTCTAGTTCATGTCTAAGTCCTCTTTGTTTCCTAGAACACCTAAGACATTACTTCTCCTCTAGTAAAACACCTAAACATTTCTAACACTTCCTAGTTCATCAATTCTTGTTTTAAACACTTAGAACTTCTTGTACATTACCTAAATTTTGACATGAACTCTCCTAGAACATTACTAAGCCAAAACACTTTGTTTTCACCATTAAACAATCAAGAACACTAAAATCCATCAAGAACATTCTTGTACACAAAACTTCACTCATTTAACACTACATCACAATATAGTGCATAATTTAAATTGCTTGGCACTTAGGCCCTTAAATAGCATAAACCTTAAACACTGAATTTCCACAATATATTTGCCTTTGACCTGCAAATACACCCAACAATACATATGCCTTTTACTAAGCCCTTGAGAGCATTTTTCTAAGTCATTTACCATTGGCTCCTTAAGTAGTTTTAATAAGCAATATAAGCTCATTTCTCCTGAGACATTAAACTACATTAGGTTAGCACATTTACCTCTTTTCCTCACAACTTCTTTCTTGTTTCCTTGTTTAAAAATCGGTAAGGGTGTTTGGTTTCTTGTCAACTTCTAAACAATATGCAAATAATGCAATGAGTATACAAGCTTTATGCTTCATCTCATTATAAACCCTAAATATATATATTGTCTTAGAACATTTAGATGATTGTTTTACCTTGGATATGAAAGAGAGTTTGGGTATGTATCAAGAGAGGACTCCACCAAGCCCTTGGAAGATTCAAATAAAGCTAAAACAAGCAAGGTAAAGGGCACCATTAATGGTGTTTTTCGGACAACATACAAACATGAAGGAAATGTTATTTTTCTTTGAGTTTCCTTACCTATAAGATAAAACTTGAGTGAACCGGATTAATAATTTGGGGATAAGCCGTTTGGGGAAGTCATGATGGATTATGTGTTACTTTGTGAACTGTTGAGTTATATTGGACATCTGGGTGTGATGTTGGAAGATTATACAGGGATTGTTGTTATTATCCAACTGTGGAATTGTATCATACTTGTTTTATGCAATATTGTTCTATCTGAATTATCTAACCGTGGATTGGGGTAGTGAGATTGTAGTATAATTAGAAGGGGATTGTTATGGGGAATTTAAGATCCTTTGAAATTCTTGACTCATAATAAGGAGTCCACCTTGAGTAGGGTAGACTGGCAGACCGACTAAATTTCCCCTACAACACCAGAAGTAGAAGCGGGAGGACTACTATGGCAGCCAACGACCCAATGAGACAGCTCCAGGAGCTCGCTTTGAATCTGGGGCAGATTGTGCAACGCCAAGCCCAGCGAGACCATGTGCCAGAAGACTACACAAAGAGAATTGCCCACTTGAAGCCAACTGCATTCAAGGGGGAGGAGGACCCAGTACTACTGGAGGATTGGCTGCGTGAGTTTGACAAGATATTTGAGGCGGTCAACTGCCCTGCCAACACAAAGTCAACGCCGCCGTGTACTACTTCAAGAGCGAGGCTGACATCTGGTGGTCTGCCAACAAGGATGCTCTTTTGGCGGGACCTGACTTTGGATGGGAGGCACTGAAGGAGGCCATGCGAAGGCGATTCTACCCTGAGCATGTTCGGATGCAGAAATACCTGGAGTTCTCTGAGCTCAAGCAGGCCCGGAGTGTGAAGGAGTACCACTCCAAGTTCTTAGAGCTGGCGAGGTTCGCACTGACGATGGTCCCTGATGAGGCGTCAAAGGTGCAGAGATTTGTGGGGGGACTCAACTGGAGTCTCCAGGAGGCTTTGAGCGTGCTGACGATACCCACCCTCCAGGACGCGTATGGAAAGGCTGCTAACCTGTATAGGGTGCAGCAGAAGAGGAGGGAGGTACAGGCGGGCCAGAAGAGGAAGATGGAGGACGGGGAAGAGTCCCGGAGTTGAGATGACCGACATCAGAGGCCCCATCAGGACAAGAGGTGGAGGCCTAACCCAGGTGATGGAAGGAGGTTCGATGTGAACCAAAGGAATGACCAGAGGCGGAATGATAGGCCCCAGGGGCAGGCTCAGAGGGCAGAGTTCGTGCATAACAGGCACTTCCACTGTAGAAGATGCCACAAGGACCACCCGGGGAAGGACTGTGAGGGGAACCTAGTGGCGTGCTTCCGGTGTGGCAGGAAGGGCCATTGAGCTTTTGAGTGCTTCCAGGATCCCCAGGGAGGCATTCAGCAGAGAGGAAATGGCGGAGACCGGACCTACAGACCAGCAGACCCCCAGTCTCGAGGTAGAGACCAGCATCAGGCCCAGAATCAGCGAGGGGATGCTCCCCAGCGTGGCAATGGCGGGGGTGGAAACGGAGGTAACCGAGGTCCGGGGGAGAACCGAGACAATAGCAGAGCTCCGGGGAGGATTAACGTGATGAGTCGGGCCGAGGCAGAGGCTGAAGCAGAGGTGTTAGCAGGTACCTTTTCTGTTCATGGTACTTCAGCTCATGTTTTGTTCGATACTGGAGCTTCATATTCTTTCATTTCTGAGGAATTTGCTAAGAAATTGGGCTAGAAACTTGTAAGACTTCTACCATAGCAGTATCTATACCTCGGGGCGGGTTATTTCTTGTAATGATGTATTGAAGGATGTGGGGGTAGACATTAAGGAGAAATATTTGTAATTGACCTGATCCAGTTCGTCCTCCCCGACTTCGATATTATTTTGGGGATGGACTGGCTAAGCAAGTATAAGGGGAAGATTGATTGTGGAGAGCAGAAGATCGTCCTGAGAGGACCAACGGGCCGAAGAGTCTCCTACAGTAGCATGGAGAAGAAACCGGGAGTAAAGATAGTTTCAGCTATGTCAATTCTCTCCCAAGTGAAGAAAGGACAACAGGCATACCTCTGCCATGTCCAGGATTTGAGCCAAGCGCCGAGTTCGTTAGAAGAAATTCGGGTGGTGAATGAGTTCCCTGACGTCTTTCCAGATGAGATTCCTGGTATGCCGCCAGACAGGGAGGTAGAGTTCAGCGTAGACCTTGTGCCAGGAGCAGCGCCTATCTCCAAGGCCCCCTACCGTATGGCGCCATCAGAATTGAAGGAACTGAAAGTCCAATTGGAGGAGTTACTGGAGAAGGGATACATTCGCCCGAGTGTATCGCCATGGGGAGCTCCTGTCTTGTTCGTAAAGAAGAAGGATGGGAGCATGAGGCTGTGCATAGATTACCGAGAGCTGAACCAGATCACTGTGAAGAACCGGTATCCCTTGCCCAGAATCGACGATCTTTTCGACCAGCTTCAGGGTGCAGGAGTCTTCTCCAAGATAGACCTGAGGTCGGGGTACCACCAGTTACGTGTTGCAGAGAAGGATATCCCGAAGACGGCCTTCAGGACCAGGTATGGGCATTTTGAGTTTCTAGTGATGCCCTTTGGATTGACGAACGCGCCGGCAGTCTTCATGGACCTCATGAACCGGATCTTTAACCCCTTTCTAGACCGGTTTGTGGTGGTTTTTATAGACGACATCCTCATCTACTCCAAGGATGAGGAAGAGCATGAGGAGCACCTGAGATCGGTCTTGCAGATTTTGAGAGAGCAGCAGCTTTACGCCAAACTAACCAAGTGTGATTTTTGGTTGGACCGAGTGGCATTCCTAGGCCACATCGTCACCAAAGAAGGAATCTCAGTGGATCCGGCCAAGATCCAGGCAGTGAAAGAGTGGCCAACACCGAGCAATCTGACGGAGGTTCGTAGCTTCCTGGGTCTAGCAGGATACTATAGAAGATTTGTGAAGGATTTCTCAAATAGCTAGACCCTCACAAACCTCATGAAGAAAGTCACCAAGTTTCAGTGGGATGATGACTGTGAGAAGGCGTTTCAGACATTGAAGGAAAGGTTACCACAGCCCCGTGTTGACCTTGCCTTCGGGGACAGACGGATTCGAGGTTTTCAGCGATGCTTCCAAGTATGGCTTGGGTGTCTTGATGCAGCATGGGAAAGTCATAGCCTACGCATCGAGACAACTGAAGGAGTACGAGACCAGATACCCGACGCACGACCTAGAGCTTGCAGCAGTAGTCTTCGCCCTGAAGATTTGGACACTACTTGTATGGAGTTTCCTGCAAGATCTACACCGACCATAAAAGCCTCAAGTACATCTTCACTCAGAAGGAACTAAATATGAGGCAGAGGAGATGGTTGGAGCTGATCAAGGATATGATCTGGATTTTATACCATGAAGGGAAGTCCAACCTAGTGGCCGATGCTCTGAGTAGGAAGAAAAGTCATTCAGTGAATTCGATGTGGGTTCTTCCAGACGAGTTAGTTCGTGATTTTGAGAAGCTGAACTTGGAGGTGATGGAGGCGGGTGGAGTAGAGCGTGAGGTGAGGTTGTACCACATGAGTGTCTCTTCCGACATCTATGGGGAGATACTCAAGGACAGCCAGGTGATGCGAAGTTGGAGCGCATCAAAGATAAGATGAAGGAAGGGAAAGCTGAGGGGTTTGAGACCCACAGTGACGGCAGTCTGAGGTTTAGAGGCCGATGGTGTGTACCTCAGGGGTGCGTGGAGGTAAAGGAGAGGCTGATGAGGGAGGCTCATAATACTCCCTATTCAGTTCATCCTGGCGGTGATAAGTTGTATAAGGACCTAAAGAAGATGTTTTGGTGGCCGAATATGAAGAGAGAGTTGCAGAGTTTGTGTCGAAGTGCCTTACCTGTCAGAAGGTCAAATTCGAACACAAGAGGATGGGAGGTTTACTACAGCCGTTGGAGGTTCCAAAGTGGAAGTGGGACTCCATTTCCATGGACTTCGTGATGGGTTTACCACCAGCGAAGGGAGGAGTCAACCAGATTTGGGTAATAGTGGACCGACTCACTAAGTCTGCACGGTTCATACCCATGAAGAAGACGTGGTCCATGAGCCAGTTGGTGGATGCTTACATCAGAAATGTGGTGAGGTATCATGGGGTACCTGAGACCATCATTTCAGACAGAGACTCGAGGTTTTTAGCCCATTTCTGGCAGCAATTTCAGAAGGCGATGGGTACCAAGTTGAAGTTGAGCACTGCGTTTCATCCAGCCACTGATGGTCAGACCGAGAGAACCATCCAGACCTTGGAGGACATGCTTCGTGCATGGTGATGGATTTTCAGGGTTCGTGGGCTGATATGCTACACCTGATAGAGTTTTCCTATAATAACAGTTACCACACCAGCATCAGGATGGCTCCTTATGAGGCCCTGTATGGGAGGAAGTGTAGGACACCGTTATGTTGGAGCGACATTAGTGAGACTGTTGTTTTGGGGCCCCAGTTGATTGAAGAGACTATGGAGCAAGTCCGGATGATTCAGAGACGAATGAAGGCAGCCCAGGACAGGCAGAAGTCCTATGCCGATCTCAAGCGCAGGCCAGAGGAATTCGAGGTGGGAGATAAAGTTTTCTTGAAAGTATCTCCTGTGAGAGGAGTAACCAGGTTCGGGAAGAAAGGGAAGCTCAGTCCCAAATTCGTTGGACCCTATGAGATCTTGGAGAGGGTTGGAGAGGTGGCATACCGGCTAGCGCTTCCTTGTGAACTGGAGAAAGTTCACAACGTCTTCCATGTTTCCCAGCTGAAGCGGTATGTTCCCGACCCTTCGCATGTGTTGCAGCCAGAGGTCTTGGAGCTAGAGCAGAATCTATCCTATGAGGAGTACCCCATCAGAGTAATGGACACTAAGACCAGGGAGACACGATCGAAGTCCATCCGTATGGTCAAGATCTTATGGTCTAATCATGGAACCGAAGAGGCTACATGGGAGGTAGAGGAGGAAATGAGAAAGAAATACCCACAGCTCTTCGATCAGGTAACCGCTCGAGTCAGTAATTCGTTATCAGTTTTTCGCCTTATGGATGAGTTTTAGCTTCGAGGGCGAAGCTTTCTTTTAAGGGGGATGAGATGAAATACCCAGGAAATTCCAAGCTAGGAATAATATAGCATATGGTATGAGTGACATGTCTGAGGTTAGGTGGCCCAGGGAATTAATCTTTCTTCTTAAAGTGTTTCTGAATATTGGTAACGTTTGCCTTAATGGATTTAATTTATTTCAACGCTATAGATATAGTTTAATTTCTCTTAATTTCCCTAAGTTATTTAAACTCCGAAGTACTATTCCAGAATATTCTCCAACTTATTTTAAGTATTCAGAGTTCGAATTCTATTTGACTACTCAAATATTATTTGTTAACTCTCCTTATTCTTCTCTCAGTAATTTACTGGTATTATCTTTTATTCTTCTTACGAGTTGTTCTTTCCTTGTTAAACCTTTAAATTATTTACAACATATCTTTTCTTTTCTAAATTATCTCCTTTCAAATAAATATTTATTAATTGATTCTTGATGTTGTTTCTCATTCTGATTTATTCCTTCTTGAATTTCTCCATCAGTTTTCTTTTACTGATCTCCCTAATTTATCGAGTTTTATCCTTTAGAGATATTTTAAATTCCAGTTAGAACTCCTTCTTAAATATTTTTTTTTTTCCTTTTGCATAAATCTTTAATTAGGTTATTCTCTTTTCATTATACAAACAATTCTATTTAAGGGTTGATCTCTTCACTATTTCCCCATCCTCAACGCCGTTCTTGCGTTACAATCTGCTCTTTATTTTCACGTTCTTCTTCTTCTTCAAACCCTTGGTGTTTTCTCGCTGATTCCGTCGAGGTCTGATTATTCCCTGGTGTCCAGTTGGTAGATTGTCGGGTAATGTATTCTACTTAGTTGTTTAGTTATTATTCGTTGTTCGGTAAATTCTGATTGCTAATTTTGATTACCTAGACGCCGATTACATCGACGAGTGCTATCAATAGTCCGGAGCAGTTGGGCTCTTGAGGGTTTTGGTTGTTCCAGGTAAATTCTATGCTCAATGGTTTGATGTGGTTTTGCGAAATATTGGAAAAGGGTTCGTTGTGTTTTATCTCGGTTGTGGTTTGAGGATTTGGAATTGGAAATTGGATTGAGATTGTGGTTTCGATAATGGTTTTGGGGAGTCTTTCACAGGATTTATTATTGTTTGGGAGCCCATAGGTGCTCCCCATTATTATTGTTTGCGCTGCACACATTGTTGCAGTTAAGCTCTATGATCTACTCTATGTTACTGCTGTTTCATAGGGGGTGTGCACACTTAAGGACTTAGGGTGAGGTGGTTGTTTGACGGTCCCATAGGTGACTGTCCTGGAATTGTGGTTTGGGGTCCCATAGGTGACCCCGTGTTCGGAATTGTGGTTATTACTTCCTGTTGAAAGCTCCCTACTGCGGTTTCGGTATTTAATTTTTTTCTGGAAATTCTTCAACTGTTCAGTAAATCTCCTCATCTGATTGTTAAAGGCAAATGTGTTCTGAAATGTATTTTACAGTTTGAGGTAGAATTTACTCAGTTTTTCTGATTTGTGCGATCCTTTCTGTTTTCTGTCTATGTTTTATGATCGCAGGTATGGATGACTTGTGGGATCGGGACGGCGAATCACATAGTTTAGGGACCACATATTAATAAGGCGATGTTTGAATTTCAGTGTCTAAGATGTTTTTATGTTCTCAACTTTTATACATTAAATGTTATTTTGCTTCCGCATAACTTGAAAGTTAACTTGTGTTTTAGTGTTATTTAGTTCATTAGCCTGAGCACCCATGGGAATTGGGTGTGGCGGTAATGCCCTGGACGTTTTGAGATCCGCTGCTATGTTAAGGTTATGTTCATTTGAGTTTTGGTTAACTGCGTTTATTGGTTTCTATGAATCGTTTTATCAAGTTTGAGCTTCGTATTAATATTGGCAATGATCTTATCTGTTCAAAAGGTTCCTCATGTTGTTATTGTGTTTATGTGAGTTTTTAATGGTTTTTGGTCCTGTTTACGTTTTTGAACTGCACTGAAGGACCTGTCCGAACGTCCGTCCGGACATCTATGTTCGGACAGGCCCCGAAGTTTTAGAAGCTTTTGTTTTGGCGTGTCCGAACTTTGGTCCGAACTTGATGTTCGGACACGCCACGTTAAATTTCTCGGACTTTTCAAACTTACTTGTGTCCGAACTTCAAAGTCCGGACACAAGTTCGGACGCCTTTGGTTTTCAGACCTTTTAACTCTCGACTTGTGTCCGAACATCAATGTCCGGACACAAGTTCGGACGTTTGGTTTTCCGCAGTCTATTTCTCCGGCTTGTGTCCGAACTTACCATGTCCGGACACAAGTTCGGACCAACTCTGTTTTGCTCTTTTAGGACTCGTTTGAAGTCCGTTTTTGATGCCGTTTGCGCCATTAGATTTGTATTTCCATAAGCTATGTTTTGAGGTAAAAATCCAGGGTGTTACAAGGTGGTATCAGAGCTTTGTTTTCGAAATAAGATAAAACTTGAGTGAACCGGATTAATAATTTGGGGATAAGCCGTTTGGGGAAGTCATGATGGATTATGTGTTATTTGTGAGCTGTTGAGTTATATTGGACATCTGGGTGTGATGTTGGATTATACAGGGATTGTTTATTATCCAATGAGGAATTGTATCATACTTGTTTTATGCAATATTGTTCTATCTGAATTATCTAACCGCGGATTGGGGTAGTGAGATTGTAGTATAATTAGAAGGGGATTGTTATGGGGAATTTAAGATCCTTTGAAATTCTTGACTCATAATCAGGAGTCCACCTTGAGTAGGGTAGACTGGCAGACCGACTGAATTTCCCCTACAACACCAGAAGTAGAAGCGGGAGGACTACTATGGCAGCCAACGACCCAATGAGACAGCTCCAGGAGCTCGCTTTGAATCTGGGGCAGATTGTGCAACGCCAAGCCCAGCGAGACCATGTGCCAGAAGACTACACAAAGAGAATTGCCCACTTGAAGCCAACTGCATTCAAGGGGGAGGAGGACCCAGTACTACTGGAGGATTGGCTGCGTGAGTTTGACAAGATCTTTGAGGCGGTCAACTGCCCTGCCAACAGGAGAGTCAACGCCGCCGTGTACTACTTCAAGAGCGAGGCTGACATCTGGTGGTCTGCCAATAAGGATGCTCTTTTGCGGGACCTGACTTTGGATGGGAGGCACTGAAGGAGGCCATGCGAAGGCGATTCTACCCTGAGCATGTTCGGATGCAGAAATACCTGGAGTTCTCTGAGCTCAAACAGCAGGCCCGGAGTGTGAAGGAGTACCACTCCAAGTTCTTAGAGCTGGCGAGGTTCGCACCGACGATGGTCCCTGATGAGGCGTCAAAGGTGCAGAGATTTGTGGGGGGACTCAACTGGAGTCTCCAGGAGGCTTTGAGCGTGCTGACGATACCCACCCTCCAGGTATGGAAAGGCTGCTAACCTGTATAGGGTGCAGCAGAAGAGGAGGGAGGTACAGGCGGGCCAGAAGAGGAAGATGGAGGACGGGGAAGAGTCCCGGAGTCGAGATGACCGACATCAGAGGCCCCATCAGGACAAGAGGTGGAGGCCTAACCAGGTGATGGAAGGAGGTTCGATGTGAACCAAGGAATGACCAGAGGCGGAATGATAGGCCCCAGGGGCAGGCTCAGAGGGCAGAGTTCGTGCATAACAGGCACTTCCACTGCAGAAGATGCCACAAGGACCACCCGGGGAAGGACTGTGAGGGGAACCTAGTGGCGTGCTTCCGGTGTGGCAGGAAGGGCCACAGAGCTTTTGAGTGCTTCCAGGATCCCCAGGGAGGCATTCAGCAGAGAGGAAATGGCGGAGACCGGACCTACAGACCAGCAGACCCCCAGTCGAGGTAGAGACCAGCATCAGGCCTAGAATCAGCGAGGGGATGCTCCCCAGCGTGGCAATGGCGGGGGTGGAAACGGAGGTAACCGAGGTCCGGGGGAGAACCGAGACAATGGCAGAGCTCCGGGGAGGATTAACGTGATGAGTCGGGCCGAGGCAGAGGCTGAAGCAGAGGTGTTAGCAGGTACCTTTTCTGTTCATGGTACTTCAGCTCATGTTTTGTTCGATACTGGAGCTTCATATTCTTTCATTTCTGAGGAATTTGCTAAGAAATTGGGCCTAGAAACTTGTAAGACTTCTACCATAGCAGTATCTATACCTCGGGCGGGTTATTTCTTGTAATGATGTATTGAAGGATGTGGGGGTAGACATTAAGGGAGAAATATTTGTAATTGACCTGATCCAGTTCGTCCTCCCCGACTTCGATATTATTTTGGGGATGGACTGGCTAAGCAAGTATAAGGGGAAGATTGATTGTGGAGAGCAGAAGATCGTCCTAAGAGGACCAACGGGCCGAAGAGTCTCCTACAGTAGCATGGAGAAGAAACCGGGAGTAAAGATAGTTTCAGCTATGTCAATTCTCTCCCAAGTGAAGAAGGGACAGCAGGCATACCTCTGCCATGTCCAGGATTTGAGCCAAGCGCC
Source organism: Limonium bicolor (assembly GCA_023374045.1). NCBI lineage: Eukaryota > Viridiplantae > Streptophyta > Magnoliopsida > Caryophyllales > Plumbaginaceae > Limonium > Limonium bicolor. Next base: position 66,177,027 of record CM041776.1, read on the forward strand.
GAGCCCGTTAGAAGATTCGGGTGGTGAATGAGTTCCCTGACGTCTTTCCAGATGAGATTCCTGGTATGCCGCCAGACAGGGAGGTGAGTTCAGCGTAGACCTTGTGCCAGGAGCAGCGCCTATCTCCAAGGCCCCCTACCGTATGGCGCCATCAGAATTGAAGGAACTGAAAGTCCAATTGGAGGAGTTACTGGAGAAGGGATACATTCGCCCGAGTGTATCGCCATGGGGAGCTCCTGTCTTGTTCGTAAAAGAAGGATGGGAGCATGAGGCTGTGCATAGACTACCGGGAGCTGAACCAGATCACTGTGAAGAACCGGTATCCCTTGCCCAGAATCGACGATCTTTTCGACCAGCTTCAGGGTGCAGGAGTCTTCTCCAAGATAGACCTGAGGTCGGGGTACCACCAGTTACGTGTTGCAGAGAAGGATATCCCGAAGACGGCCTTCAGGACCAGGTATGGGCATTTTGAGTTTCTGGTGATGCCCTTTGGATTGACGAACGCGCCGGCAGTCTTCATGGACCTCATGAACCGGATCTTTAATCCCTTTCTAGACCGGTTTGTGGTGGTTTTTATAGACGACATCCTCATCTACTCCAAGGATGAGGAAGAGCATGAGGAGCACCTGAGATCAGTCTTGCAGATTTTGAGAGAGCAGCAGCTTTACGCCAAACTAACCAAGTGTGATTTTTGGTTGGACGAGTGGCATTCCTAGGCCACATCGTCACCAAAGAAGGAATCTCAGTGGATCCGGCCAAGATCCAAGCAGTGAAAGAGTGGCCAACACCGAGCAATCTGACGGAGGTTCGTAGCTTCCTGGGTCTAGCAGGATACTATAGAAGATTTGTGAAGGATTTCTCAAAGATAGCTAGACCCTCACCCTCATGAAGAAAGTCACCAAGTTTCAGTGGGATGATGACTGTGAGAAGGCGTTTCAGACATTGAAGGAAAGGTTGACCACAGCCCCAGTGTTGACCTTGCCTTCGGGGACAGACGGATTCGAGGTTTTCAGCGATGCTTCCAAGTATGGCTTGGGGTGTGTCTTGATGCAGCATGGGAAAGTCATAGCCTACGCATCGAGACAGCTGAAGGAGTACGAGACCAGATACCCGACGCACGACCTAGAGCTTGCAGCAGTAGTCTTCGCCCTAAAGATTTGGAGACACTACTTGTATGGAGTTTCCTGCAAGATCTATACCGACCATAAAAGCCTCAAGTACATCTTCACTCAGAAGGAACTGAATATGAGGCAGAGGAGATGGTTGGAGCTGATTAAGGATTATGATCTGGAGATTTTATACCATGAAGGGAAGTCCAACCTGGTGGCCGATGCTCTGAGTAGGAAGAAAAGTCATTCAGTGAATTCGATGTGGGTTCTTCCAGACGAGTTAGTTCGTGATTTTAAGAAGCTGAACTTGGAGGTGATGGAGGCGGGTGGAGTAGAGCGTGAGGTGAGGTTGTACCACATGAGTGTCTCTTCCGACATCTATGGGGAGATACTCAAGGGACAGCCAGGTGATGCGAAGTTGGAGCGCATCAAGGATAGATGAAGGAAGGGAAAGCTGAGGGGTTTGAGACCCACAGTGACGGCAGTCTGAGGTTTAGAGGCCGATGGTGTGTACCTCAGGGGTGCGTGGAGGTAAAGGAGAGGCTGATGAGGGAGGCTCATAATACTCCCTATTCAGTTCATCCTGGCGGTGATAAGTTGTATAAGGACCTAAAGAAGATGTTTTGGTGGCCGAATATGAAGAGAGAAGTTGCAGAGTTTGTGTCGAAGTGCCTTACCTGTCAGAAGGTCAAATTCGAACACAAGAGGATGGGAGGTTTACTGCAGCCGTTGGAGGTTCCAAAGTGGAAGTGGGACTCCATTTCCATGGACTTCGTGATGGGTTTACCACCAGCGAAGGGAGGAGTCAACCAGATTTGGGTAATAGTGGACCGACTCACTAAGTCTGCACGGTTCATACCCATGAAGAAGACGTGGTCCATGAGCCAGTTGGTGGATGCTTACATCAGAAATGTGGTGAGGTATCATGGGGTACCTGAGACCATCATTTCAGACAGAGACTCGAGGTTTTTAGCCCATTTCTGGCAGCAATTTCAGAAGGCGATGGGACCAAGTTGAAGCTGAGCACTGCGTTTTCATCCAGCCACTGATGGTCAGACCGAGAGAACCATCAGACCTTGGAGGACATGCTTGTGAATGTTGTGATGGATTTTCAGGGTTCTGGGCTGATATGACACCTGTTAGAGTTTTCCTATAATAACAGTACCACACCAGCATCAGGATGGCTCCTTTATGAGCCCTGTATAGGAGGAAGTGTAGGACACCGTTATGTTGGAGGACATTAGTGAGACTGTTGTTTTGGGGCCCCAGTTGATTGAAGAGACATGGAGCAAGTCCGGATGATTCAGAGACGAATGAAGGCAGCCCCAGGACAGGCAGAAGTCATATGCCGATCTCAAGCGCAGGCCAGAGGAATTCGAGGTGGGAGATAAAGTTTTCTTGAAAGTATCTCCTGTGAGAGGAGTAACCAGGTTCGGGAAGAAAGGGAAGCTCAGTCCCAAATTCGTTGGACCCTAAGAGATCTTGGAGAGGGTTGGAGAGGTGGCATACCGGCTAGCGCTCCCTTGTGAACTGGAGAAAGTTTACAACGTCTTCCATGTTTCCCAGCTGAAGCGGTATGTTCCCGACCCTTCGCATGTGTTGCAGCCAGAGGTCTTGGAGCTAGAGCAGAATCTATCCTATGAGGAGTACCCCATCAGAGTAATGGACACTAAGACCAGGGAGACACGATCGAAGACCATCCGTATGGTCAAGATCTTATGGTCTAATCATGGAACCGAAGAGGCTACATGGGAGGTAGAGGAGGAAATGAGAAAGAAATACCCACAGCTCTTCGATCAGGTAACCGCTCGAGTTAGTAATTCGTTATCAGTTTTTCGCCTTATGGATGAGTTTTAGCTTCGAGGGCGAAGCTTTCTTTTAGGGGGATGAGATGAAATACCCAGGAAATTCCAAGCTTGGAATAATATAGCATATGGTATGAGTGACATGTCTGAGGTTAGGTGGCCCAGGGAATTAATCTTTCTTCTTAAAGTGTTTCTGAATATTGGTAACGTTTGCCTTAATGGATTTAATTGTATTTCGAATGCTATATGATATAGTGTTATTTCCTTCTCTTAATTTCCCTAAGTTATTTAAACTCCAAAGTACTATTCCAGAATATTCTCTCCAACTTATTTTTAAAGTATTCAGAGTTTGAATTCTATTTGACTACTCAAATATTACCTTGTTAACTCTCATTATTCTTCTCTCAGTAATTATATTACTGGTATTATCTTTTATTCTTCTTACGAGTTGTTCTTTCTCTTGTTAAACCTTTAAATTATTTACAGCATATCTTTTCTTTTCTAAATTATCTCCTTTCAAATAAATATTTATTAATTGAATCTTGATGTTGTTTCTCATTCTGATTTATTCCTTCTTAAATTTCTCCATCAGTTTTCTTTTACTGATCTCCCTAATTTATTGATTTTTATCCTTTAGAGATATTTTAAATTTCAATAGTTGGAACTCCTTCTTAATTATATTATTTGTTTTTTCTTTTTGCGTAAATCTTTAATTAGTTATTCTCTTTTTTATTATGAAAACAATTCTATTTAAGGGTTGATATCTCTTCACTATTTCCCCATCTTCAATACGCCGTTCTTACGTTACAATCTGCTCTTTATTTTCACGTTCTTCTCCTTCTTCAAACCCTTGGTGTTTTCTCGCTGATTCCGTCGAGGTCTGATTATTCCCTGGTGTCCAGTTGGTAGATTGTCGGGTAATGTATTCTACTTAGTTGTTTAGTTATCTATTCGTTGTTCGGTGAATTCTGATTGCTAATTCTGATTACCTAGACGCCGATTACATCGACGAGTGCTACCGATAGCCCGGAGCAGTTGGGTTCTTGAGGGATTTGGTTGTTCCAGGTAAATTCTATGCTCAATGGTTTTGATTGTGGTTTTGCGAAATATTGGAAAAGGGTTCGTTGTGTTTTATCTCGGTTGTGGTTTGAGGATTTGGAATTTGAAAACTGAGTTGAGATTACGGAATTTCGATAATGGTTTTGGGGAGTCTTTCACAGGATCTTATTATTGTTTGGGAGCCCATAGGTGCTCCCCATTATTATTGTTTGCGCTGCACACATTGTTGCAGTTAAGCTCTATGATCTACTCTATGTTACTGCTGTTTCATAGGGGGTGTGCACACTTAAGGACTTAGGGTGAGGTGGTTGTTTAACGGTCCCATAGGTGACTGTCCTGGAATTGTGGTTTGGGGTCCCATAGGTGACCCCGTGTTCGGAATTGTGGTTATTACTTCCTGTTGAAAGCTCCCTACTGCGGTTCGGTATTTATTTGATTTCTGGAAATTCTTCAACTATTCAGTGAAATCTCCTCATCTGATTGTTAATGGCAAAAGTGTTCTGAAATGTATTTTACAGTTTGAGGTAGAATTTACTCAGTTTTTCTGATTTGTGCGATCCTTTCTGTGTTTCTGTCTATGTTTTATGATCGCAGGTATGGATGAGTGACTGTGGGGATCGGGACGGCGAATCACATAGTTTAGGGACCACATATTAATAAGGCGACGTTTTGAAATTCAGTGTCTAAGAGATGTTATTATGTTCTCAACTTTTATACATTAAATGCTTATTTTGCTTCCGCATAACTTGAAAGTTAACTTGTGTTTTTAGTGTTATTTAGTTCATTAGCCTGAGCATCCATGGGAATTGGGTGTGGCGGTAATGCCCTGGACGTTTTGAGATCCGCTGCTATGTTAAGGTTATGTTCATTTGAGTTTTGGTTAACTGCGTTTATTGGTTTCTATGAATCGGTTTTATCAAGTTTGAGCTTCGTATTAAATATTTGGCAATGATCTTATCTGCTCAAAAGTTCCTCATGTTGTTATTGTGGTTTATGTGAGAGTTTTTAATGGTTTTTGGTTCCTGTTTACGTTTTTAGAACTGCACTTAAGGACCTGTCCGAACGTCCGTCCGGACATCTATGTTCGGACAGGCCCCGAAGGTTTTAGAAGCTTTTTGTTTTGGCGTGTCCGAACTTTGGTCAGAACTTTGATGTTCGGACACGCCACGTTAAATTTCTCGGACTTTTCAAACTTACTTGTGTCCGAACTTCAAAGTCCGGACACAAGTTCGGACGCCTTTGGTTTTCAGGCCTTTTAACTCTCGACTTGTGTCCGAACATCAATGTCCGGGCACAAGTTCGGACGTTTGGTTTTCCACAGTCTATTTCTCATCGGCTTATGTCCGAACTTACCATGTCCGGACACAAGTTCGGACCAACTCTGTTTTGCTCTTTTAGGACTCGTTTGAAGTCCGTTTTTGATGCCGTTTGCGTCATTAGATTTGTATTTCCATAAGCTATGTTTTGGGGTCGACCGACCCACCGACCGACCCAGCCCCTGGGTCGGTCCACTCCAGTAAGTTTCATTCTCTAAAATTTCTTCCGACATACCCGGAACTGTTCCGACCGACCCATACACCTCTAGGTCGGTCCGTCCCAGTAAGTTTCAGTCTCGTTGTCCAAGCCCTGACCGACCCACCTTGAAATACCCCAAACTTAGATATGGTGTTTAAATGATAAACTAAGTTATAAGGAGGATAAATAATGCCTTAGAAACATTTCTAATCAAAGAAAACATAAGGAAACACCAAAAGAGCAGTTTAGGCAAAAACGTGCTCTTAGCTTGGAGAGACTTGGGTGAGTACCCAAATATTGTTCTAAGACCTTAGTAATATCCTAATGGTCATTTTAAATCAATTACCAAAGAAAACCTAGCTTGAAAACAAGTTAAAACACAAAATGTGCTTTAAGGAGTCTTAAAGCACATTTTTGAAAAATTGTCTTGTAAATGGGTTTTGAGTGGCTAAATGTCCATAATTACTATTTAATTAACATGTGTATTAATTAGTATCACATTAGGAAGTCTAAATCAATGGGAAATCAAAAATTTCACAACAATGTGCCTTGTTTTGTGAATAGTAATTTAATTAAGCTAGTTTATAACATAAGTCAATATAAGTGAGATATTTGGTCAACAAAGACTTAAGTACCCCTTGTTACTTAATGGGGGCCGGTTTTTACAAGGTGAGTCACCACCTTTATTAGTTATTAAGTAAACAAACAATTATAAAGCAAAACTACTATTTACTTTACAAGATAAATATCTTACCTTTAATCACCTCTCTCCTCATCTCTTCATTCTCTCTTGTTCCCACGGTTTCCCTTGCTCTCTCCCTTCTCCATTGACGTGAAGAGCAGCCCCATGCTAGCTTCAACTTCCCTTGCACACATCTTGCTCATTTTAGCTCCAAAACCAAAACAAATTACATATTCCTCTTAGTTAGCTCAAGCTCTCTCTTTCTATCTTTTGAAAACTTAAAGAGCTTTGATTTGGTGCCAAGCAAAACCACCATTAGAGGAGGAAACCCAAGTTTGGAGACTCCATTGGCTTCTCCATTCTCTTAAGGTAAAGAAAGTGTAAGAAAATCTAGGTTTCCATCATTTTTCTTCATAACCGAAAATACATGCTCATGAGGCTTCATTTTAATGCCTTGTTCTAGCTTGTTTTCTACTCTTCAAAGGATTGAGGAGGTCCTTCTTGCTTCATATCCAAGCTTGTCTTGAGAAACCAAGGTAAAACAATCACCTTAATACCTTAAAGCACATTTTGACCTAGGGTTTGTTCCTTAGGGTTAATGTATTATCTTGTTCTCATTGGAGTCATTGGATATTGGTTAGAAAATTGGCAAGGAGATATATATTGGTGACCGAGATTGCTCAAGGACAAACCTAAGGAGGAAAGTTTGTGAGCTTGTGAAAGAATAAGGTAAATTACTTACCTTAAGGTGTTTTATTGTTTAAGGGAATGGGATTTAGATATGTGATGAGCTTAGTGTAGAGTTTACATTAGAAAAGGACTATATATGACCTAGGAGAAACAATGATCATGTTTGCGAACTTGTGATTAAGGAGCCAATGAGAAAAGAGATAGTTTAAGAATATCAAGGTGAATTGCAAGAAGCATTTTATTTCAATGGGAGCCTTGTTGTGTATATTCGCAGGTTAAAGGCAAATATATGTGGAAATTCAGTGGTTAAGAATATTGTCATTTAAGGGCCTAAGTGCCAAGCATTTAAGTTTATACACTATGTAATGATGTGGTGTAGTTTTGGTGTAAATTGTGTGTTAAGGTGTTGTGATGAGAATTTAAGTGATATTGGTTGTTTGATGGTGAAAAGCCAAGTGTTTGGATGTAACTATATACAAGAGAACCCATGGCAAAAATTTAGAGGAGAACCTAAGTGTTTGAGATGTTCTAAGGAGATTTCATGACTAAGGAAGTACTAGGAAGTTCTAAAGGTTGTCTTGATGAAAAAGGGTGAGTTTAAGGTGTGTAGTGAGTTATAATGACCTAGACATGATCATGAGGGATTTAGGAATCAAAAGAATGTACTTGGGTATTTAGGACTTAGGTAAATGTTGATAAAAGAAGCTAGGAAACTTTAGTAAGTTTGATGAAAAAGGGCATAAAACTTTTAGATGGTTTAGGTAGAAACTAGAGTTTAGAGTTTAAGGAAGGCTTGGAAAATTTAATAGGGGTGGAAAGTAGTGTATATGTGTGGTCAAGTTCTTAAGGAGGGAACTTTTGGTTAGTAGAATTTCTAGGTGAAAGGGATGTTGAAATGTAGGAGAGAGATAAGTGTTAAGTGTTAGTAGTTGTTGTAAGAATGGAGTAAAGGATTGGAATGATCTTTGAAGGTTGTTTTAATGAGTTTGGAAGATGGTTTAAGGTGGGTTTAAGGGTCTAAATGATGTTAGAACACATTTGAAGGCTTGAGGAAAAGTTTAGTGAAGATTTGACAATGTTTGGGCATGTTCTGGTGGCGTCCGACCCAGGGGTCCGACCCAAGTTAGGGTCGGACGACCTCTGTTAGACGCCAGTGAATGGTTCTGGAATGGTCCGACCCAGAGGATTTGGGTCGGACATGGGTCGGACGGATGTGTTTTAAAGGATGAGAAAATTTCTGGAATGGTCTGACCCAGTTGGTTGGGTCGGACATGGGTCGGACGGGTGTGTTTTAAAGGGTGGTTAAATTTCTGGAATGGTCCAACCCAGAGGACTTGGGTCGGACATGGGTCGGACAGATGAGGTTTAGGAGACGGAAAATTTCTGGAATGGTCCGACCCAGTTGGTTGGGTCGGACATGGGTCGGACATGTGGAGTTTTTCAAACCTGAAAGTTACTGGAAGGGTCCGACCCAGTTGGTGGGTCGGACGGTGGGTCGGACGACCCTTAACACTTAAAAAAAAAAAAGAAATCTTGAATTCTAAGGATGATAATTGGTAATAAGGTATGCCTTTGGTAGGGTAGTAATGATTAGGACCCTAAGAACTTAAGGGATTAAGTTAAGTTAAGTAAGAACCTTAATGTTTTAAGTTAAGTTTATAAGGTTAAGTGGCAAGGATTTAAGAGGATATCCAATGGGAATCTTTAGGGACTAAGTGAGTTAAGTAAGGTGCAAATAACTAATGGCCTAAGAATGAATCAATGTTTTAGGTTTGTGAATTGGGGCCCCGGAGAAGGTTAACGAACAACGATCGACGGTGAACGGTACAATCTTTCTTGTGACCTGCTTGCTAACGAGGTGTCCCTCGGCTTGTGTGCTATCTGTTTACTTGCTATGACTAAGACAAGATAAAGCATGCAATGTAACACCCCATCCAACAACAAACACACTTAACAACAAACTGCAGCGGAATACAAACTTCAACACATTACTTAACTTCTTGGTGTTACACGCCGTTAACCACCCACGTGGCTAACAAGGCTAATACATATACATTGTACCGGTCTGATGGGCTAAATTCCCGAGCAACTATACATTATTATCCCTTTCCATTAACAACAACAATAATATACACTTTATCAACTATACCGAGTATTTATAAACTGGTGCCGACAACAATATCGGTCTTACTACACCTACTGTATACATACACTTAAAAGTTTACCCATGTACAATGACTACCCGTCCTACTCTCGAACGGCTTCCAGCACTTCGTACCTGAAATAGGAAAAGAAGAGAAAGGGGTGGCCCCAAGGGGCTCAGCACCTTTGCTGGTATGGTAATCCCGCAGCCCACAATGCTACCGGGCCACGCACAACTAATTGTCGTCTTAGCATGCAGTTGATTATATTTAAATCATGCATGTGACAATAACACACAACACTTAACATTTCGCCTCAATGGGCTCAACAATCGGATAATACATCCTACTTAACAAGTCACCCATGGTATTCATCATCCCTAGAGTGTTCTCCTCCAACGGAGCTACTTCCTTAATAGACGACACATACCCTTAAATCGGGTTATCCTTAAACGCCTCTTATCACAAACTGGGAATCATATCCATGATCCACACACTCCACATTTTACAACATATAACATACACTACATAACAACACTTAGCAATACTTTGCACGTTTCCACGTGCACAACATAACACCGCAATAGATATTGCATCACAACAAGATACATAACATAACGGGAATGGTCCTCTCAGGAACCGACCCAAACATTACTAATACACTGGTGAGCCTAGAGAATGTTGCCAGTCTCATGATAAGCTCGTTACATAACTCGTTACCGTCTCGTTAAATGAACGGTTAACTTAACACAAGGTGTCTCGGATATAGTGATCCAAGCACACCGAAACAAACATAACAATAGTATGCCCCTGTGGCCCGACGTGAGTCAGTAATAGCCTTGGTTAAGCTAAAGGGAAGGTTGGGAACCAAATTGGAAAACAACCATAACATACAGAGAGGATCGAACCTGCTATGACAACGACCCCCATACTCACACGCGTGGCCGGAACAGACCGGACTCCTCACTCCCCCGTTAGCACTTGTTAGAAGTTCAACTTTGAACTTTATTAAACATCACAAACATTGGGTTAAGTCTTATTAGACATACACAAGGGAAGAGAGAGTCATACATTCACATACAAACATCACGCATAACATCAAATCCAACTCACGCATAGCCGTGGTTAGAACGTTCCTTAAGTCGGAAACGTTGTTACCGGATACCGTTCTCCTACGTTTACCTAATAGTGGTTAACTAGCCCTTCAAGCGCATTCGAGGTTACCGGTATCGGCACGTAAACATACAATAACAATAACGACTGTAAACTCGTTTCATGATTTATCTCATAACGTGGCAAACATACAGAAAAACACATTGGCATACAAGCCGGTGTAATCCGGTAGGACACAGGTTGCAAGAAAACCATACCTGTCACCGGAGTCCACTTAATCACGTCCATTTATGTACCTCGAGCAATTCTCGAACAACTGTTAACATCACATGTGTTTTCATTAACATCGGGGTTTGCTTGATTATTTAATGTCAATGCTTAATTTTTTTCCGTTAACTTAGTTACATAACTTAACATTTTTAACTTGTTTTACTCTCACATTTTAATACAACTTTTAGCCCATTTTATCGTCACAAAACTCACCTACATGTCCTCAACATCCTTATAACATCATTACCTACCAATCCCCATCATCACATATCATTTCATAACCTTAAACCATGTTTTTGGTCCGACCGACCCACCGTCCGACCCACAGCTGGGTCGGTCCATTACAGAACCCTTTTACTTCCTTATAATCATGCCCGTCCGACCCACGTCCGACTCACTCGACTGGGTCGGACCATGTGCGAACATTTTCTTCCTTTGAAACTTGACCGACCGACCCATGTCCGACCCACCCTTTTGGGTCGGACCATTACCGAACACATTCCTAACATCTAACAGAGGCTCGACCGACCCAAAACTGGGTCGGACCCCTGGGTCGGTCGCCTTCTAAACTTACCCAAACTTTACCAATTCTTCACCAAACTTCTCCTAAGGCCTCTTAATGTTTCCTAACAACATTTGGTAACCTTATATCCACATACAACATCCACTAAACTCATCTTCTAACTCCTTAAACCTTTACTTATTTCCTTGTAAAAATTCCTTAACACTTTCAACATTTGTACTAGGTTCCTAAATGGTGTTTCTCACCTATTATAACTACTATCCCAAAACACTTTCTTCTCATCTTAACATCATCTCTTAAGCATTATTTCTTACTAACTAAATCTCCTTTTTACATCATACCTAAACATCACTTGTTCCTTGAACACCAACCTTACCTAAACCTTAAACAACTCCTCCAAGACTTTAATACATTCACAAACACACATTGAATTCCTAGAACTTCCAAGATAACACCTAAATCCTTGCATCACTCTAAATCACCTTAACACATGTTTTCTTCTCAAGTAAACATTTATTCACCTATAACACTTCCTAGTTCACCAAAACCACTTAAAACACTTAGAACTTCTCACACATTTTTCCAAATTTGGCCATAGCTTCTCCTGTATATACTCACATCCAAACACTTAGGTTTTTACCTTATTTCATTCAAAACACCTAAAATCCATCAAACACTTTTATACACAAACTTCACACATTAAGCACTACATCACAATATAGTGCATAACTTAAATTGCTTGGCACTTAGGCCCTTAAATAACATGGCTCTTAGGCCCTTAAATTGCATAACCTTAAACACTGAATTTCCCACATAAATAATGCCTTTGACCTGCAAATACATACACCAAAACATATGTTCTTTTACTAGTCTCCTTGAGAACATTTTACTAGGTCACTCACCATTGGCTCCTTAGGTATTTTATCAAGCAAATCAAGCTCATTTTCCTAAGGCATTTAAACTACATTGAGATAGTTTGTTTACCTCTTTTTCCTCACAAACTTCTTTCTTGTTTCCTTGTAAAACCGGTGGGGTATTTGGTTGTTTGTCAACTTCTAAACATTATACAAACAACATAATGAGTATTCAAGCTTTAAGCTCCATCTCATTGTAAACCCTAGGTTTACATTATTTCAAAGCATTAATGTAGTTGTTTTACCTTAATCTTTGGAGGGTGTTTGAATATCTATGAAGAGAGGACTCCACCTAGTCCTTGAAAGATTCAAATGGAGCTAGAACAAGGCAACACAAGGAGCTCCATTAATGAATATTTTCGGTCACACACAAAACATGGAGGAAACTTGATTTTTCTTAGAGATTCCTTACCTAGGAGCAAAGGAGATCAATAATATGTGGAAAGACAAGCTCAAGCTCCATCAATGGTGGAACTCCATGGCACCGAAATGGTGATCTTCAAATTTTGAGAAGATAGAAATGAAGAGCTTGATGAGGGGAAGAGAATGGTGGTGTTTGTTTTTGATTTGGTTAAGTGAGCTAGGTTTTACATGTGGTCAAAGGTGGACTTCCATGGTGGTGGTGCTGTTTTAACGTGAGAACAGAGAAGAAGAGAAGTGTGGAGCCGTGTGAACAAGGGAGGAAATGAGAGAATGAGATAGAATTTGCTTTTAAGAGATATTTGTAACTTATAAAGCAAATAGTACTTTACTTAAAGTTTTACTTTACTTATTTGATTTCTTTTACAACTTGGTGACTCACTACTACAAAAACCGGCCACCATTATGCCTAGGAGGGTATACTAGTCTTTGTTGACCAATTTAATTACTTATAACATTATATGTTACAAACTAGCTTATAAAAGTTACTATTCACAAACTAAGGCACATAGAAGTGAAATTTTTGATTTCCCACTAATATGGCCACCCAAATGTGATACTATATAGTACACATGTTAATTAAAGAGTAATGATGGACATTTAGCCATTCAAAACTCATTTACAAGACAATTTTTCAAAAACGTGCTTTAAGACTCCTTAAAGCACATTTTGTGTTTTAACTCGTTTTCAAGCTTGGTTTTCTTTAGTAATTGATTTAATATGTTCATTAACATATAAATAAGGTATAGGTATGACCATTAGGTCTTATACACATTCATCCCAAGCTTAGAGCACATTTTTGCTCATATTGACTTTAAGGTATTTTCTTATGTTTTATTTGGTTTAACTGTCCACCAAAGTTTCTTAAGGACTTATTTAGCCTTATTAAATCATAATTAAATTTTATCAAGTCTTGGTAGGCTCTTTGGGTCCTAACCAAGTTCACTCATAGCTTAGAGCATGTTTTTGCTCAAACTGTGTCTTAATGCTTTATTGCATTTATTATGGTTTAAATTGTTCACTGATGTTACTAAGGCACTTTTTAGCCTTTACATACCATAATTTGATATTTAAACCACATATCAAGGTTTGGGGTATTTCAATCTACCCCCCTTAAAAGAACTTCGTCCTCGAAGTTCACACTTTTCACATATCATTAGATTAGAACACAGTAATCACTTGGAAATAAACTTCCTTAACCAAACACACTTTACATCACAACCTCGGACTTGATGGTCCGGGCAACACATTCACATCCACACATAACATAACATATCCAAATGATAACCTCGGACTCTATGGTCCGGGTATCTTAACAACACTTACACATACATAACAACCCCTTTGACTCACTGGTCTTGGGTAACATAACAACATTTGGACACATAGGTCCTGGTAACATAACAGTCTTTAGACACATAGGTCTATGTAACACACACATTTAGACTCATAGGCCTTGATAGTATACACTTTAGGAAATCCAAGTCAAAACAACATTCATTACACATACCACACAACATGTCAGAGCATGTATAGCAATCAAAAATATCCTTGATATACACTGTGATCCCGCAGAACCCGGTCGCGATGGACACCTTCCGTCCCCGTGCCTTTGGGAGTTTAAAACAATCACTTAAATTTAAAATTTCTTTGTGAGGTTAAGTAAGAGAACTTTAATTACGTAAAGTATCCATCAACGTTTTATAAATACCAATTTAAAATCCTTTTGAAAACACACACAACTCCAAGTCCAACTTAAGCTCTTTGCTTCTTTTATTAGCGTGGTTATTCGTGACCACTTATAGGGAGTTTCAAGAGTCATCCAACCCTGATGTGATCAGCATCAGTGTTGAACTATCCTTCCACCCCAATTTGTGTTCGGCTTCCCTTGATCACATGCAAATCAAGTTCCACCTCCCACTTCATTTTCAAGCATCAAGTAAGTCACTCATTTCCAATTTTCTATCTTTCGAATCATTCTAGTCATGATCACAACATCTCCAAAGGATAGAACTCCGTCTATCAGTTACCTCCATTCACTTTAATCCTGTTGCCTAGGGAATCTTATTCTCACTAGGTTCTATGTCGGTATCATGCCCTTTCATGCATCACTATAAAGTATATATATATATATATATACACATATATTTTATCCAAAATACTACACCTGGTTTTACATTTATACACTGTCGGGGCTTTTGTTCCCCCGGGAGTTTATCTACTCCCCACACTTGTACAATCACACACAACTGTTAACAAACACACACTTATCACAATGGTATTCGCATCATCTGTGCGCAATTACCACAATTAATCCATGAATGAATGTGTATGTTTACGTAACACACACACCAATCATCAAAACAAACAATAATTTTGTGCTATGCACAATATGAGTCACATACACTACGTACACTTGTACGGTAATATACACCAAGTGGTTTTGCGCTCTACCCCCCTTAAAAGGGATTACGCCCACGTAATCAATCACTAAACATTGGCTTAAATGTTCTGCCGTCGTGAAGTGTTTTAACTTCCATGCGGTCTATTACATAATGGATTCTGATTAGAGGATCTTAACCATATTGGCGGTTTAGTTCCTAAACCAAGAATTCTCATTGGAGTTTGTTTAAACTCTTAATTGGTTTCGATTCTGGCCTGCTAGGCTTCTAGGCGTTAATAATTAGCCATCCACTCATATTCGTTATTCACGTTGTACATTTGAATCACTGGTTCACTAGTTTCTGCCGAAACTCTAATAACTGTAGAGCTTAATTGCTCCCTTTTGTTATTCTTACTGTATTGTACATCCCCAATTGTCACCTTCATCTTGGTAACAATGGTTTCTCAACCGACGCACGGTATCTTTTACCCTGAGCGGATTCGGTGAGTTTCACAATTTTCCATCCACTTCCATGATAATTTACTGTGTATACAGCTATGTATTTCACAATGATTGACTTGTTCCCTTCCGACTTACTGTCGGTTGAGATTGAGCTACTACCTAGTGTGTAGTGCTCTCTCAGCTATTTCCAATATTTGGGGTATATTCCATACCGATATTTGGTAGTTAGTGCTACTGTAGTCACTTACTGTTAATCATGTCTTCACATTCGGTTTTGTACAAGTACTCTTTTATTGGTGCGGCCTTGCATTTCCTATGCATCGGCCTTTATAACATTATTCCTCTATAATTAACATGTCTCCAATTCCTAGCTATCCCACTCGATCATTACTGCGCAAGTGCAATACCAAAACACTCAGTCATACAGAGTGCAGAGGCGTAAACTCTCGACAGTAAATCCCTTATGCGACTCGCCATGGAATTCACACTGTCCTTCACTGAGACTCTTATCTCGTAACTGGTTCGACCTACCATATTATCATTCAACAACACTTATACAACGGTCGCTTACTGCGCACCGTGCTCTCACTTATTGTATAACACTAACTCACATAGTATTTACTGTCACATTAACTTCCACACATAAATTTACATTATTCATATTATGGTTCATCCCTCATTTGGATGACCACTGAATGCTCCTTGAGCATCGATCATTCGAGTCACAAGCCGGCGTTATTCAGCCAGGTGCTTCACTTTATACACATACTACTAAGCTAATTTCTCTTTCAATAACAACATGGTCAATCCTTAACATATTTCTTGAACTTGATTCACATAACTACCGCTCCTGCGGTGTCACAATGTCGAGAGGTATCCCCACTCTTAATGCAGTGGTTCGTTTACCACTCTATTCGCTTATACAACCTAAACTTCTACCATCAATCGAATTTATATGATATATCCTGCTTTTGGATTATAAGCCTTATTTGCCTTGAGCTGGGCTCATTATAGGCTGTCCACACACATGTACTTCTCTGTACAATATTACAAGGTCGTTGCATCACGTTTCCTTTCATGGGATGCCCCTTAGGTTTGTCAGTCCGTCTCCTGACAACTTATGTCTAAACTGTGTGTTAGTTTCAACCCTTGTGCTTCTGTCATGCATTTCATTCAACAATTGTTGATGTGAACACCCTTCAAGGATTGCTCCTGGGTGTTGTTAAGTTATGCCTTTACATTTGGCTCACACTTATTGGTACATTCCGTTAGCTACGCCTTTCGCGTTCTTTACTGGTTATTATCTTCTTCTGTGAAGATTAACATTTCCTGGTAGTGTAGGTACTTATTCTGGGAATTTATCCGTTCATTGCACATTAATGTGTCCACATTAGGCATCTGCTTGCCATGTACAGGCTGGGTCACCATTCCAGCTATAATGTTTATCCCTAAGGATCCTTAAGACATATGTGGTGTCTTTACATAACAGTTTGTGCCCATCGCACTTCCTAACTCTTAAACATTTCCTTGAAAGGAGTTCACTAATCCTTTTAGTCTTGCTAACTTAACTGAATTCCTTAACTTCAACTATTCCTTGTAATCCTTAGCTCTCGTTTGATTTATACTGCTGACCGTAGACGGAGTCGACTACTTCCCGTGTTTCGGACTCTACTCGTATACATATATGGGGTATCTTACTGATACATTGCTACTTACCCAACTAACCCATAAGTAGGTCTGTCAGGCCCACATGCTCCTATCGGAGTGCGGTCGTCCCACAACACAGTTGGTACACTTGTAGTGTCCGTCACACGCCTAGGTGAAGTATTCTGTTGTCAACTCCCTTATATTGTCCCGTGACAATATTCATTCCCTGCTTCCCGAACTTAATCGAGGGAAAGTTTATCCATTGTTGTATCCTTGTCAACTGTCCTTGGTTTTACTGGTTTGGTTTAAAAGAAGGTTGGAAAGAAGTGTTGGTTTGAAAGAAAATCTGGTTTTGAAAAGAAAAGGGTTTGAATAAATCTGGGTTGAAAGAAAAATTTTCATGGTTTCACAACATCTTCTTACCTTAACCAAGTCTAGCTTCTTGCTGACTGGTGTACTTACAATTACAGAGGTTAGGCTAACAGGCCCTTCCACTGTTATGACAATCACATTTAACTTTATTGTACTTTTCCAAGTACTTCGTAGTGGTTATAAATTTCCCGAACAGCCCTATTATAGCAGCACTTGCTATGGCAAGTGCGCCATGCTAACTGGCTATCAGTTTAACACATACCGGTTGTGGTATTGTTTTTACCCGCACTGTCATCAGTGGCCTTGTTGGCCCTCACTGATCTTACTGTCTTGATAATAACTTGTCTAGGTGACTTCTCACTGTATTCACATAATAATCATTAACTAGGGTATTTCCCATTCTGGGAGACCCCTTTTTTTGTGTCGTATTCTCTTTATAGCCCGTTCCACGCACTTGTCGTGGTTACTGAGACTTGTCTCTTGTTGGGCACTACGTTGTAGTTCCTTTGTCGGTTGGTATACCGTTGGTGTTTTATTTATCAACTGTGGTTCCGTAGACACTTGTCTCGGGTGTTATTAATCCATTTCTTGCCTGTTGCACGGTAGGTGCGTTGCAAGCTGGTTATTCTCGACTGCTCTGCATGTCGACCCAGGTTGCCGGAAATTCTATTCTCCAATACACAAGATCCTTCATTCATTGCTATGAAATGCGGTTAACATTATTCAGATGGAGACCGTCTCCGGGATTCCCAGTTTTCGGGATCTACCGTATGACAGGTTCTCCGTACCCTAAGGGTATTTAATAACAGCCAGATCGGGTATCCCGAGTAAGAGAGGACTTCCATCCTGGCGTTGTTTCCCCAAGTTATATACAGGGATTGTGGAGGGTGGGAAGGATATTGTAGGTTTCCAGTAGCCACTGGTAGTTCCTAACTAGCGTATCTCTCACGCTATCACTCAACCCTTAACCCAAAGCACTTAAATCCTAACTCGGTACTTCCTAAGCTCGGTAATTCAGTCATCAGAGCGATACTTCGCTCTGATACCACTTTTTGTAACACCCCATCCCAACAAACACTTACAACAAACTGCAGCGGAATACAAACCTCACACATTACTTAACTCTGGTGTTACACGCCGTTAGCCACCCACGTGGCTAACAAGGCTAATACTTACACATTGTACCGGTCTGATGGGCTAAATTCCCGAGCAACTATACATTATTATCCCTTTCCATTAACAACAACAATAATATACACCTTATCAACTATACCGAGTATTTATAAACTGGTGCCGACAACAATATCGGTCTTACTACACCTACTGTATATACACTTAAATTACCCATGTACAAACTACCCGTCCTACTCTCGAACGGCTTCCAGCACTTCGTACCTGAAATAGGAAAAAGAAGAGAAAGGGTGGCCCCAAGGGGCTCAGCACCTTTGCTGGTATGGTAATCCCGCAGCCCACATGCTACCGGGCCACGCACAACTAATTGTCGTCTTAGCATGCGGTTGATTATATTTAAATCATGCATGTGACAATAAACACACAACACTTAACATTTCGCCTCAATGGGCTCAACAACGGATAATACATCCTACTTAATAAGTCACCATGGTATTCATCATCCCTAGAGTGTTCCTCCTCAATGGAGCTACTTCCTTAATAGACGACACATACCCTTAAATCGGGTTATCCTTAAACGCCTCTTATCACAAACTGGGAATCATATCCATGATCCACACACTCCACATTTTACAACATATAACATACACTACATAACAACACTTAACAACACTTTGCACGTTTCCACGTGCACAACATAACCGCAATAGATATTGCATCACAACAAATACATAACATAACGGGAATGGTCCTCTAGGAACCGACCCAAACATTACTATACACTGGTGAGCCTAGAGAATGTTGCCAGTCTCATGATAAGCTCGTTATAACTCGTTACCGTCTCGTTAAATGAACGGTTAACTTAACACAAGGTGTCTCGGATATAGTGATCCAAGCACACCGAAACAAACATAACAATAGTATGCCCCTGTGGCCCGACGTGAGTCAGTAATAGCCTTGGTTAAGCTAAAGGGAAGGTTGGGAACCAAATTGGAAAACAACCATAACATACAGAGAGGATCGAACCTGCTATGACAACGACCCCCATACTCACACGCGTGGCCGGAACAGACCGGACTCCTCACTCCCCCGTTAGCACTTGTTAGAAGTTCAACTTTGAACTTTATTAAACATCACAAACATTGGGTTAAGTCTTATTAGACATACACAAGGGAAGAGAGAGTCATACATTCACATACAAACATCACGCACAAACATCACATACCAACTCACGCATAGCCGTGGTTAGAACGTTCCTTAAGTCGGAAACGTTGTTACCGGATACCGTTCTCCTACGTTTACCTAATAGTGGTTAACTAGCCCTTCAAGCGCATTCGAGGTTACCGGTATCGGCACGTAAACATACAATAACAATAACGACTGTAAACTCGTTTCATGATTTATCTCATAACGTGGCAAACATACAGAAAAACACATTGGCATACAAGCCGGTGTAATCCGGTAGGACACAGGTTGCAAGAAAACCATACCTGTCACCGGAGTCCACTTAATCACGTCCATTTATGTACCTCGAGCAATTCTCGAACAACTGTTAACATCACATGTGTTTTCATTAACATCGGGGTTTGCTTGATTATTTAATGTCAATGCTTAATTTTTTTCCGTTAACTTAGTTACATAACTTAACATTTTTAACTTGTTTTACTCTCACATTTTAATACAACTTTTAGCCCATTTTATCGTCACTAAAACTCACCTACATGTCCTCAACATCCTTATAACATCATTACCTACCAATCCCCATCATCACATATTTCATAGCCTTAAACCATGTTTTTGGTCCGACCGACCCACCGTCCGACCCACAGCTGGGTCGGTCCATTACAGAACCCTTTTACTTCCATAATCATGCCCGTCCGACCCACGTCCGACTCACTCGACTGGGTCGGACCATGTGCGAACATTTTCTTCCTTTGAAACTTGACCGACCGACCCATGTCCGACCCACCCTTTTGGGTCGGACCATTATCTCCCCGAACCCTCCCTAACATCTAACAGAGCTCCGCACAACCCTAATCTAACAGAGGCTCGACGACCCAAAAGGGTCGGACCCCTGGGTCGGTCGCCTTCTAAACTTACCCAAACTTTACCAATTCTTCACCAAACTTCTCCTAAGGCCTCTTAATGTTTCCTATCAACATTTGGTAACCTTATATCCACATACAACATCCACTAAACTCATTTTCTAACTCCTTAAACCTTTACTTATTTCCTTGTAAAAATTCCTTAACACTTTCAACATTTGTACTAGGTTCCTAAATGGTGTTTCTCACCTATTATAACTACTATCCCAAAACACTTTCTTCTCATCTTAACATCATCTCTTAAGCATTATTTTCTTACTAACTAAATCTCCTTTTTACATCATACCTAAACATCACTTGTTCCTTGAACACCAACCTTACCTAAACCTTAAACAACTCCTCCAAGACTTTAATACATTCACAAACACACATTGAATTCCTAGAACTTCCAAGATAACACCTAAATCCTTGCATCACTCTAAATCACCTTAACACATGTTTTCTTCTCAAGTAAACATTTATTCACCTATAACACTTCCTAGTTCACCAAAACCACTTAAAACACTTAGAACTTCTCACACATTTTTCCAAATTTGGCCATAGCTTCTCCTGTATATACTCACATCCAAACACTTAGGTTTTTTTACCTTATTTCATTCAAAACACCTAAAATCCATCAAATACATTTTTATACACAAACTTCACACATTAAGCACTACATCACAATATAGTGCATAACTTAAATTGCTTGGCACTTAGGCCCTTAAATAACATGGCTCTTAGGCCCTTAAATTGCACAACCTTAAACACTGAATTTCCCACATAAATAATGCCTTTGACCTGCAAATACATACACCAAAACATATGTTCTTTTACTAGTCTCCTTGAGAACATTTTACTAGGTCACTCACCATTGGCTCCTTAGGTTTTATCAAGCAAATCAAGCTCATTTTCCTAAGGCATTTAAACTACATTGAGATAGTTTGTTTACCTCTTTTTCCTCACAAACTTCTTTCTTGTTTCCTTGTAAAACCGGTGGGGTATTTGGTTGTTTGTCAACTTCTAAACATTATACAAACAACATAATGAGTATTCAAGCTTTAAGCTCCATCTCATTGTAAACCCTAGGTTTACATTATTTCAAAGCATTAATGTAGTTGCTTTACCTTAATCTTTGGAGGGTGTTTGAATATCTATGAAGAGAGGACTCCACCTAGTCCTTGAAAGGTTCAAATGGAGCTAGAACAAGGCAACACAAGGAGCTCCATTAATGAATATTTTCGGTCACACAAAACATGGAGGAAACTTGATTTTTCTTAGAGATTCCTTACCTAGGAGCAAAGGAGATCAATAATATGTGGAAAGACAAGCTCAAGCTCCATCAATGGTGGAACTCCATGGCACCGAAATGGTGATCTTCAAATTTTGAGAAGATAGAAATGAAGAGCTTGATGAGGGGAAGAGAATGGTGGTGTTTGTTTTTGATTTGGTTAAGTGAGCTAGGTTTTACATGTGGTCAAAGGTGGACTTCCATGGTGGTGGTGCTGTTTTAACGTGAGAACAGAGAAGAAGAGAAGTGTGGAGCCGTGTGAACAAGGGAGGAAATGAGAGAAGAGATAGAATTTGCTTTAAGAGATATTGTAACTTATAAAGCAAATAGTACTTACTTAAAGTTTTACTTTACTTATTTGATTTCTTTTACAACTTGGTGACTCACTACTACAAAACCGGCCACCATTATGCCTAGGAGGGTATACTAGTCTTTGTTGACCAATTTAATTACTTATAACATTATCTGTTACAAACTAGCTTATAAAAGTTACTATTCACAAACTAAGGCACATAGAAGTGAAATTTTTGATTTCCCACTAATATGGCCACCCAAATGTGATACTATATAGTACACATGTTAATTAAAGAGTAATGATGGACATTTAGCCATTCAAAACTCATTTACAAGACAATTTTTCAAAAACGTGCTTTAAGACTCCTTAAAGCACATTTTGTGTTTTAACTCGTTTTCAAGCTTGGTTTTCTTTAGTAATTGATTTAATATGTTCATTAACATATAAATAAGGTATAGGTATGACCATTAGGTCTTATACACATTCATCCCAAGCTTAGAGCACATTTTTGCTCATATTGACTTTAAGGTATTTTCTTATGTTTTATTTGGTTTAACTGTCCACCAAAGTTTCTTAAGGACTTATTTAGCCTTATTAAATCATAATTAAATTTTATCAAGTCTTGGTAGGCTCTTTGGGTCCTAACCAAGTTCACTCATAGCTTAGAGCATGTTTTTGCTCAAACTGTGTCTTAATGCTTTATTGCATTTATTATGGTTTAAATTGTTCACTGATGTTACTAAGGCACTTTTTAGCCTTTACATACCATAATTTGATATTTAAACCACATATCAAGGTTTGGGGTATTTCATGCAACCGGTTATATTTGTTCTCGTTGTGTATGTGTTTTCTTTACACTAACCCACGAGACTTGAGATTGTTACTAACCAAGTTTAGTACTTACTGAGTTAAGAATAAGAGTTAAGTATTGGTGATTGTTGGTTAATACCCGTTAAGGTTTAACTAATACATGGTGTTTAAGATTTTTACTAACTGGAACTTGAGTGAGGAAACCCGGGACTGACTCCGGTCATGCATGCTATGGAAAGGGGGACGGTATCTGAATCAGATCCGCCCTCCGCTTAAGGACTTGTCTTTGGACTTGTAGCCTAGGGCCGGTTGCCGGCTCAGCTACGCTGGACTCCCGTCCAGGGTAGGTGGCATTAAGAAGTGCGGTGGGATCACCTAAATCCCAGGTTTGAAATTAAGCTACAACCATTCCCTTCCAGGAACGGTTTGTATACTGAGAATAAGTTGAGGTTAAGATTAAGGTAAGGTAAGGAACTGAGGTTAAGGAAATCTGGACTAAGGAGGGGGTTACTAACCCACTTGATAAGGGAACGCTTGTGTCGTTCATTGTTTGTGAACTAAGTATGTTCATCTGTGGATTGTTGTTTATTGCACTTCATATCATGCTTGTGTATGTAATCAATTTCCATGCTATCGACAATTAGTCGTCGTAGCCCCGTTAGCTTGGGGGCCATGAGAGGGAGTACCAGTATTCGTGCTGACCCCCTTTGGGGGCTGTTTTTACACTTGCAGGTAAGAGACCCATGAAGTCGCACCACAAGAGTAGGAGCGGTTAGACTTAGGATGGGTTGTTTATTTTGAGTACGGGTTGCGCTTGTGCTCCCGTCTGTTTATATTGAAACTGATGTAAGGTTGTGATTATGACTTAGTACTTATACTCGGTTGGTTGGTGGTATTTTGGTTGGTGGTATTTTGGTGGGTGGTGATTGGTCGGTTGTTCATTTTGGATAAGTGTTGTAATATTATAAGGCCGGTATGTTCTAACGATCAGACCGTGGCAAGGTCCAGGTGATTGTTAATTCCGCTGCGACGAATTCGATTAAGCGTTAAGTTTAGCGATAACCACGATTGGCTTTGGATGGGGTGTTACACACCGACCGACCGACCTCTGGGTCGGTCGAAGTCAGAAACTTCGACAAACGGGAGTTTTAGTCCGACCGACCCACGACCGACTCACGGCTCCTAGGTCGGTCCGTTCCAGTGCTTTACTACTCGTTACTTAAGCTCCGACCGACCCACCGACCGGTCCAGGCCCTGGGTCGGTCGGTAGTAGAACGTTGCTACAGACCTTGTTTTCGATTCTTATTCTTTCCCATTCCTTCCCCAATCTTTACCAATGTATTCCCAACATGTTTACCACTCATTTTGATGCTCTAAATCACCTTGATTCATGCACCAACTTATTACTCAATCCTAGATATACTTATACAATTTATCTCACTTCATTCCAACATTTACAACAATTTTTACTCCTTACTTGCTACAGATTTTTGTTTTCTTATTTCCTCCATACATATTTTCATCTCCTAATGCCATTTCCAAGGCCTACCTTGCATTATCTCACCTCTTCAAGTCCAACACTCATTTCCACTATACTAACACTAACTCTTTTTCTTGTTTTTCCCAAAGCATTTCAATACTCCTACGCTACAGACTTTGCCTCTTCCTTTTCCTACCCTTATATCCACTCAAGAGGGGTTAACTAATCCAAATAGATCCCCTCCAATACCTAGTTCATTCCCTAGGTTGTTCTTACTCATTCCAACACCAAGAACACATTATTTCTACCAAAATTTTGCCATAACCTCCCCATAAATTTAACACCTCCCATTCCATCAACTCTCATCAATTTTTCATTCCTAATCTAGCCACACCCCTTTAAGGGTCCTACCAGCATGCCATACCAATCAAGATTCACCAAATCACAATATAGCCCAAAATCTTAATAAACCACAATATAACCACAAACTCAAATCATTTGGCTCCAAGGCCCTCAATTCAAACCAACAATTCACAATCTCTCTCAAAATCAACTAGACACATCATTTCCATATTTTGGGTTCATTATTCAATTTAACCCATCCCAAATTCTTAAGCAATCAAGATAGTTATTAAGGTAGTTTTCTTACCTTAAGCTCACAAGTTTCCCCTTCTCTTCAATTCCGATCAAGTTGGCAATGGAGTTACCAAACTCCATCCCAACACCCAAATTACACAAAAAGCACATAGTTAACAATCCTAACCCATGGAAATACACTAATCCAATTAAGGGCTTAAATCACCATAGTTAGGGTTTACCTTTTTGGAGCCCTTTAAGAGGGGCTTTTACCCTTGAATCAATAAGAGGATTATTCCACCATTGGAGGGTTGAATCAAAGCTCCAAAACACGGAGAAAAACAAGGTAAGAGAGAGAGTAAAATCGGCTACCAAAGGAGGAAGAGCAAAAACGAGTTTTTCCATGAAATTTTTACCTTAATGGAAAGAGGGGACTCCCAGCTACAAGATGGTGCCATTTTCTCTTCAAATGGGGAAAACCCATATGGATGAAGTTCTTCCTTTTCGAATTTTGAAAAGAGACAATGATAGAGGATGATGAGAGGAAGAAGAATGTGTATTTATTTTTTTGATTGGAGCCTTCATGAAGCTTGGGCATGGCATTGAAGTGAGGAAGCCATTGGAGGGGAGCTCAAAATCGTTCAGACCAGAGGGGAGGAGAAAACGGTAGAAGAAGGAGAAAGAGAGGAAAGAGAAAAGAAAAAGAGAGAATGGGAGGAGAGAGAAGAGAGGTTATCTTTTTCTACTTTTCTTTCTTTCTAGCTTATTACTAGTAGAAGAGAGGGGTGAGTCAGCAATTAAAACCGGCCCCCCTTGCTTTACATGCTGGAGCGTTTTTTTGTCTTTCACAGAAAACGCTCGTTAGTTTACCCGGTTTTAGCACTATTCCCTAACCGGGCCCGTTTTTCTGGAATTTTCTCGTTTCTTTAATTTTGATGGCTATTAAGCTCCCATTAATATTTAATGATAGTTGTTTAATGAACTATAATTTTTACGGGTTTGTTTGACCACTTAAAGTCACGTTTTCGTGTTTTCTCAAAAAACGTGCGCTAAAGCTTTATTAGCGTTTTAATACGTTATTTAGATCCGTTTTCTTCGGGAATTGTTCCCATATATTATTTATGCATTATTAAGCCTTTTAATTTCAATTAATACCCTTCGTAAGGTTGTATTTCTCCTAGGGTCACTTAACGCCCAATTCAGCAGGTCTTGTTAGTGGTGGTGCAGGTTTTGCAACCGTTTAAGGTTACACCACGCATCAGGTTTATGGCCTTAGAGCCATATTGCTGCCAGCTATGCTTTTGCAAGCTGTTTATACGTGTTTCCACTCCATGTATACTGTCGTGGGTTGGAGGTATTATTGGGCTCCATGGTAAGTCGTGGCATCACGCTTCCGTCCATAGGAGACCTTCTTAGGCAATCTGGTGTTAATAGGTGCCTCTCAGTATTTTAGGGCATTTCCTGTTAAGTGAAATCCCTTCGGTGTCCTAACCGAGTGTTCGTTTTAGCTCCCGTGCTCGTATCATTACGCTTGTTCAACTGTTGTTAACGCAGACACCCTTCAGGGATCGCTCCTGGGTGTTGGTAGTTGTGCCGTTACATCCAGCTAATGTTGATGACATGTTGTCCACTGTACCTTCTTGTGGTGTTGTACTTGAGTTTTCCCCTTTTTGGGTCATGACGTCTCCTGTCCTTGGGTAGACTGTTTATGCTTGTTCCTAGTGTTTAAGACTAGGTTTGGTATTCCCTTCAATGATGGAGTATACTTGCGGTAATCTTTGGGTTGCTCTTGGGAATTCTGTCCCGTTTGTTGAGCATCGTGGTGTTCACGTTAGGCGATTGCCTTACTGTTTTTAGGCTGGGTATACCTTCCAGCTGTCATGTATTGTTTGGATTATTTGAGACATATCCAATGGCTATACTTACTAGTATGTGCTCTTGCACTTCCTAGTTCTTATTCCTCATCTTCAGATGGGTTCTCTGAGTTCCTTGATACTTGCTCGTCTGAGGTGTCCAGCTGTTCTGATTGAACTCACTCATGGTCCGTAGAACGGAGTTGACTACTTCTCGTGTGTCGCACACTACATGTATACATACGTGGGGTACCATGTTGATACGTTACCACTTACCCAACTATATGCCGGGCCCGCAAGCTCCTTCGGAGTGCGGTTGTCCCACATCCCGTAACGGGTATACTCGTAGTGTTCGTCACACGCCTAGGTGAAGTATTCTGTTGCCAACTCCTCTTGTATCATCCTATGATACTCACCATAATGCTGTTGATCTGGTTTTAAAATCCAAGGTTCTTAAAAGAGGGTTGTGGTTTTGAAAAGAAAATTTTGGGTTTTAAAACAATGGTTCGGTGTTAAAAGGAATCTTCCATGGCATAGCCATGTTTGAGGTCTTGACCAAGTCTAGCTTCTCGCTGACTGGTATGTACTAAGTACAGCGGTTGGGCCATTAGGCCTTTCCAAGGTTCCATACGTCTGGTTGTTAGGATGTGTGATCCTGTGGTTGTTTCGTTACAGTCACCGTACAATACTATGTACTTGTGACGTGTTAGTGTCCCTTTACATATCTCTGTCTTTACTGCACTTGCCGTGGCAAGTGCGTGGTACTGGTGGTTTTTGGGTAATCTTATACCAATCTTGGTAGGGTTTCCATTTGTGTTCATTAGTCTTGTTGGCGATTCTCTCGATCTTATTGATCTATAATTGATGTACTCGCTCCTTTAGGTAGCTTCTTGGTGGTCTAGACATGGCTGTCGTAGATCTGGGTACTCCTCCACTCCTTGGAGGTTCCCGTTCTATTTGGTTTAGTTGTTCCTTGTTGCTTGTTCTCACACGCGCGTTGTGGTTACTGAGCCGGAGTTGGTTTAGGCACTACGCTTGTAGTCCTATTGGTTTATATCTCCTGGTTGTTCTTGTAGTTGTCTGAGCTATATTGGCCAGGTGTTGCAACCTTAATGGTATTATAGTTTTGGAGTTAACCGCTTCCGACTATGTCCTTAGTCGGCTAGCATACCGTTGGTGGCATTATTCAAGTATCACTATCCCGTAGACTTGTGTCTCGGGTTCCGTTACTGCTCCCTTTTCCATTCCGTTGCACGGTGAGTGCTTCTTTCCTGCTCTTGGTTTACTAGCTAGGTATCGCGACTGCTAAGCACGTCACCCCATGCTGTTGTAAGTTGTAGCCTCCTCGTGGTTGGAGTGTTCATCCTACCGCTATTACGTGCGGTGTTGTGGTTCAACCGGGATCCATCCCTGGGACTTCCAGTTCTTGGAATCCATCATATGTCGTTTCTTGTTTACTGTGTGATTGCTTCACATCTGCTAGATTGGGTTTTCTCCGAGTATGAGAAGGCTTTTCTTCTCTCTGGCGTCCTTTCCCAAGTTATACAGTGGGGTTTGCGGCGGGCGGGACTGGTATTGTAGGTATCCGGTACTCACCGGTAGTTCCTAACTAGCATATCTCTAATGCTATCACTCAGCCCTTAGCCCTAAGCTTCTAATTCCTAGCTCGGTATTCCTAACTCGGTATTTCCAGTCATCAGAGCGATACTTCGCTCTGATACCACTTTTTGTAACACCCCTACCATTAACACATGCTTACCGTCCAATCTCCTTACACGTCAGATATGCGCAGCGGATACTTACTTACATACAATGGGTGATACAATGCCGTTAGCCACCCACGTGGCGAACAAGGCTACTACTACTGCTTACAGCATCGGTCTGATGGACCGGAATCCCGAGTATTACATATCTACCATATATATTTCATACACCAATACACGCTACATTCTTCCATTCGATACAATACTTCAAATACCATACAATATAATCCACATACCGAGTTTACTAAGAACCTTGTACAAATATACTACCTCTTCAAAGTTCATACGTACTCACTACGAGACTACTTACTACCCGTTCCTCACAAACTACTTACTCCTAATTACAAGGGTGTGCCTCCGGTCTCTTCCTTGACCATATTCGCTTCGGGTACCTGCACACTAAAAAATGTCCCCCGAAGGGGTCAGCTTTCGCCGAGCATGATAACCGCATACCCCGCGTACTAGTGAGGGTACGCCGACCACTTGGTCGAATACATGCGGTTCGTTTTCATACAAACATACATGCATACATGCTCTTATACACGATACAAGACTACTCACACAACGTACATACATACAATTCAGTTCATACGAGGGATACGATATAAACCAACCAATACATACTTACCTCTTCCCGAATTACACACACACATCTCATGCACAATATACAATATTGTTAGCTTCATTGGTCCACCCGGGTTAATCGGGTGGAGATTACTCTTTTACTCGTTACTTCATACATACGCATACATACTCATACATACTTACGGATCCATACTTACTTACTCTCTACTCAAGTTAAGTCGTCGGGACCTCCGGCCCTGGGGACTACACCGTCCCACCTCCAGGATTTACTTGACTCACCAATTCGGATGCTACCCATTTAAGGGATTTGGGCCGCGGACCAGTTTAAGAGTCAGGAATTGCAGCCAACCTCTTGTGACTCCGCATCCTCACGCGTGGCCGAAGCTATATCGGACTTCTACTCATTCCGGTTTACTCACTTAAGTTAGGAGTTAGGTAGTTAGGAATTAGCAGAAGTCAACATTCAAGCCACAATAATACGATACACATATATACATACTCACGAAATACATTACAATATACAAGTACACTACAGAATACAATACACTTCATCATCATTCATACATTTCATGAATTATACAAACTATTGTTCGAGGCAAATATCAAGAACAATGTAAACAAGCACAAGTAGGTGCAATATAGTCTGATTCATGCATTTATCTTATTAGGTGATCAAATAAGCACACAAATCGGGGTAACCAGATTAGGATACAGGGCAAGAAGAAATCATACCTTTCACCGTTGTGCTTGTATCCCAACGTTCCTCCGGTATTCACAATTCAAATCCTATGATATACATACAACCAAATAATTAATCTAACTATCATTAACTTAATTCGGTTTCCCTTACGTTTCCTAACTCATACTTACTAGGTCTTCACATTCCTATACTTACATTTTATTTACTTACTTTTAATTACTTAACAATGGTTTACTTACACATATATGCACGTATGTATAGGTGGGTATACATATACATACATACATATACTAACCATAGTCTTATAGTTTTTTTTTTTGTAAGTTTTGACCCGACCGAACTTGCGACCAACCTTGCAAGTTCGGTCCGAGTCAGTAGGTTACATCTGGTGAAAATTCTAGGGCCGACCGACCTTGGAAGTCCGGTCCCAAGGTCGGTCCATTCCAGTAAGTTACTTAACGGAAAAATTTTAGCCCCCGACCGACCTTGCAAGTCCGGTCGCAAGGTCGGTCCATTCCAGTAGCTTACTCGACGGAAATTTTTCTGGCCGACCGAACTTGCATGTCCGGTCGATTCCAGTAGGTTACAGACGGGAGAATTTTTCTGGTCCGACCGAACTTGCAAGTCCGGTCGCAAGTCCCGTCGATTCCAGAAGCTTTCCCGTCTTTGTAAATCTGGGCTCGACCGAACTTGCAAGTCCGGTCGCAAGTTCGGTCCGGCCCAGTATTTGCATTCTTACTTTTGTTTTCAGTCCCATACTTTACCCATTGTTTCTCCAATCTTCTTACATGTAATCTCACATGTTTAAACACTACCTAGGCCCTTCAAATTGCCTTAGTTCATCCACTTTACATACTTACTAATTCTTACTTGTACAATTTCATTTCCATTCTTTACTTACTTCTCATTCTCATTCTAGCTTGTTTACACTCCTAATGACTCTTACTTATGATTACTTAAGTCTTAAGCGACTTATACAACCATCCCCAAACAAAGCTTTAACTTACAGCCCACTTAAAATTCTTCTCGGGTGAAATTTAGTGTTGGTCCAGGACCTTGTCCCTATCCTTAGTCCCGGACCAACCTTGGTCGTGAGTTTCGAATGGTTTTAACGAGTGGTCCGGGTCCTCATACTTAACCCAAGTCCCGGACCATGAACTTACACCACTCTCGGCCTATTTTGACATACTGGTTCGGCTCCTCTTACAAGGGGTAAGTCCCGGACCTAAATTTTGACAAACTCTCGGGTGTTTTGAATGGTTGGTCCGGGACTTAATACAAGGCCTAAGTCCCGAACCAACACTGGTTGCTACGAATTGCGTTTTCTTTCTTGCTCTGTTTCATTCTCTTCTTCCTCTAATCCATTCCTAATTGTTTCTAATCTTGATATTACATGCTTAACTACTCATTTAATGTCTAACCTACCTAAATCCATCGCCGCAACTCAATTCCCCCAACCTACTGATATCTCACCATTTCCACTATTTCATTTCTTTTCTTTCTGTTGCAGTTCTACCGAGTTGTTGCTGCTACTTCTGATCCATTTTCATTCTTCTTCTACAAATGCTAACAGCTCCTAAGTGACATAGTTTCTAGGTAAATTTTGCCATAGTTCTCCCTATAATCTTACATTCTCCTCACACTAATTCATCCACAATTATACCCTGTTCAGTTTGTGTATATGTATTTGACAGTTTACATATATATGCATCAGTTCCAAGCTCAACGTTTCAGCAGCTCATTCATTTTTTTTTTTTTGACAGATTCCTAACTTACTAATGCTACCAATACCATTATGCTAACCTATCTTATACCATTTCAGTAGGTTTACATTTGCTAAACAAATACATACGTATACACTATACTAAATCCATACAGAGGCGTTTTGTTACCTCACGTTTTTGCTTTTGTTTCGTTTTTCTTCCTTTCTTTCCTCTTGCTCTCCTCTTCTTCCTTGTTTGTTTTCTCTACTCCTTTTTTCCAGTTACCAAAGTGACAATGCCCCCTCTTGCAATGTCAAACGGCTAAACAAGGAAATAGAGCTCACGTGGGTTCTTGATTTTCAGCTGAGAAATGAAACAGATGGAACTCAAAGAATGGTTTGGTCCTTTCTTTACCTTAGAACATGAAGAGGAAGGTGGATCTTGAAGCTCCAAAAGGGGTATACCCATAAAAACGAAAATGTGTGTTTTCAAATTTTGGAAAGATAGAAACGTAGCTCTTGGTGAGAGAATTACAATGGTGTAATTTTTGTAATTTTGGAAGAGATTTGAGGGGTTACAGAGGAGGAGAATAAAGGGTTTGTGTGAGTTTTGCTATTTCTCCATGGCTGTTCGGTGGGAAGCAACCAGAGAAGGAAAGAAAGAAATATCAGAGAGGGGAAGGAGGTGTCGTACGTGAGAGGAGAAATGGGAATATGAGAGAGAATTGTGAGTGAGGGAGTAAGTAATAAAGGTGAGATTACTTTATTGCTTTGTTTGCTTGTAAAAAGAAGGAATAAAGAGAGGTGTGAGTGGGGCTGTGGGATCGGACACACAGAGAGCCCATAAGGGTTTTAAAAATCCTTTTTACAATATTGGACACATAAGTCTTGGTTTATTATGTTTTACCCCACGACTTCCCGTTTTTGACAGTTTTTACTAATTTCTCGTTTTATTGATTTTATTGGTTCTAAAGCTTCACTAATATTTATTAATGATTATTTAGTTGACCAAAATTGTTACGAGTCTATTTGACCCGCTTAAAGTCACGTTTCCCCGGTTACCTCGAAAAACGCGCTTTAATGTTCGTTAGTGTTTTTAATCCATTTTGAGGATCCGTTTTCTTCGGGATTTGTTCCCTCATATTTATTTAGACTTAATTAAGCCTTTAGAATCCTTATAATACGCTAACCAAGGTCTCATACCTCCTATGGTTATTTAACGCCTATTTAGCGTTTTTCGCTTTTAAAGTGTTTCTTTATTTCTTTTTGGATTTATTTTCCCTTACAAATACTTCTTAACCATTATTAGGCTCTTAAATACCTATTAGGATAATTTAATCGCCATATTTAAGGTCGGGGTATTTCAGTTGTACCTTGTTTAAGATGCCAAAAATGGTGTTTTTGGCTTGGATCTAGCTACTCCTTGTAGATCTTGGTATACCAACTGTATCTACATGAAAAGGAGAAGAAAATAAGGCTAGGGAACCAAGGTTTACAACTGAAATCTTCAAGGAAGAAGAGATATGTGCTTAGAGCATATTTTTACCTTAAATGGTCAAGACTTGAACTTTCCTCCTTAGATCTTGATATGGCCGAAAATAATTCTTCTTCTAACCTCCAAAACACTCTACATAGATGTATAGAAAAGGTTGGAGTGTAGATCAACCGAAAAAGGAAAGAAAGATGAAGGAAATGGGCATTTTTATGCCTTAGGAGCTTACCTAGAGCTTGAGCTCTCATCAATGGTGCTCGGACACTTACCTATGGTTGGAGGGGAGCCAAAGAGAGCATTTGGATGATGCACTCTCGGCTGAAATGAAGAAATGAAGGAGGTAAGCTTAAAGTGTCCTTAATGTCATTTTTTGCATTTTTTATGTCTTTATTGCTTTGATGACTCACCAATGACTTATTGGTGTTGAATAATTGAAGCTAATCATTGGAGAAAAGGGACAAGGCAGCCGGCCATGATAAGAGGGAGTGGGTGAATTATTTGATTCCAATTTGAATGAATAATGGACTAATATGTTACTTTAATCCATTATTGTAAGGTGAGTCACTCTCCTTGTCTTGTTCTTACTTGGAGCACCATGTAATGAGGAGCAAATGGAGGCTCCAAATCGGCTGGCTTCATCACATGGGTAAGCAAGTGGAGACCACCTTTTTGTTTTATAAGGTAAAGTATGTTTTTTTTGTTATTTTATGTAAAAGTAAGGTGTATATTTAATTGTCACATGGGTCTTGTCTCTTGGTCTGTTAAGAGACTTAATTATCTGATTTTATGTAGTCCATTTCGTGGTCAATGGTCAACATTGACCAACTTAGTCAATGTTGACCCAAACGGGCCCCACTTTAGGGTTTTATTAATATTTTAATATTAAATTTGTAAAAATTCGTAAATTTCTGGAATTAAATTCCTAATAACATATAATATGATATTTTGTTATATTTAAAGGTATTTATAACCTTTTAGCCCATTTAAAACCAATTTAGAAGGCGATTACACAAAAACGTGCTTTAAGGAGTTTTAGTGCACATTTTGTGCCGCAAGGTGTTTCTGGGCTTGGTTTTCTTTGACAACGGTTTTGTTGTGTTCCTTACATGATATTTGATCATGGTATCCAATTTTATATCATTTAGAGGTCATTTTATTTTTAAGGTCTCTTAGAGCACATTTTTGCCCTTTTTGACCTTGAAGCATGTAAATGCTTGTTCTTTGTGTTGGAGTGTTGTCCAACCGTTATAATATGTTTAATATTATATTAATAAACTTAGGACAAATGTTTAGGTCCTAAGAAGTTCATTTGGGTATTTATTTACCCTTAACAGTCAAAGGGTGCAACATCTTGTTTTGTGTTGACCGTTGTTGTTCTCAGTTGACTTTTAAGGCATGTTTAGGCCTTAATTAATGTGATTAAATATTTAATCCATGTTTTATTAATTTGGGGTATTTCAGTTGCACTCCACTTGAGATGTTTCACAAATTTTGCTCACTTGAATTCAAGAGTTCATCTAAGCACTTGCTTGCTTTAAATGTTCCTTGTTATTGTGGGTTCCTAGTAAATTTTTGCTTGAGGACAAGCAAATAGATAAGTGTGGGGGAGTTAATAAGTGGTGAAATAATGATGTTTTAATGTCTTTATACACCTTCATTTTACTAGGTGCATAGCTCATTTCACCACTTAATAGAGTGTTTTTGTGATTAATAGTGAACTTATACAGTTTGATCTTTTGATAAGTAAAATCTCACCTTGAGCACACATTTGGACCCTTTTAGAGCTAGTGGCATGCACCAACAAATTCCTCATCCTTCAAGCTTTCCAACGCCGCAAACGGGGGGCAATTCCGAGCCGTAACGAAGATTCTAGGCCCCGCGTAAGTTAGAGAAAAATGTTTTTTCAGTCGACCGACCCATGCACCGACCCACACTTGGTCGGTCGGAAGCTCCTGGAGAAGAAATTTGTCTCTGTATTGGACCGACCCATAGGACCAACCCACACTGGTTCGGTCGGAACTTAAAAAGGTCATGTGTCCCGTCTTCAGAAGGCCGACCGACCCACGGGACCGACCCACAGTGGGTCGGTCAGACGTGGAAATTTCTCTAAATATGCCAGTTTTGAGGCTGATTCAGAGACTTCCACTTCTACACACTTAGAGACTGAAACAAAGAGAGAGAGATGCGATTTGGAGGGAGAAAAGAAGAAAAAGAGAAGGAAGAAGAGGAAGAAAGCTCACCTTCTCCAAGCTCAACCACCTTCAACAATGGCTCTTTCTTTCTCTCTCTCTCTCTCTCTTTTATGTATCTCTATGGCTGATTAGTTCTATTTAGCACTTTGGGATGGGGATTTGAACTTGAATCCCCCCACTAGCTTGTAAACCCTTACTTCATTAATTATGGTTGTTTTCTCTCTCTCTTGTTCATTTAATGCTCTAACTTGATCAATTATGGCATTTATGGTGATTCCAAACAACACAAGACTTTGAGTTGGAGGTTGTGACCTAGAAGAGAGAGAAACCCTAGTTTGTGCTAGCTTGATTAGTTGGAGAAATTTGGGGCTATTAATGTGGACTTGCAATTAATGCTATCTAGTGATTTGAACTCTCCTTGATTTGGGAGTTGGAAGTATCTAGGTAAGAGTTGACTCTTCCATGACTTGGAAGGTCATTACAATAGTCCAAATAGGCAATTTGAGTGAGATGGGTTTATAAGTGAAGTTGGGGTGAATTTAGGTGATAATAACCATCCTAGAGTGCTTTCCATCCAATCCTTTAACAACCAATTTTAGTTTCCATATTAAGTTTGCAATTTTATTTGAATCAATCCGTTAAGCTTGCCACCGGCTAAACCCCCTTTTTAATTATTGTTCTA
This sequence comes from Limonium bicolor, assembly GCA_023374045.1. Lineage (NCBI taxonomy): Eukaryota > Viridiplantae > Streptophyta > Magnoliopsida > Caryophyllales > Plumbaginaceae > Limonium > Limonium bicolor. The sequence goes on from CM041776.1 coordinate 66,212,768, forward strand.
TTACCGAATACCGAAACTAGGGAGATAGATAGTCAATTTCCTAGTGGAACAACACTATTTTCTACTACCTCGATTGGGTCCACTTGCCCATATTTTGTGATATTGACCTACACATAATTGAACTAACACAAGTCAACGAAGAAAATAATGATGTCAAAAATACACAATCACCATTAACCATTCATCAATCTCGTATGTGTATAAAGATCACCCATTGGAGAAAATCATATCAGATATCTTCAAAGGAATCCAAACCAGAGCGCAAACTTGTGATCTCTTAGCCTTCTCAATGACAGTTTCACCTATCGAACCCAAGAACATCAAAGAAGCTCTTCAAGACTCATACTGGATTAAAGTAATGCATGAAGAATTAAATTAGTTTAAAAGATGCAAAGTCTAGCATCTTGTGCCTCGTCCCACACATCAAGGAGTACTTGGCACAAAATGAGTCTTTAGAAACAAGATAAATGAGATGGGAGAAGTCGTTAGGAACAAAGCTCGTCTGGTATCACAAGGTTATCATCAACAAGAAAGGATAGAGTTCCAAGAAACCTTTGCCCCAGTATTAAGGATGGAGTCCATTTGATTACTAATTGTGTTTGCTGCACATAAAGGAATCAAGCTCTTTCAACTTGACATCAAGAGTGCTTTCCTCAATGGGTACGTCAAAGAAGAAGTGTATGTTGAAGAACCTCCGGGTTTTGAGGCACAAGAAGGAAAAGACATGGTGCCCATGCTTGACAAAGCTCTCTATGGGCTTAAACCAGCTCCAAGATCATGGTATGACCGCTTGCCCTCCTATGTGTTAGACAACCACTTCAAAAGAGGTAAGGTAGACAAAACCTTGTTTCTTTACAACAATAAAAAGGACTTCTTAATTGTGCAAGTATATGTTGATGATATAATCTTTGGAGCTTGTGATGAGAAGTATTGCAAGAAATTTGAGGCTGATGAAAAAGGAATTTAAGATGAGTGATCTATGAGCATTGAAGTTTTTCTTAGGACTTCAAGTCTAGCAGGATAACGAAGAGAAAGTCATATCCCAGCAAAAGTACGTAAAAGATTTACTGAAGAGATTTGGAATGGAGGCATGTAAATCTTTTGGCACACCTATGGCAGTTGGTATAAAAATGGGTATCACGACTGGTGACCAACTGGTCGACCAGCGATAGTACAGAGAGATGATTGGTTCCCTATTATATCTAACTGGAAGTAGACCTGACATTATGTATAGTTCTTGCTTATGTGCCATATTTTAAGTAGATCCAAGAGAAAGTCATCTTACAGCCGTGAAAAGAATCCTACGTTACCTAAAAGGCCCATGAATCTTGGTCTCTTTTATCCAAAATTCACTAACGGTAATATTGTATGTTTTTCAGAAGCAGAATATGAAGGATCTATCACCGATCGAAGGAGTACATCAGGGATAGTATTCTTTGTTGGATCATGTTTGATCGCATGGGGGTCACCGAAACAACAAAGTGTAGTAATCTCAACTGTTGAATCTGAATACATAGCTGCAGCAAGCTGTTGTGCTCAACTTTTGTGGCTCAAACAACAAAATGGTGGCTATGGTGTCTGAAATGGTATAAAACCCTAGATTCTCACACAGTCCTCTCGCGTAATTCACTACTTGGAATTCTAATCTATCGCCGAGTTCTACCGAGTTACCTTGTTACCGAATAAGGAGAGTACAAAGGGAGAGAGATTCGTAAAATCAATGCAACAGTGGAAATTCTCAGGTATTGTTCGCGTGCCTTTTATTGAGGGGTGAACCCCTATTTATAGTTTTTCTCACAGGCCTTCTGGCTTATCACATTGTGCCAGCCTGGCACAAAAATATCTTGGTAGACCTACAAAATATCTGATAAATATCTCATCCTAACTTCCCTACCTTTGGTCGCTACCTGTATTCGCTTTATTCCCCTATCGACCGGTCACAGACGACCGGTCGCTATTCGTGCTATACTTGGTGACCGGTCACAGGCGACCGGTCACTTCTTGTACTACATCTTACATTCCTGGCGACCGGCCGTAATCGACCGGTCGTAGCGATGCTTTTGGTGGCCGGTCACTGGCGATCGGTCACTTTCTACACTATGTTCTAGGACTCTTGGCGACCGGTCGGAAACGACCGGTCACTGCTTGTGGCTTGTTTGGGCTTAGACAGGGACGCCCGGTCGTCGCCCTGGCCTTACGAGGCTATTGCTCTTTCTCTGGGGCTTCTGGTCATATTTTCCCCTCTTCAGTGTCAAAACAAGTACATTGCAAATTATGTGTGATAATACTAGTGCCATATCTATTTCTAAAAATGTTGTACATCATTCTTGTACAAAGCATATTGACATTAGACATCACTTTCTTAGAGATTGTTGTGAAAAGGAATTAGTAGGTTTAGAGTATATCTCTACCAAAAACCAACTAGTAGTCATTTTCACCAAACCACTAAGTAGAGAAAGATTTAACAAGATTGTTCATGATCTTGGAATGATAGTCATTAATCATGATTAGGCTATCTTTTTATTCCCATGATCGGTCACAAACATGTGAGCAACACATCAAGTACGCCGTTCAATAATCAACGTTTAGTTTAATGCATGAAAATTATGTCAAACGACTACTTGAAACAGATATGTCAGCATTCCATAAGAAGTAAGGATAGAATAGGGAGAGTGCAACGGTGAGACTCAGTAAAACTTCAATGGATCGATGACAACTGTCACGACCGCTGCTCATTGTGAATAGTACCGCTGGAACATGTCAGCAAATGGACGAGGAATGGTCGCCAACCGTTACTCGATATCTATAAAAGGGCGATGGGAGTTTTTCTCTCGTCCCACTATTTTCCCTCACTTTCTCTAAATCTTTAAGCATTCAAGCAACTTCTTTTCTCTCTTACAACACTCTAGCAAGCTTTGTGCAAAAAATCCCTTACCTCACAGCCGCTCAAGAACACTTAATCAAAAAGTTAGTAAATTCCAGCGAATCCTCCGATCAAAAATGGCGCCCAAGTCTGCTCTTCGTTCCAAAACAAAAGCCATCCTTAGGGATGTTTCTCCAGAAAAGGGGGCCAACATACAGCCGACAGAACCTATCAAAATGTCACCGCCACCTCGTCTGTCCAAGCAAGAGGAAGACCAACTTCTTTGAAGGGTCATGGATGAAGAAGAACTACTGCAGAAAGAGGTAATCTATATAAGCTCCCACTTACCTAAAGTTCACCACCTCATCCAATATGAAATTCTCTAACCCAAAATCCTACCTTCTCCAACCCCCACAGAAAAACCAGCCATGTCTTCTCCTACTCCATCACCAAAAATCACTACCAAACAATCAAAAGACAAAAATCCCAAGATCCTAAAAGGCCAAAGCCATTCTACTTCTACAACGAGTCGCACTACTTGTGCCTCCAAACACATTAAAACCAAGCAACAAACTTTACAAAAAAGCCCACTCAACACTTGAAGAGTAACTCGCTGGTTGCACTTCACCGACGACGAGGAAGTAACTCCCTCAGCAGTCGTCGAAGTTGTCGTTCAACAACTGGAAGCATAAGAAGTTCAAAGTGATGAGAAGTCACAAAATGAAGTTTCAATGGAAGAGATGGGACAAGAAGAAGGTATGACAACATCAGAGTCAGAGGAGGACATCGAACTCGTCGCTCAGACCACCGTCCCAGTTGTCGACCAGTCTCCGACACCTCGCCGATCGAGTCATGAGGGACATAGCGACACAGAGTCGCTCTCACCGATCATACTGATAGTCGAGGAGCACGAGCAAATAAGGATGGCCAAAGGCAAACAACAGATGATGCCTTCACCACATGCTCAAGAGCTCGAGGAGCTCTTCAAATTCAAAAAGGCGGTTGCAAAGCCACAACCACCTCAAACTCTCAAGCGCCTGAAGAACCTCAAGTAGAAAGAGCCAGCCATGATCATGGCTGAGAACATCAACGACAAGTCCTGTCTAGTCTTACCAAAGACGTTGGACTAGGACTGGATGGAGAAGATGGGTGTTAGAAAGATCTAGGATCTGCTGGAGTTTCAAGGATGGGTAGATTTCTTTCAGAACCCTATCGTTATCTACATCTAGCCGCTGAAGGAGCACATGTGACATCTTAGGCCGCTCTAGGGCGATGCCGATGAAGACTATCTCATCTCCATAGTTCAAGGAGTTGGTATCAACATCATGAAGTCTTGGATCTACAATACTTTCAACTTGGAGCCAGAGGGATTGGTTGTTGAAAGGATAACCTGGAATGATTTGGGACATCAAAGAGGAAAGATGGTCCAAATGCTCAATAAAGGGGCAACAATAAAGAACTTCCACGCCGTGGAGATGTCTATCCCCGACAGAGTCCTCTTCAGTCTACTCACCCACAATATCACCTCGAGGAATCAACGCACTCACATCATCAATGCAAGAGATGTGAGACTGTTGTACGCCTTCAAGACCAAGGACAAGATAGACCTCCCAGTAATGATTCTTCTCACCATTGAGGAGAGTCATTATGTGAACCAAGGTCTTGTACACGGGGAGTGGTAACCATGACACTGCAGCAGAATGAAGCTGACACCAACCGATTCCAAGAGTGTGCGTGCACTGCTCAGGACTGCATCTGTTCTGAGATGTTGTCCAAGATAGGGATTAAGACTAAACGAGATAAGCTCGTGGTAGCTCAGAAGCCCACCAAGAGCAAGGACACACGGTCAGAGCCTCGACCAACCACCAAGACATCCGTCCCCAAAAGGAAGCATAGTCTCTAACCAGTCCACGACAGGTTAGGGACCGGTCTGGATACTTCCGCTCAGGATGTTCTTCAGCGTGTAAGAGTTACTCTTACTACTGTGTAGGCTGTCTCCCAAGAACCAAGTGTTCATTACATGGTTCAAGGAGCTATAGATTTCATAGATTCCCTCCTTTAGCCTGAGCGTTCTTTGTCTCTTAGAGACACGAGTGAAGCCGGTGAGAAAATTAGTTTTAAGTTAGATTTGTTTTCTTCCGTTAATTTTTACTACCATTGACATCTGTTTCAAAGTCAATGTTTTGATATTAATGAAAGTGCAATTGTTACTTTGTCTTCTTGAATGATAATTTTGTTCACGAAATAATTTATTGCATTGACTGCTTCTTCCTTGATTAAAAATTACAAATGATCAGAGATATTCAGTCCCATCCATTCCAATAATCCAAACTCCTAACTTGACACCTAAAAAGCCTACAAACATAGCCCACAAGACGTTGCACCTCATATATTACCCCTCACCGGTCAGTCGTTGAGCATATCCCCAAGCGTCTATAAATCCTTGATCACTTCACTTACCACTCACGAACATTGCTACACCTCTCACAAAATGGCACAAACTCCACAAAGTTTGTACAGCTCAAATGAGCATACAATCCATTCAACCATTAGCAAGCTCATGTTCACGCGACATCCCAAGAAATATATGGCACAAAGCTATGTTCACCCAAACTCTAACTCTCTCACAGCTTTGTCTAGAACCTCAAGTGGTACTCTATCTCAGTCTCAAACTCCTCACTGCATGGAGTTCATTGTAGATTCTGATGAGTTAGATACCTCTACCACAGTTGAATCTCCTCTGTGCAAAGCACTTTCAAAGGATGAAACATATGGCTTAGATGTCACCGAATGGGATACCTAAGACCGTCACTCTTTCTAGCTTGTCTCGATCACACTTGTAGTTTGTAAACTGTGTTTTGTCATGGCCTTTTAAATAAATTGAGTCATGTTGTTGCTCCCTATTTTTGTTGTATAGCAAAGGGGGAAAGAAAGATAAGTACTTGTGAACTTATGACTATTGCCCTTGTGTTATGTAACTATCTTAGCGGAAAAACTCTACTATGGTCATGGTATAAAAGTTGTTATCTTTTGTTGTTCAAATTAATTTTTCTAACCTTTAACAAACTCAGAGGGAATCCTTCTTAGGAAGAATCTCTCAAATTTTCAAGTTTACAAGTACGTATGATTTGTATTGGTTACCATTATCAAGAAGGGGGAAATTGTTAAGTCAGGATTCTTTAGTTTTGATGATAGCAAACCTTGTATTGTATGTGTTTGTTAAGCTTTGAGATTCAGATAAACAGATGAAGAAGTGGCTTAGCATGCAAGGTTGCAAGCGCACTCAGTTCGTGACATGTGCCCAACCAGTCGGGCACCTGTCTAGGAGAGCTCACGCCAAAAATTCTAGTACACACAAGAAGTCAAGCATCACACGATCACATCTCTCATACATCAAAAGGAAAATAAGGACAAAACACTACTAGAAGATCGACAAACCCATGCAGACCTTCACATCCACATAAGAAACCAGCTCATGACAAAAGCATAACTCATTAATGTGCAAGATAACAAGATAAGTCAAGGGCTATTAATACACATTATTATGTAGCCATAATGAAGTCTAAAGAGAGAATTTATGAGCATTAATGAGCCAGATAAGATCAAACAAGTTGAGCACACAAGTGGTGTTCGACCAATCGAAAGTACTACCGCTAACGTGTTCAATCACAAGGCGACACGTGTTGGCTCTTGATCAAGTTGAAGCTCAATCTACAATCGACTTGGCTTTTATGCTAAAGGGTAAAGCAGTAATCAACTCCTAGAGTCTAGGTGATCATAGGCAGTTAGTTATATCTTAACTAACATGTATAAATACGTGCATTTATGTCCTATGTAAGTAAGCTAGATGCATAGAGAAAAAGGTAGAGATAACCTGAGCAAGTATGAGTCAGACTAAAGTGTGTGTAAGAGCTAGAGAGTTGGTGAGCTGGGTAGGACTGGAGTCAAGTGACAATACTTTGTGTAATTGATAGACTAACCAGTTGGGGAACGGTTGGGGTACTGTAGGCGACTGTAGGAGAAGGTAGAGGACTTAGGGATAAAGTCCTAAACTGTCCCGTAGTCCATGGGTAGTCCACATAAAACGTGAGTAATCATAACAATAATGAATACAAACCAATTTCCTCCATAACTTCTAATCCTCATTGGCCCACATAGATCCATGTGAAGTAGTTCAAGTGGTGAGGACATACTCATAATGCATTTTTTATTTGAAGGAAGTTTAGTTACTTACTTCTCACACAAGCATCACAAAGATTGGTCTTAGATTTCTTAATCTCAGGGAGACCTTTAACCAACTGATCTTTGAATAATTTTCTTAGCAAAGATATGCTAGTGTGCCCTGGTCTTTTGTGCCATAACGTATAGTCATTTATTGATGCAGTTAGACATGGAAGATTTAAACTGTCAATATCCTCTAGACTTGTTATACACACATTTTTCCATTTCTTTCCTCTTAACATTTAATTTCCACTACTAAAGAAATATTATGCTACAATGTGTAAAATAAAAATGAGCTGAGTTTCCCTTATCACAAATTTGAGATACACTAAGTAAATTGAATTTAACCAATCAACCAAGTTGACATTGTCAATAACATATTCTGATGAAAATCAAACCTTACCTACACCTTTTTTATTATTGCCAAAGGAAACGGTTCCTTGGCGTCCTGATTCAAGTAAGAGGAACTTCCATTTGTCTCATGTTATGTGCTTTGAGCACCCGCTGTCGATGTACCATTATAGATCCCTTCTCACTCGATTCTGCACTTAACAAGTTAGTTTGTGGGATAAGGTCCCAAAAATATTTGGGCCCATTATCACCAACAATCTTTGTTCTATGATCCCTTTTTATCACTCATTTTAGTCCAATTTTGCTTAGTTTCCAATGTCTCATAAATCATGTTCTATGACATATAGAAGTATGGTGACCGGGTTATCTGCAAAGGTGACAGACTCCTTGTTGATGGGTGCCTGTTAGGTACCCGATCGATCGTCTACCGTTCCATGTGGTGTTGTAGCAATTTTTTAGTCCTACACATTTTTCTTTAAAGGGTGCTAGTTCTTTTTCTTTTTTGTCAAAAGCAAATATTAACTCATCAATTTCATATTGTTTTCCCATCTTTAACTTTTCATGAGCAGCGAGTATTTCACAGTAGTCATTTTGCAATTTCTTTAATGCATCATTGAGCTTTACTATCTTGTTTCTATTTGAGTTTTTATTTAGATTTTCAGCCTCATTTGATAACTTCTTATTTTCAGTTTCAGTTACTTTTAATTGATCAACCAATATAAAGGAGAATTTTTTAAGCCCTGGAAGTTCATCTTTATGAATCTTCCTTCTAAGTTGAGAATAATTTACCTCAGTTAGATTCTCTTCTCCGTCAAATTCTGATGTCTAATCTCGAGCCATTAGGCATATATCCTTAATGCAAATATGAGCCATTTCATCTCCTGATTTATTGTTATCTGTGTCATCATCACTAGCCTCTAAGTCTCCCTATGCAGCAACGAAGGCCTCTTTCTTTGATCACCTGTTGGGGGGCTTTCGGACAGGTCTCCTTACTCGATCGTTGTCCTCTCGGGGTAGTTGTGGACAATCCATGATGTGATGTCCCCGTTTTGAGCATCCAGAGCATTTGTCATTGCTTATCTTTTGGTGATCATCAGATTCCTTGGAGTCTTTTCCCCTTCTCATATTGTTTTTAAATAATTTTTTGAATGCATACCGGACCATTTCATCATCATCGTCTTCTGATCTAGATTTCTCATTTTCAGCTACTTGGAGGGATATACCCTTGCTTTTTCCCTTTTTATGCTTTCAGAGTTTCTTTGTTGTAGTTTGAGTTCAAATGCCATTAGTGATCTCAACATGTCATCCAGAGACATCTTTGAGAGATCATGGACTTCTTGCATAACATTGATTTTGCTATCGAAAGAAGCAAGAAGTGATCTGAGGAATTTCCTAATCTGATCCTCATTTAAAATAGTTCTACCAAGCACAAGCATCATTGATTAGCTTGGTGAACCTAGTACGCATTTCAAAAATGTTTTCCTTCTCTTATTTCTTAAATAGCTCCCAGTGAGTAAGTAAAAGCTCAATGCAGGTTTTCTTGATTTCATCATAGGTAACTTTCAATGTTTCCCAAATTTCTTTGGCAGTCTTAGCAGAGGATAACTCAAAATATTGCTCAGGTAGTAATGCACAATGAAGGATTCTTATAGCTCGTGCATTGAATACTAACCTTTTGATGATTGTCTGTCATGTTGTCGACAGATATGTTTAATCTTTGAGCATCTTGAAAAGTATATTCTCCTTGTGTTATTACCCTCCACATTCTTAGACTGTCAGACGATGTGAAATTCCATCTTGTTCTTCCAATGAGTGTAGTTTTCTCTATTGAAGAGTGGAGGTCGGTTTGGAGCTGACCCTTCTTCTAGTGCAGTAGGGTTGAGTGAGACATTAATCCTCTTCCAATGTAGTTAACTTTCTAGAAGAGACCGGCTCTGATGCCAATTGAAACTAGCTAGTGCTCCGTATACGTCCTTGACCGACCGTGGACGTGTCATTGAGTCAAGAAAATTTAATAGTTTAAATAGGAACACGATAATCAAAAACAGGAAACTCCTTTTCGATTGAGAATTTACACACTATAAATTCACTCAATCTCCCTCCATAACCTATGGACTCTGGGACAGTTCTGGGCTTATCATCAAAGTCCTTTACCCTTCCTGATAGTAGGCTTATGGTTCCCCAACCGTTCCCCGACTAGTCAATCTACCAAATACCAAAAGTATTAAGTTAATTACACAGTTTGACTTCGCTCACTAACTCCCTAGCAAACACACACACACTCAGATGTACACCGTATAACTCAGGCTTATACTTGTTGTTCTTCTTTCTCATGTGTGTATCACTTATTCAATGCGACATGCATCGAATATATATATACATAAGCAAGTTAACTTATAACGACCAACTATGATGAGCTAAACAATAGGAGACGGTTGCCTATTGTTCCAAATAGAATTGCTCTATATAAGGTAGGCTGATCTTCAACTTGATTGTAGGCGCGGCCATGACACATGTCGCTCACTGGTTGAAGGCAAAAGTTCAAGTGGCCAGTTGCCCTTGTAATGTCCATTTGCCTAGTCTGATAGCTTCATAAATGCTAAGTAATTAATGCCTCTTTATAGCTCAGGTTTATGTCTTGTTATCTTGTTCATACTTGATTTATCTTCCACGAGACTTTGTCGAGAACTTCACCAACTTCTATATGAACTCATGGGTTTGTTGGTTTTCCTATACTTGATTTGTATATCTTGGTCTTATGAACATTTCTAATGCTGAGAGTCGTTGTTGTGTATTCTAGCATCCTGTGTGTACTAGGAGCTCTGTTGGAGAACTGCAGACAGGTGCCTGACTGGTTGGGCACTAGTCATGATTAGAGTGTGCTTGCAACCTTGCATGCTAAGCCACTTTTTCATCTGTTTACCTGATTTTCAAACTTAGACAAACATGTCAGCTAAACAACACAGGTTTGCTATCATCAAAACCTAAGAAACTTGACTTAACAAAGGTGCATGGGCCAAAATGGTTTCATGAACGTGGATAGAAACTTGTACCTGGATATTTTTAGAATGCGGCCACTAGGCCACAATGTTCATGGATGGGCACTTGGGCCTGAATGATTCTAATTGAGAGTCAGACACTTGGGCCAAAAAAAAAATTTCTTTTTGAGAAGGTGGAACTGCGGCCAAAATGATGTCCAAATGGCCAAAATGTTTTGATTTGTGAGTGTGGCACTTGGGCCAGAATGTGTTTGGGCTAGAAGTGAGGCGCATGGGTTGGAATGATTTCTAAGCCGTAAATAAGTGTGTGGGTCTAAACACCCTTAGTCGGGAAGTAAGGTATATGGGCCGAAAGAAACTGTATGAAATATGGATGACCACTGGGCCAAGAGAAACTTTAGAGTCAAAGATTTGTTTTGAGCTCTTGTTGGGCCTTTAGGGCTGAAGTTGAACATGATCCTTAGTCAATTTTTTAATCTTGCAAATTATATTGAATTCAAATGTATTATTGTATGGGCCAATACCTAAGCAAATGATTCAGATTCGGCTGAATGGGGAAATCACCTAGATCTAGGTTTTTGGGCCAAAACCCAAATGAATTTCTTATTTAAACCAAACTGTGCCTTTGGGCCACAAACAATAAAGTAGTAAAATCAGGTTGGGCTGAATCGGGTGTAAAGAAAGCTCCCACCAATTTCTAGGGCTGCTAGTGGGCCGATCATACAAGTAAACAAGATTTACACACAAGTTCAACATGTCGTCACTTGACTTTTTAATCAAACTGGGTAAGGATCGACCTGGAGAGGTGCTAAGGGCTCGGGCCCAGATCACCGCAAAGGGAGAGGGCTTGCACGCTATCCTCTTTGGGCTTGGGGCTCAGGTCTAGGTTGCCACAAAGGGATAGGGCTTGCACGCTATCCTCTTTAGGCTTCCCCTGTAACACCCCTACTGTAACTTAACAATAAACCAAAACTACAGTGGAAATATATAACTTAAACGGTAACTAAATCGAGTCGGTGATACATGTCGTTTGCCACCCACGTGGCTAACAAGGCTGAATACATACAATTGTATCGGTCTGATGCACAGACTCCCGAGCATAGTTACTAACATCCAAAATTACAACCAACTATTCCGAGTATATATTTACAAACCATCACTGTAAATCCGTTACTACCAAAACATATCACCACGGGAACACAGAGGCTTCCCGGGTCCAACATTCAAAAACCAACAAAAGTACTTCTTTACACCTAGGATCTAAAGCCACTCCGCTTCCTCGATCCTAATCCTGCAAAATGAAATATGGTGCCCCAGAGGGGCTCAGTAACCATGGCTGGTATGATTAACGTGCAGCCCGTCGGCTACCGGGATACACGCAACTAATTGTCATGATAACATGGCATTCATTTAACGAACATCATACTTAACATAGCAATAAACATTACATATCGACAACAACACATAACATAACAGGAACGCTTCACTTAGGAAACGAACCGAACATTAATTAGTCAACTTGGTAAGCCTAGAGAATGGTCTCACTCTCATGTTAAGCTCGTTACATAAATTGTTACCGTTCCGTTTGTCGAACGAGTAACTTAACCCAAAGATGTGTCGGATATAGTGATCCAAGCACACCGTACATATAATCCCCCTAGTCCGATCAATAGTCAGATAGGTAAGCCTTGGTTAAGCTTGTGGGTGAATGCAATCCAACAAGGAAAACAACCATAACATAGAGAGGGTCGAATCTGATCCAAATATCGACTCCTGTACATACACGCGTGACCGGAACGACCGGATTCCTCACCCCCGGTTATACTCTTGTTAGTAGTCCCTTTGTAGGAACTTAACACAATAAATCACAAGTGTTTAGGCCCGGTTAGGCACACAAGGGAGATGGGATACACTTTAGTAACACAAACCACAACCAATTCATACATAGCCGTAGTTAGAACGTTCCTCAAGTTGAAACATTAAAGCCAGGTACCACTCTCTTACGTATCCTAGTTTGGTTAACTAACGGGTTAGCACGTATTCGAGGTTAACGGTACCGGTACACTCACGTCACAATAATAACAACGACTGTAAACTCGTTTCATGATTTAAATGTTACAAAGTCATAAACATTCAGAAACAAACAACACACAAGCCGGTGTAAACCGGTAGCAAACAGACTGCAAGAAAACCATACATTGGTCCCTGCTGCGTTCGAGTTCCACCGAATGCAACTCCTATACATAATTAATAACGTCGGTTAATTACCTTATTTAACTTCCAATTTACTAAGTGTTTTACATACTTACATGGCATGATTTTATACTCTACTTCCCCTTAGTTGTCCTTATTATACCCACTAGGGTTCATTACTTAAGCCACATTTTCTTTTCTGTTTTTTTTTTAGCAAGGCTGACCGACCTTGCAAGGTAGGTCCCAAGGTCGGTCGGAACTAGAACACTTTACCGTTTGAAAATTTTACCCCGCCAACCTTGCCAAGGTCGGTCCATTCCAGAAACATTTCCGTCTGCAAGATTTAAGCCCGACCGACCTTGCTAAGGTCGGTCCTATGGTCAGTTTATTCCAAAAGGTTTCCTGGGCATGTAATTTAGGCCTGACCGACCTTGCTAAGGTCGGTCCTAAGGCAGGTCGGAACCAGAAACTTGTTTCAACTTGCTTATTTCACTCCAAACCTCACCTTGCATGTCCTAGTATGTTTTAACATCATTTTGACACTTTAACCACACCTTAAAACATCCACCAAACTCATTAATTCACCCACCACGAAACTTCTTAACCATTACTCAAGTCCTTACTAAATCCTTTACACTTAGAACATTTTTCCTCACACTTTCAACTTATATTTTTTTTCCTAAGGCTTCAACTAACCAAAGTATTGTTTCACCACCACTACAACTACTCCACAAGTATTATTTCTCACCAACACCTCCCTTACACAAACTCCTTAAGATTTTCCACAAGTTCATACTTAATCCTTTACAAGGCATTATACCTCTCTTGTTTACCAAAACTTGCACAAGTCTTAACTACACTCTCACCATGACTTTGGTGTATCTCAAATCACTCTTTTGATCTCAAAACTTCCATAAACAATGTCTAAATCATTCTAATACTTATTACACTTTTATTTCCCTTTCTTTCGCCAAATCAACCCTTAACAATGCCTAGTACAACCTAGGTCACCAAACTTCATTTGAACCCTAAAACTTCTTATTTACTCACCAAATTTTGGCATAGCTTCACTAACATTTTCTTACACCAAAACACATAACTTTTCATCTTTAACAATCAAGAACATTCATCCACACAAGGGATGTTCTTTACACACAACTAAACCTTAAACTACACTACATCACAATATAGTGCATAAACTTAAATTGCTTGGCACTTAGGCCCTTAAATTGCATTAATATTAAACACTGAATTTCCCACATATTAATTGCGTTTGACCTACAAATACACACAACATCACATATGCCCTTAATAACCTCCTTGTGGGTATTTACTAACTCATTTTCCCATTGGCTCTTAAGGTAGTTTATTAAGCATTTTAAAGATCAATTTCCTAGTGCACAAAACTACATTAAGTTAGGTTATTTACCTCTTTTTCTTCAAGATTTCTTTCTTGTTTTCTTGGCTTGAAAATCAGAAAGGAACTTGATCACTTGTCAATCTTCTAACCAACACACATACAAGGGTAATGAGCTTTAAGCTTCACACTTAAACTCATATATAAACCCAAGATTACATAAGTGTTTTAAAACACTAAAATGAAAGTTTACCTTGGAATTGAATGAGAATTTGATTAAGTAGCAAGAGAGGACTCCTCCTAGTGCTTTGAAGTTTGAATCAATCTAAGAAAAGAGCAAGAGAAAGCACCATTAAAAGGTGATTCTCGGTCATGAATAAAAATGAGAGGAAATGTAATTTTTCTTTGGTTTTCCTTACCTTGAAGCAAAGGAGAATGACAAGGTACAAAAAGATGAGTTCTTGCTCCTTCAATGGTGATTCTCCATGGCACCAAAATGGAGCTCTTGGAGATTTGAGAAGATAAGATCGTAGAGCTTGGTCAACTAGAAGAATGGTGGTCTTGAAATTGAATTTGGAGCATGGAGCTAGGAGCTACAAGGAAAAGAAGATGAAGAAAGGTAGAGGTGCTGTAGCAAAACCGATGGAGAAGGGAGGATGAAGGTTGGAGACAGTGGGAACAAGAGGGATAGAAGAGAATGAGGTGAGAGGTAAGTTTTTCAAAGATATTTAAGTAAAAGCAAATAGTTATTTTACTTTATCATTCCTTCCTTCATTATTTAACTAGCTAAGTGTGGTGACTCACACTTAAAATCCAGCCCCCTTTAGTATATAGGATATTTTATGGCTTATGTTGACCATTTAATTAACTAAGTTGACTTATGTCTTAAACTAGCACTATTTGAGTACTATTCACAAATTAGTGCACATAATTGTGAAATTTTTGATTTCCCATTGATTTAGACTTCCTAATGTGATACTAAGTAGTACACATGTTGATTAAAGAGTAATAATGGGCATTTAGCCACTCAAAACCCATTTCTAAGATAATTTTTAAAAAATCTGCTTTAAGACTCCTTAAAGCACATTTTGTGTTTTAATTTGTTTTCAAGCTTGATTTTCTTTAGTAATTGGTTTAACATGTTCATTAGCATGTTAATAAATTCTTGGTAAGCCCTTTGAGTCATAACCAAGGTTATCCCAAGCTTAGAGCATGTTTTTGCTCAAATTGTCTTTATGGTACTTTATTGTGTTTTCTATGGTTTAAATTGCTCACTAACGTTTCTAAGGTACTTTTTGTAATGGTATGAAATATACCATGCGGAAGGTCAAAGCGTCTACCGAAGGCCTGCTAGAGGAGGGACTACTATCGGAGACCAATTGTCGGAAGGCCTGCTACCGATAGGCCCCGATGCGGAAGGATATACCAAGAGAGTCTACCGGAGGCCAATTGTCGGATGGCCTATCGATGGAAGCCCCACTACCGGAGGACCCTCTATCGGAAGAGTTGCTATCTAAAGGATTGCTACCGATAGAGTAACTACCGGAGGGATTATTGTTAAAGTGACGGTCCGGAAGAGTTAGTTCAATACGGAAGCAGTATTTCAGTCCGGAGACCCGTAAAAGGACTGATAGTTATGTTTATGTAACACCACCACATGCATAGGGGCAAAAGGGTGAACTTAGTGATGGAAAGTCTATAAATAGGAGTAGAGGGGCTCATTTGTAAGGGACTCAAGTGAAAAAGAGAGGGCTCATCCCCAAAAGCTCTCTAGAGTTGTAAACCAAAGGATGAATAATAGCTCTGTCTAGAAGTGGACGTAGGCCGGATTATTGGCCGAACCACTATACATCACGGTGTGGAAATTGAGTTGGGAGAGTAACTCCTGTTACATCTTCATTGGCGCCGTCTGTGGGAAAGAACATCAAACCACGGTTCAACCACGTTCTTGCTGATGTTCGTTGAAGTCGTTCATCGTAATCTTCAAAGGCAACCACATTACAAGTGATCACCAAAAGATCATCGAAATCAACGGAGCGGGATGGCTCATCAGAAACAGGAAGCCTCAAAATCTTCGTACGATCGAAAACCAATGGCAATAGAACTTCCAAAATCTCCGTCAAAAATGGCAAGATTCAAGAGAAGGCATCACGAGGAGTCGTCGATCTGAATCTCACTATGCTAAATGTTTTGAAATCTGTCACGTTCAGATCGTAGGCCGATCTTAAGTCCTTGCGAGAAAAATCTTCAAGTCAAGAAGAAACAAGATTCGCATATTTTAAAAACAACAGCGACAACTTCAAATCAGCTCTTCATTGAGGTTTTCATTGTCCAGAGACAAAGTCGCCGGGAGACAGAAGACAATCACACATTCACAAGGTAGATTCACGCCAAACACTGATTGAAGGAACCGGTAAATCACATCGGCAACATTCAAGAAGTTGTGAGAAGCAATCTCACCTTGTGAAGAGTTCAAACATCGTATGAAGGTAAGATCGATGAGGAAAGGGACACAACTGGGGAATCGCGATTCAGTAGGAGCTTATTAAGAAGTGTGCGGTAACCGCTACACGGTGGTGGAGGTGTGCGCAATTCTCGATTCGACGATAGAAGTTCTACAGCGACCGAAAGATCGAACGCTTCATTCTGAATACCGGTAATCTCAGCGAGGCTTTTTGGAGTCGGACACGCTCCTCTTGCCAAGAATGAGACCGTAAAGCCAGACAAATGGATCGGCTCACAAGGCGCACGCAAACAAGATCCTCCAGGATCAAACCGAAAACGCTATTCGATCGATTGACGATACCCCGCCGCATCTGTCGAATTGTCAAAAACAATTTAACAGAGACAAGAGCTTCCGGTCAAGGATGCAAATCATGAAGAGATAATCCACGCGCAACAAATTAAAATCCTACGAGCATCCAGATCGGCTACTACTTTCAACGACAAAAGCGATGATCTGGACTCCGACAGGAACGTAGCCTAAAAGAGAAGGATGGAGTTTTTCGCACCGGACTCTTTCTGTTTGGATGAGGTTGCAACTTCCTATTACTCAAATATCGGAGAATTTGTTAACCAAATCTCAATCCAGATTCCAGTTACAGAAAGGAAGGAAACGTAGCTGATCCACATCTCGGGAGTTGTTCGATTTCTGAAGGATAAGAAAAGACAAGTGAAAAGGGAAAGGAGTTTGAGCACACAAAAGTTGGGGAGTGATGAGTTGAAGGAACTCCAATCCGAGAAGCGGCAGACAGAACTAATGGGGTGAACGATGCGATAAAACAAATGGAGCTAATCAGCCTGAAAGCAACGCATCGCGAATCACAAACTCTTCCAAACGACTAAGCACTCTGTCTCTAAAAGTATCGCAGCGCCAGCTCAAAACAACAGACAAAACTAGCATAGCCCGGAAGACGTCTGGGAGCCACCAAGAGGAAGTTCTATGGTGTCATCGACCTACAGTCAACTCTCGCATACAACATCCATGTCACTCCTCGAAAGATTTAGGCTCCGAGAAATAACAATGCGGGAAGCAAGCGCAGGGGAACACCAAACGTATGTTGAATTTTTCCGAAAAAGTTTTCGTAAAGCAAACGCTTCATCACCAGGGTGGGAGGCGACCGGAACGACAGATATTCGACGTCAGTACTCGGAGGGTGTACCCTGAAAAGATTCGGAGACCGATGTCACCCACTGGAAGTTTGCAAAAACTTTCTCTAGAGGATTGATCACCCTCTAGTTTTCAAAAAAGAAATATTTTAAAACAATTTCTGATTTACTTAAAACCAGACCAGCGAGTCTTGGGAAAAGAAAAGCAAGAAAAAGAATGTATCCGACGATCTACCATCAAAGAATGGTAGTGTAATGTATCGACGATCTACCATCAAAGAATTAGTGTAATGTATCCGACGATCTCACTGCATCGTCCTGGCAGTAGAGTGATAAACCGACGATCTCACCGACTCAAAGTCGGTAGAGTGATAACCGACGATCTCACCATGTGTACAGTGGTAGAGTGTGAAAGCAAAAGTGTAACTAAGGGGTTACCAAAAGAGATCTTGGCAAAAAAAAAAACAAAAACAGTCTAAACTCTTCATTATCAGAATCTCCAACTTTTTGGGAAGCAATAGAATCTATAGTAATTCTTTTGTTCACTTCAGACTTTGCTATCCATGTACTTAGTCAGGCTGCTCTAAAACAACCTATAGGCTGTATATTTGGGTTTTATCCCCGTGATTAATATGCTCTAACTAACAAAAAACTTTTGGGAAGTCCGGTCGCTCCGGGTAGCCCAAAAGACAAATATCTTTTAATCTGTTAAATTTAGATATGCAGGTCCAAGGAATGAAGTGATTCAAGCAGCAATCTGATTATGAAGTGATATCCCATTATTATTATTATTATCTCGGACTTCTTGAGATTATTATGGTCTTCTGGAATTATTATGGTCTTCCGGATTATTGGCCCTTCGGAATTCCAGATCTTGGGATTTCTTGTTATGGCACGGTCAAGGAACGGAGACCTTCTCTAAGGAGTACAAGTGGGACTTCATCGCCCCCGGAACCCGTGGGACTTCTTTGTTTCCGGCAGACAAGCTCTTACATAGGCTAAAGTTTTTAAGTTCATTTCCTTTTTTAGGCAAAAGAAAAGAACTTGTGGGACTAGGAGATATATAGTAGAAAAGAAAAGAGTACAAAGTGTAAATTTTATCTTCTTTTATAAGTTCCACTTTTTAGTATTAAAAAGTAGAACTTGTGGGACTGATGTAATGGTAAGAAATATACCATGCGGAAGGTCAAAGCGTCTACCGAAGGCCTGCTAGCGGAGGGACTACTATCGGAGACCAATTGCCGGAAGGCCTGCTACCGATAGCCCCGATGCGGAAGGATCTACCGAGTCTACCGGAGGCCAATTGTCGGATGGCCTATCGATGGAAGCCCCACTACCGGAGGACCCTCTATCGGAAGAGTTGCTATCTAAAGGATTGCTACCGATAGAGTAACTACCGGAGGGATTATTGTTAAAGTGACGGTCCGGAAGAGTTAGTTCAATGCGGAAGTAGTATTTCAGTCCGGAGACCCGTAAAAGGACTGATAGTTATGTTTATGTAACACCACCACATGCATAGAGGCAAAATGGTGAACTTAGTGATGGAAAGTCTATAAATAGGAGTAGAAGGGCTCATTTGTAAGGGACTCAAGTGAAAAAGAGAGGGCTCATCCCCAAAAGCTCTCTAGAGTTGTAAACCAAAGGATGAATAATAGCTCTGTCTAGAAGTGGACGTAGGCCGGATTATTGGCCGAACCACTATACATCACGGTGTGGAAATTGAGTTGGGAGAGTAACTCCTGTTACATCTTCACTTTTTAGCCTTAATATACCATAGTTTAACATATCCAGGTTTGGGGTATTTCAATCCCCATTTTTTAATTCACATCATCGTGAGATGTGCGTCTACGGTCGGTCTTTGACTGACCAAACATTAGGCTCGGTAAGTATACAACTAGTGAGATGCTAGGAGCCGAAGACTAGGTATTAAGGGGATGTGGCTTGTGTGACGTCCTCTCCATTTCCTCCACTTATTCAGATCACCTAAAAGGTGTGAATCTCTAATAGGGGCCGCCTAGTGCGGGTCCCGAGTGAAATTGGTTTATGTGAACCCTCGCTCTCGCATGATCCATATTTGCGTAAAATTAAAGTGCGTACAAAAGTAAATCGAACAATACAATGTAAGTCGTAAATAACATTTTCAAGTTAAGCTCTCTTATCTTAAAATTAAGATTAAAAGCGCCAGCAGAGACAACAGTTTGTGGGCCCCAGGTTTTTGAACCTTATCCTATGTTGATTCTAGTTTATTAGGATCTGATTAGGTTCTAGGTCCGCCTATAGCCTAAGCTAAATAAATATGTCGTAAAACTATAATTAGTAAAACCTAAGTTAGCCCACTAGAACCTATTACGGGTCACCACCTAATTTTAACCTACTGTAAATTAGGAAATGTAACACCCCATCTCGATCCAATCGTGGTCATCACAAACTTATCACCATATATACAAACTCTGCAGCGGATTCAAATACATTCCAGGACCTTGCCACGGTCTGACTACAGAATATACCGAACATTAGTACATACCAATCTTAACCTAATACATATCCTTCTTGCAATCCCCTCACATCCTATACATCTTACTAACTTAAAATGCCATACGAGTGTACATGCACAACTCGTAGGCCACACTTAACCCGTAATGCTTGTACCCCATCTTACTCTCGTGACGGCCGCCTCTTGACGTTCACCTGTGTAGTAAAAACAGCCACCAAAGGGGGTCAGCACGAATGCTGGTACGATCCTCTCATGGCCCCCAAGCTAAAGTGGCTACGACGACTAATTGTCGATAGCATGGAGGTTGATTAGATGCACAACATAATAGAAGGTGCAATAAACCACAAACCAATTATGAACAATCAAAAGTTTAAACACAATGAACGGCTTAAATGTGTTCCCTTAATTAGTGAGTTAATTACTTCACTCCTTAAGTTACGTTTCCTCTTAATCTTAGTCCATCCTTATCTTACCTCAATCTTAGTCTTATCTTAGTCTTAGAGAACAACCAACCTTTAAAAAGGAATGGATGTAGCTTACCTCAGTCTTATAATACAAACCATCCTTTAAATAGGAATGGTTGCAACTTATCTCAACCTTATCTTAATCTTAGAATACAAACCACTCTTTATATAGAAATGATTGTATCTTACCTCAATGTTTATTTTTGTAGGGTCAAAAGCAACCCTAGCCAATGAGCTATTAACTCCATCTGTTGAATAAACAACTTATCTTATAATTTAGGATTTAGGTGATCCTACCGCACCATCTTAATGCCTCCTACCTTGGGCTGTATGCCCAATGTAGCTGAGCCGACAACCGACCCTAGGCAACAAGTCCGAAGACAAGTCCTTCAGCGGAAGTCGGATCTGCTTTAGATACCGACCCCCTTATTCCTTAGCATGCATGACCGGAGTCAGTCCCGGGTTCCTCACTCCCCCCTTAAGTTCTAGTTAGTAGAAGTCTCAAGACAATGTTTGTGGTTAACCTCTTTCGGTTTATAACAAACTAATCTTAGGGAGCGCTCCTTAGTCTCACTCAATTCCTTACTAAACGTTTTAGTAAGTTCTCACGGTAAGTTGGTGTTTTTTCAAACATCACACAACAATACAATAAACATAATGTTCCGGTTGCATGCTTATCTTGTTTAGTGAGCACACAAAAACAAATAGCACACAAGCCGAGGGACACCTCGTTAGCAAGCAGGTCACAAGAACAACTGTACCGTTCACCGTTGGTTGTTTGGTTGCTTACTCTCCTCCGGAGTCCAAACTCTCAAGTCCTAAAACATTGATTCAGTTTTAGGTTGTTAATCACTTAACTTAATTCAACTTCATTAACTTACTTAACCCATAATTATTACCCACCTAACACCTCTTAAGTTTTACAACTTATTCTTACAACCTAACCTTAAACTTTTAAGTTTATACTTAACTTAATCCCTTAGGTCTTTATACCTCTAATCATCAATGCCCTCTTAATGGGGTACCATTAATACCACTAAACTTCCTTAGGGTTTCTTTTTTTTTGACAACTAAAGGGTCGACCGACCTTACCCAAGGTCGGTCCATTCCAGAACTTATTACCGTTTGAAAATTTTACCCCGACCGACCTTGCAAGTCCGGTCCCCAAGGTCGGTCCATTCCCGAGAGTTTCCCAGTGGGATATTTAGGCCCGACCGACCTTGTCAAGGTCGGTCCCAAGTTCGGTCCATTCCAGAGACTCAATTCGTACACAAAATACAAGCCCGACCGAACTGTAAGTCCGGTCCCCAAGTTCAGTCGATTCCAAAAACTCTTTCCGGTAGTGTAAACTGAGCTTGACCGACCTTGCAGGTCCGGTCCCTAAGGTCGGTCGGCTCCAGAACCTTGTTTCTAAATTCCCATTTGACTCCAAACTTCTCCACAAGTTCCCCATGTGTCCTAATACCATTTAGGCACTTAAACTCTCCTTAGAACTCCCACCAAACTCTCTAAAACAATTTCCAAAGATCTACTTAAACATTCACTCAATTCTTTTAAAACTCCTAACACTTAGCACTTATTTCCTTACATTCCCAACTTGTAACCTTACCAAAACTTCAACCAACCCAAGTGTTCCCTCCTTAACAGTTTGAGAACTTCATAAACATCATTTTCCATCTTCAGTTCATTTACCAAAACTTCCTCAAGTCACCTTGCATATCCATGCACCAATTCCTCTCTTTTCCATTTATTACTCATCATTCCTAAACTCTTGGACATACCTAATCATCTCTTCCCATCCTCTTAGCACCTTAACCTTGTTCTTTTTTACCTTGACCTTCCTACACCCTCCTTGGACATCTACATCTCTTTTACTCGATTCACTCACCGTTCTTATGATCTTACACTCTTATACATTCCTAGTCAACTTCCTCGACATTCGACAACATTCTCCTTCAATTTTCACTTCCATCACCTAAGTCCACTCATTACCACCTAAACTAAAACCTTATTGTTCCACCACTAGTATTCTCTTCACTTACACAAGCTTCCCAAAATTCTCATTGTTATATTCTCAAGTTCATACCTAGATCACCTCAAAACATTATACTTTATTTCCTCAAGTCTTAACATTCCTCATACCATGATTTTGGTGTGTTTAATACACCCACCAATCCTCTAATTCCTCCTAGACATCTCTAGGCCATACTAAACCTCAAGAACTACTTAGTTAACTCATTTCCACTCAAATTCCTCATAATGATCCCTAGTGAATCCTAGGGCATATTAACTCACCGCCACCACTTAAACACTTTGCTTTCTACTAAAATTTCGCCATAGCTTCTCTAGTATATTATCATGCCCAAATGCATTGTTTTCCTCATTGAACCATCTCACACACATCAAGTTCTTTCTCATCATATTTTATCACCCAATCTAACTCATTCACAACAAACTCAATATAATGTAATAATCTTAAATTGCATAGCACTAAGGCTCTTAAATAACATGGCTCTTAGGCCCTTAAATGACATGAATTTAAACACTGAATTTCCCACATATAAAAGCTTTCAACCTGCAAATACACACAACAATGCTCCCATAGCAATATAAATGTTCTCTTAATTCACCCTAAGCTTATCTTACTAACTCATCTCCATTGGCTCCTTAATCACAAGTTCATAAGCTTGTTTAAATTCTTTTTCCTAGGTTATATAACCCATTACATAATGTAAGCTCTAAGCCACATTAGTACTTATCTAAAACTCATCCCTTAAAACTTAAACCACCATTAGGTAAGCATTTTACCTTATTTTCTCAAGTTTCTCTCAACTTTCTCCTTAGGCTTCTTCCCTTGGAAATCTCGGCCACCATTTAAATTTCCCTTGCCAGTGTTCTAATCAATATACATTGCTCTCATGAGTGCTAAATAATACACTAACCTTAAGGAGTAAACCCTAGGTTAAAAATGTGTTCTAAGGTATAAAAGTGGATGATTACCTTTGGAGTCTTAAGGTAGGCTTGGATATGAATCAAGAAGGACCTCCTCTAGCCCTTGGAGAATAGAATCAAGCTAGAACAATGGATAAAAATGAAGCCCCATGAGTAGTAATTTTCGGCCATGTAGAAGAAGTGGTGGAAACATGGTTTTTCTTACATTTTCCTTACCTTGATAGGATGGAGAAGCTAAAGAGCTCTTCAAACTTGATTCTCCTCTATCAATGGAGTTTTCTCATGGCACCGAAATGGAGCCTTGAAGGATTTGAAAAGATAGAAAGCTAGAGCTTGAGCTAACTAAGAATAATATGTGTTTAGTTTTTGATTTGGAGCAATATTGTGTATTTGGTAAGTGATTGAAGATGGAGAACCATGGAGGAGCAGCACTCACGGTTTTGGAATAGAGAGAAGAAGAGAAATCGATGGAAGAAGAAGAGAATGAAGAAAGAAGAGGAGAGAGGTAAGCTAAATGAGATATTTTCTTAAAAGGTGAATAGTTACCTTACTTTATTTCCTCTCTTTTTCCAACTTAGCTAACATGTTGTGGTGACTCACCACCCTTATAAAACCGGCCCCCTACTTAGATAAGGGTAGTCATGGTCTTTGTTTACCAACCAATTGACTTATGTTGACTAAAACTTAAACTAGGCACTATTTGGCACTATTCACAAATTAGAGGACATATTTGTGAAATTTTTGGTTTCCCATTGATTTAGACTTCCTAATGCGATACTAATTAGCACACATTTTGATTAAGATGTAATCATAGGCATTTAGCCACTCAAAACTCAATTCTAAGACAATTCTTCAAAAAGGTGCTTTAAGGAGTCTTAAAGCACATTTGTGTTTAAGCTTGTTTTTGAGCTTGGTTTTCTTTGGTACTTGATTTAAAATGTCCATTGACATATTACTAAGGTCTTATAATGGTATTTGGGTGCTAATCAAAGTCACTCCAAGCTTAGAGCATGTTTTTGCCTAAATTGCCCTTAAGGCATTTTCTTGTGTTTTCCTTGGTTTAAATTGTCTACCAATCTTTCTAAGGCATATTTTAGCCTTACTACCTCATATATTGATGTTTACTTAACATACTTAGGTTTGGGGTATTTCAATCTACCCCCTTTAAAAGAACTTTGTCCCCAAAGTTCCCATGCATCTTATATTATTAGAATACATGTCTTACCTCATTCCATAGATCATATAGATCGTACTTATGTATACTTAAACTCATTGGATCATTAGATCCGCCATATGCTTATACTTAAATATCACACAACATGCTAAAGCATGTATAGCTCTCAAAATTCTCTTTGTTTCTTTTGATGATTAAAACAATCACATAATTTTCCAACGTAATCTCCCATGTCACTGGTCCGTAGACAATGTGTAACACCCCCAAACACTGGCCTAGGAGTTAGGGGTATTACACGCCACGTATTATTACATAATAACACAAGGCTCTAGTAAACGAACTTAAACAGATAGTCAAATAAGGCCCAAACGGAATACTTAAATAAAGTATAAAACAAGAGATGTTAAAACATCCCCAAAAGTCATTACAGAACCCACCAAACAGATGTCAAAAGCGGAAGCTAAAAAAATATGCCCAAAGGCCCAAATTCAATACAAAGGTCTCGAAAGAAGCTAAGTAACGAAGCAACTAAACTCCAGAAGCTGAGGGGAGACGATCCTCGCTAATCAATCTGCAAAAGCGTTAGAAGTAGGGGAATGAGCACACAACTATGCCCAGTAGATGACCAACTTCATCAACCAGCATGCTCAAAACATTTACAGAATATTGACAAATCAGAAGGAGTCAAAAAATCCATAAACGTGTTAGAAATCAGAAACAGAAGTCCAATCAATGAGGGACTAAACAGAGCAGAAGCAGACGGAAGCAGAAAACAGAGTGGGACACTAGCGATCACAGCATACAGACAGAACGAGCAAACCAGCTCGTGAACAGAACGAGGAAACCTCACTCGTAAACAGAACAGGTGTAAACACCCGTGAACAGAACGGGGAACATCACCCGTGAACAGAAGGATCCTACATAGCGCGCTACGAGACAGCGTAACCAGCCATCCAAAGGCTCAGACACAGAGATAACTAGGTCCCAAAACAGAAGCTTAAATACAAATAAGCATATGTGCACCAAAGGCACCAGAAAGCCCATAGATAGCTTGGAAATCAGAAGGGGAATCCAACCCCGCAAACGGATGTCAAAACGGAGCTCAAACGAGCAAGTTAGGGTCAAAACAGTACCCTGTCCGAACTTGTGTCCGGACATCAATGTTCGGACACAAGTCGAGACTTAGAAGATGAAATCAGACAGATGTCCGAACATGTGTCCGAACTACGAAGTTCGGACACAGGTCAAACTTCAAAACAGAAGAAAAATCAGAGGTGTCCGAACATCCAAATTCGGACGGATGTTCGGACGTTCTTCGGAAATCAGAACGTGTCGAAGCCAAAATCAGAGAATGCAGAAGGCTGTGTCCGAACTTCAAAGCTCGGACAGAAGTTCGGACACAGCGAAAACTTCAGAGAATAAAAGCGCAGAAGGGCATGTCCGAGCTTCAACGGTCGGACAGAAGTTCGGACACGCCGAAATATACAGAGAACAGAGGCGATTTTCACACAGAACAGAAGCATCAAAAACTGTCAAAGCAATATAGGTTTTCAGAAAACAACCTTGGGGTTTTGTAAGCATTAAAACACCATCAAACAGACAATTCGCAACCATAATTGCAAGGCAAAAACACATTAATCTCAGAACCGGAACGCAATCCCCAAGGCTGAACACACAAGCCGAATCCATAAGCCACCTACCTCGGATACAGTAGAGAACTACAATCTGAACAGCAGAGCCACAATCAAGCAGAATCCCGAAACGTAGACCGGAAACGCAATCCAACAACGCAACCCAAGCCTCTGACTGAACACAAAAGCAACCCCGAATCAGAAACGCAACTTAATCCCTGAGACTGAAACTGAAATCCGGAAACTGCAACACAATCCTTACCTGAATTCTGACGACGAACCCACAGACGAAGCCGACAGCAGAAGGAATTGATCGAACGCAAGAACCAACGCTGAACCACAAACAGATTGCAGAAAACTAATTCAGAATGAGAGTAGGCTCCCCCAATTGTAGAATTGCACACAAACAACCTGACGCCCTTACCTTAATCTGGACCGGAATGCAGAGCGAAGGATCCACAACAGAACTCGATTGCAAGAACACTACAGCAGGACTTGGGCACTTGATTGATCGTACTTTTTGGAAGAGAGAGAACAGAGAAGAAGGGAGCGTATAGATGGTAATTCAAAACTGACAAAGTGAGGGGAAAGAAAGAACGTCGTGGAAACGTGATTAGAAGAGAGGATAATTAATGAGGAAATAAATAAATTAATGGAAGGGAAATATTGTGAGATTAATCTCACCAGAAAATAGAACGGATGGGGGAAAAGACCTCCTTGTCCCCGGCTTCTTTAATAAGGACTTCCATGTCCTAAATTCAGAATACAATAATGTAAGACCACTTGTGACGAAATAAAATATAACCAAATCTTGGGTTATAACATCACCTCCCCCTTAAAAGAATTTCGTCCTCGAAATTAAAACATACCTACTACTCGAAAAGGGCGGGGAACTTAGAACGCACTTCACTTTCGACCTCCCAGGTCGCCTCCTCCTCTGACTGACCCGACCACTGCACCTTCACCAACGGCATGGTCTTGCTCCTGAGCTTACGAACATCTCGGGCTAAAATCCTCGAAGGGGCTGCCTCGAACGTGAAGTCCTCCCTTAACTGATGCGGACTGAAGTCGATCACGTGAGATGGGTCCGGAATATACTTTCTCAGCATAGAAACGTGGAAAACACTGTGCACTGCTGCTAAAGATGGAGGCAAAGCCAGGCGATAGGTAACCGGTCCGATCCTCTCTAGGATCTCAAAAGGACCCACAAAACGAGGGCTAAGCTTGCCTCTCTTCCCAAACCGGACAACTCCACGAACCGGAGAAACCTTCAGATACACATGGTCGCCCACCTCGAACTCTAGAGGTCGTCTCCTCTGATCGGCGTAACTCTTCTGACGACTCTGAGCCACAAGCAGACGCTCTCTGATAGACTGGATCTTGCCCACAGCATCCTGAACCAAGTCTGGACCAATCACAGCTCTCTCCTTCAGATCATCCCAACAGATGGGTGATCTGCACCTCCTGCCATACAAGGCCTCAAACGGAGCCATCCCGATACTGGTCTGAAAGCTGTTATTATAGGCGAACTCAATCAGTGCAACGTGCTGATCCCAACTGCCCCCAAAATCCAACACACATGCTATGAGCATGTCCTCAAGGACCTGATTCGTCCTCTCTGTCTGGCCGTCTGACTGAGGATGATAAACTGAACTGAAAGACAACTTCATCCCCATAGCCTGGTGCAAACTCTGCCAGAATCTGGACACAAACCTCGGATCTCTGTCGGACACAATCGAAGCAGGAACCCCATGCAGACGCACAATCTCATCCACGTACAACTGAGCCAAACGGTGCAAACTGAAGGTCTTCCTGACTGGTAGGAAGTGAGCGCTCTTCGTGAGCCGGTCCACAATGACCCAAACTGCATCACAACCCCTCGAAGTCTTAGGCAGTCCCATGACGAAGTCCATACCGACGCTCTCCCACTTCCACTCCGGAACGGGAAGAGGCTGAAGCAAACCAGCTGGTCTCTGATGCTCGGCCTTGACCTGCTGACAGGTCCGACATCTGGATACAAAATCGGAGATGTCCCTCTTCATGTTGCTCCACCAAAATGTCTCACGTAAGTCCCGGTATATCTTCACACCTCCTGGGTGCACCGAGTAAGGAGCTCCATGAGCCTCCTGCATGATCTCACGCCTCAAAGAGTCATCTGCAGGCACACAGACACGGTCTCGGAACCTCAGACAGCCATCCTCTGAAACCCTGAACTCAGACTCCTGACCCGCAGCTATCTCATCTCTGATCTTACCCAGACTGACATCAAGCTCCTGACTGGCCTTGATCCTGTCGATCAAGGTAGGCTGAATCTGTAATGCTGCTAACATCCCAGATCTCTCTGGTCGGACGACCCAGATACCCATACGCTGCAACTCCAGAGCAGACCTCTGCACACCAGACAAAGCACAGACGGTCCCAGACGGACCCCTCCTACTGAGCGCATCAGACATAACGTTCGCTCTACCAGGATGGTAGAGGATCTCCAGATCATAATCATGCAGTAACTCCAGCCACCTCCTCTTCCTCAAGTTCAACTCCTTCTGAGTGAACAGATACTTGGGCTCTTATGGTCCGTATAAACCTTGCACGCTGCTCCATACAGATAGTGCCTCCAGATCTTCAGCAAAACCACAGCAGCTAGCTCCAGATCGGGGTCGGATAGTTCTTCTCATATGGCTTAAGCTGACGAGAGCCATAGCAACCACCTTCCCCTGCTACATCAGGACACACCAAGTCCCCTATGGGACGCTCACAGAAAACCTCCAGGCCCTCGGTCCCCTCTGGAAGAGTCAAGATCGGCGCAGTAGTCAACCTCTTCTTCAGCTCCGAAAACACTGCTCACAGGCATCGCTCCACTCGAACTTCACATCCTTCTGAAGCAGACGAGTCAACGGAATCACCAACTTGCAGAAGCCCTCCACAAACTTGCGGTAATAGCCCGCCATCCAAGGAGCTACGAATATCTCCAACATTAGTAGGCCTGGCCCACTCAGTAATAGCTCGAATCTTCTCCGAATCCATGGAGATACCATCCTTAGAGACAACATGTCCCAAGAACACCACCTGATCCAACCAGAACTCACACTTCTTCAGCTTCGTGTACAACTCGTTCTCCCTCAGAGTCTGGAGAACGGTCCTCAAATGCTCCTCGTGCTCCTCAGCACTCTTGGAATACACCAAGATGTCATCAATAAAAACTACGACGAACTGGTCCAAAAACGGCTTTTTGAACACCCGTTCATCATATCCATGAATACTGAAGGCGCATTCGTCAGCCCGAATGGCATCACTAGGAACTCGTAATGTCCATAACGAGTCCTGAAAGCGGACTTAGGCACATCGTCTGCCTTAATCCTCAGCTGATGATAACCGGACCTCAGATCGATCTTCGAAAACACCTTAGCTCCTGCTAACTGGTCGAACAAGTCATCAATGCGCGGGAGAGGATACCTATTCTTAATGGTAACCTTGTTGAGCTCCCTGTAGTCAATTCACAACTGCATGCTACCGTCCTTCTTCTTTACAAACAACACTGGCGCTCCCCAAGGCGACACACTTGGGCGAATGAAGCCCTTATCCAGCAGCTCCTGTAACTGGACCTTCAACTC
This sequence comes from Limonium bicolor, assembly GCA_023374045.1. NCBI lineage: Eukaryota > Viridiplantae > Streptophyta > Magnoliopsida > Caryophyllales > Plumbaginaceae > Limonium > Limonium bicolor. The sequence continues at coordinate 66,242,687 of CM041776.1, forward strand.
CTTAAGCTCAGCAGGCGCCATCCGGTATGGGGCCTTCGAAATAGGCTGAGTCTCAGGTGCGAGCTCGATCGAGAACTCCACCTCTCTAACAGGGGGAAGCCCAGGTACGTCATCCTGGAACACATCTGGGAAGTCTCTGACTACTGGAATCTCCTCCAACTTCGCATCCTTGCGAACCTCAGGGATGTGGCACAGATATCCCTGGCATCCTTTCCTCAGAAAGCGGAACGCCTGCATCGCAGATATGACTGGCGGCGAGCACGGGAGTCCATTCCCTGCTACAATCAAACGGGGCTGGCCCGGCTCCTCAAAAGTGACTCTCGAAGCGGCACAATCGATGTGGGCATGGTGCGCAGCAAGCCAATCCATGCCCAGAATCACATCAAAAGAGGTCATCTCCATAGGGATGAGGTCAGCACAGAATCCTATTCTTGACTAACACAGGACTAGCTTACAGACAGAATCAAAAGCATAGAAGAGTCCCTAACCAATGGACTGAACACACAGCTCAACACCAGAGGCACAAACAGGCAACCCGAGCTACCCACCAACTCAGCAGAAATAAAAGAGGGGTGTGAAATACCCAAATTATTAAAGCATGGATTAAATATTTAATCATATTAATTAAGGCCTAAACATGCCTTAAAGTCAACTGAGAACAACAGTGGTCAACATAAAACAAGATGTTGCACCTTTGACTGTTAAGGGTAAATAAATACCCAAATAAACTTCTTAGGACCTAAAAATTTGTCCTAAGCATATTAACATACTACTAAACATATTATAACCGTTGGACAACACTCCAACACAAAGAAAAATCATTTACATGCTTCAAGGTCAAAAAGGGCAAAAAGGTGCTCTAGGAAAACCTTAAAAATCAAAGGACCTCTAAATGATATAAAATTGAATTACATGATCAAATATCATTTAGGGAACACAACAAACCGTTTCAAAGAAAACCAAGCCCAGAAACACCTTGCGACACAAAATGTGCACTAAAACTCCTTAAAGCACGTTTTGTGTAATCGCCTTCTAAATGGTTTTAAATGGGCTAAAAGGTTATAAATACCTTTAAATATAATAAAATATCATATATATGATATTAGGAATTTAATTCCAGAAATTTACAGATTTTTACAAATTTAATATTAAATATTAATAAAACCCTAAAATGGGGCCCACATGAGTCAATATTGACCAAGCATGGTCAATGGTCAATTAATTGACCCATTTGGACCAAGGAAACCGGCTGGAAATAAGAGAGGAGGAGCATCTTGCAATAATTGTTGGACAAATTGATACCTAACTTCAATTTGCAATAGTAACCTTTACTTTTTCCATTATTTCAAATCTTTCCACTCTTTCCTTTCTTCCTTGTCCGATTTCCTCCTGCCCAGCCGAGCTCCTCCCTTCCTTTGAAGCTCTCAAGGTCTGTTCTTGAGCATGGAAGGCAAGCCTAGCTCCTAAACTCCTAATGTAAGTGTTTTAATGTCATTTTAGTCTTTTTCTTCATCTTCTCACCACCAACACCTAGATTTCGTGGCTCATCAATTCCTATGGCTTATTCTCAGTGTTCTAAGGTTAGAACAAGAGCTAAACTCGGTTGAGACCAGTAGAGGGACCAAGGTTGTTCAAATCTACATTTTAAGGTAAAAATGTGCTTTAAGCTCATAAATTTTGATTCCCTTCGAGTTTGGCTGTGAAACTTTGGTCATAGCCTCATATTCTCCTTTTCATGTGGAATGTTGTTAGCCATTTGGAGCAAGGATGGCCGAGATCCAAAGGAAATACCCTCTTTTAAGGCATTTTTCCAAGGTAAAACCTAACAACAAGGTAGCATTTCGAGATCTAACTATTTCCTATGTCAATATGGTGGATCTAACACCTTGTGGTGTGTTTGGTTCAGGTCGAAACCACTTAGAACTTCCCTTGCATTTTTAAGGTGATTTTTGCCTTAAATCTTACATTAAATTACTCCTTATGGTTAGATCTTTCTTGGAGACTAACTAGGCCTTGTTTGCTGTTTGAAACATGCAAGAGAAGCTCTGGAAATTTTATCTAAGGCTGGCCGAATTCAAACAAGGAATTATTCAAGCTAAATCAAGGTATAAATCACTTAAACATTAACCTTGCTAAGTTAAAATGTTCTAAGATATTTCTATATTAATTGCCGTGAGAGAACATGGTAATAAGGTCATTTTGACCTTAAAATGTTTAAAGAAATGGCTTAGTAAATTTATCTAAGTGATTAAGTAACATAAATGTCAAATTTAAGACATTATGTGGAAGTTTGGTAATTAAATGGAAAGTGTGTGGTGAGGCCGAGAATTATAAGTTTTTGGGACATTTATGTGTAATTTATTTTGCAAGCTAATGTTTGTAATAAGGCCATGTATTTTAGGCCATTTTATTTATGCATTTACAAGCTTTTAATTAAGTTAAGTAGTATAAATGCATTACCGAAAATAAATGGGGTATTAGGTGTAATTAAATTAAATTTGGGGGCTTTAGAATAATAAGGCCGAGAATGAGAGGTAAAATGGAGTTAAAATAAAGTTATAAGATTTTGTAAAGTTTTGGGGTTAAATGGTGATTTCTAGAAAGTATGGGTACTAAACCGTAATTATAAGGAATTGTTGGTCAAGGAAATATTAAGGTGGTCAACCTTGACCATAGGCTAGGTTTGACCAAAATAAATAAGTTAGATAACTTATTTAAGGTTTTATATAAGTTATGTATTTAACGGTAATATTTTTATAACATATGTGGTAATATGTTATTACCAAAAATTAAGGGTGTACAATGGTATTTAAACACCCATGGGCTACTAGGAATTTTTAGGAATTTATTTGGTGGATTTTGGAATTAAAATAAACTATATACGAATAATATATAGTTAATATGTCATTATGACACTTTGGAGAAAAATAGATGGTGGAATGGTAAATATCAAAAGTATATGGGTTAATAAGGATATTTATAACCCTTGGTGGAATTTGGTGATTTTTAGAACTATATAAGAGTATTGTTGAGACATATGTAAATATATAGTTTTAATGATATTATCAAACTATATGTTATAAATTGGGCCTAATGACAATATAAAAGTATATTGAGGTTTGTTCGGAATCTACAAAAATAACCATAGGTTATGCTCTTTTATAAGTTAGAAATGTTATATTAAATGGGATATAAACATGGTAAAAGAAAGGGGTGATTTTGTAAATAAAGGAAATTATGGTTTAAGGAAAAGTATAAGGTTTAATATGTGCCTATGAGGCAATACACAATAGTCTTGTATAAAAACTATAGATTATAAGTTAAAGGAAATAAAAATATATAGCAAATGATATTAGTATTTGGTATAACATTACATAATGTTAGTGGTCAAAAAGGGAATTTAAATAAATTCAAGGGCTATACCGAAAATATAAAGGTTGGAAAATGAATTTTAGACTAAGGTCTATAATGTTATAAATGTTATAACAATTATTGGTATTAAGGTGGTTTAATGAAATTAATACAAATAAGGTATTCACATTGAATGGTGTGACAAACTATAAGTGAATGGGATTTATAAACTAAGGTATTTATGGAATAAACCTTAGGAGTTGTAAATGTACAACATAAAATGTTACATAATATTAGGATAACAATCTTAATATAAGTTGTATAATATGATGCAACTAATGGGAATAATCATCTAATAAAAGATGATGAAATGTAACACAAAATATAAGAGTTTATGAAACTCATGAGAATTACCTACGTGGTAAAAATATATACATACACAAGAATAATGTATATAAGGTGGATAAATATATTTTGGTTGAACACCTTATGAGTTAATGGTGGTGGTTATTTAAAAAAATAAATATAGTTACGAACTATAAGTCATGAGTTTTGGAAGCAAATATTATTTGCTAAAGATAAAGGGATTATACAACATGTCGAATTATGAAGGATGGTGGGAAAATAAAACAATACGAAAGAGAATACAATAAAATAAATGATACAATAAGAAAAAGAATATAATATAATATAATCATGCATGCATACATGCAACTATGGGTTACGTACCTAAAACTAGGTGGATAAGATTAAAAAGGAAATAGTGAATTAAACTTAACAGTTGGGATAGTTTTGACGTACGCGTTTTAAGTAACAAAACCGACTGTTTTAGAGAAACCCGTAACGAACAACTGTAGAAAACAGGGGTGAACTGTCGGGGTTGCTTATTATTCGGAAATACCGGATGTAGTTAGTCATGGAGACTGACTTATAGTTTTATTACCGTTTAGAGTGTACTTCTGACAAGGACGCTTGACGAGCTAACGGACTACACGGAGCGTAGGATCTTGCTGATTCATACTCCACCGTAATACAATCAGGGTGAACGGTATGTAAAGGGGTTTGCCGAGTTGACCTAAGGTTGCTCCTTGGGCTCGGATTTGGTTGATATAACTTGTGTGTTATATGTGTGGATGCATGTATGTGATTGTGTGCTACTGCATTAATTATTTATGCACGAGCGTCCTACGGGACTAACACTACGTCGACTATAGATCGACTTATATAAACATACATATGCGTTGTGATGACATGGCGGTTACTTGATATAATACCATGATATTAATATTAAGGATATGGTAACCTAAGTAAAACACTTAGGAACGAGTCACAACATTGTCGGTCTCTAGAGCATGGATCTCTAACATAAATATCACCTAGATGACTTCCAGGTATGCGTGACCCATTGGGCCGCTGGTTAATAAATATTCTCCATAAGACTAAGAGCAGATCTTAAACATTATGAGAGTGATGGTATGAGATTGAGGTGAGGAATCCCGGTGGTTTACGAACCACTTGGTTGCGCATTTGTGATCACTGAGGGGTTTCCTAATTGGATTCCGCTCCAGGTTATATCCAACGAGCCCAAATAGGTTCGTGGATCAGGTGGCTACGGCCTTTTTATGGACGTCTTACGAGACATAAGTGAGTCAGGGGCCTCCGGACCTCTGGCGAAATGAGCACCTTTGTGTGTACGGGGGACTACTGTCCATGGTGAGGTTATCGGGTTGTCCTAACATGACGCCCTACTGACATTAATTAAACATGGTTGGATGGAGCCTACAAGGCTAAGGTAAATTAACTATGGGAACTGTACGCTACGACGAATGTACATTGTACATATGGACGGGGCTTGAAAGCCAAACTAAAATAAATTGACAGTGGATGGTGAACACTACGGCGATTGTACATTGTACAAAATATTGTTGTTATTGCTCGATACGTTCGATATACAAATGTTGTTTGAGATATTCTATGAATGTTTGGTTTGGATGGATGACTAATGTTTATGAATATTTGGATGGTTGATTATGTATATTATACATTTATGCTTCAGTTTTGATAACTGTAAAAAGGAAAAAGCACGAAACCAATCTAATAATAAGATGGTTAAAATGACAAGTGACCAATAGGGTCCAGGCCCGGCATACTCAGCGTCTATCGCTGATACTACACCATTTCAGGTTGTTGATCATTGTCGGAGCTGAAGAGCAGGAACAGGGTAGTTGGAGATGTTGTATGGTAATGAAGATGGTGTATGGTCTTATGGTAAGGTTATGTATTTTTCAGGATTGGGTAGACGCTCACTTGTCAATGTTTATGGTTATGGACTTAGTTTGATGTATAGGAGTTTCTCGTTATCACTGCGGTTAGCAGTTTGTTTATTTTGGAAGTTGGATGTGGTATGGCTACGTTGCTCGCATGGGCGAGTAATGGCCGGTGACACCCATGTGAGTTTTGTAATTGTTATTTATTTTTCCGCTGCGAGACGTTTTATTTATTGCTACGTGAGGGATTATATCGTGATTATGGAGAGGGGTGTTACAGGGTGGCTCCAGAGTCAAACAAACAGAAAACAGAACGAGAAGACAGCTGGAGAATACCTGTGACAACTCTGTCAGTCGATCGGTCTCTCTCTCCAGCCATCGCGTACACCCTGGCCTGGCCCTAGGGCTTCTTCTGCTCGGCCCGGTCTCAATCCCTGGACCCTGAAGCAGACTCAACGGCTCTACCTCCAGAACTACCCCTGCTCCTCTCAGCCTGAGGGCAATCAGCAATCCTATGCTCCAAGGACCCACACTTGAAGCAGGCTCCAGACTTCCTGTAGCAGTCCTGGCCTCTATGAAACTTGCCGCAGACCCGGCACTTCGGAGCAGGAGCTGATGAAGACGAACCACCTCTGTCTCGCGAACGGTCCCCAGAGCGGTCTTCAGCTCGGTCTCCAGTGGACTGCTTCTTCTGAGAAGCAGACTGATCCCTCCTATCACTCTCATCGGACCTCTGCTTCCTCTTCTGGTCCTTCCCTCCAGACTGGCGACCCCTCAAGTCGGCCTCTACCAACAGGGCGACATCAGTAACGTCCCTGAAGGTCTTGTGACGCAGGGGCGTCACAGCAGAACGGATGTCTGGCCTCAAGCCGCTCTCAAACTTCCTGGCCTTCCTATGCTCGTCAGGCTCAGGTGCAAACTTAGACAGACTGATGAACTTACGAACGTACTCCTCAACGCTCATGTCCCGACCCTGGTGTAGTCGGTTATACTCCAGAATGCGCTGATCCTTATAGACGTCGGGGTAGAACTGTTTGTTGAACTCCCCAGTGAACTGCTCCCACGTCCAAGGCTGTGGGAACTTCCCCATAACTGACCTCCACCACTCCTTGGCTTCGGCCTTAAACAGAAAGGTGGCGAAGTCGACCTTCTGCTCCTCCTCTGAGCCCATGACACTTAGCAAGTCCTCCACCTCTGACAGCCAATGACTGGCCACCTGGGGGTCTCCTGCCCCATCGAACGATGGCGGCTTTAGCTTCATGAACTCCTGAAGCGCCTTCACGTTCCTCCCTCCAGCATCTGCCCCAGCTGGGCCTGCTCCGCCAGTTGGTCCTCCTCCAGCTGGTCCACCTCCTGCAGCCATGGTCTGCATGAGCTGCGTCATAAACTGCTGAACAGCATCAGCAACATTTCCTGGAGGGTTATTCGCTCTTCTTGGCGGCATTCTGAAAGTCCAACAGCAAGCAGTTAAACTCAGACACTAACACTGACATTTCTGACTGACTGGCTAACTTAAAATCCCAGCAGATTAGAACCCAGAGCTCTGATACCACTAAATGTAACACCCCCAAACACTGGCCTAGGAGTTAGGGGTATTACACGCCACGTATTATTACATAATAACGCAAGGCTCTAGTAAACGAACTTAAACAGATAGTCAAATAAGGCCCAAACGGAATACTTAAATAAAGTATAAAACAAGAGTTGTTAAAACATCCCCAAAAGTCATTACAGAACCCACCAAACAGATGTCAAAAGCGGAAGCTAACAAAATATGCCCAAAGGCCCAAATTCAATACAAAGGTCTCGAAAGAAGCTAAGTAACGAAGCAACTAAACTCCAGAAGCTGAGGGGAGACGATCCTCGCTAATCAATCTGCAAAAGTGTTAGAAGTAGGGGAATGAGCACACAACTATGCCCAGTAGATGACCAACTTCATCAACCAGCATGCTCAAAACATTTACAGAATATTGACAAATCAGAAGGAGTCAAAGAATCCATAAACGTGTCAGAAATCAGAAACAGAAGTCCAATCAATGAGGGACTGAACAGAGCAGAAGCAGACGGAAGCAGAAAACAGAGTGGGACACTAGCAATCACAGCATACAGACAGAACGAGCAAACCAGCTCGTGAACAGAACGAGGAAACCTCACTCGTAAACAGAACAGGTGTAAACACCCGTGAACAGAATGGGGAACATCACCCGTGAACAGAAGGATCCTACATAGCGCGCTACGAGACAGCGTAACCAGCCATCCAAAGGCTCAGACACAGAGATAACTAGGTCCCAAAACAGAAGCTTAAATACAAATAAGCATATGTGCACCAAAGGCACCAGAAAGCCCATAGATAGCTTGGAATCAGAAGGGGAATCCAACCCCGCAAACGGAAGTCAAAACGGAGCTCAAACGAGCAAGTTAGGGTCAAAACAGTACCCTGTCCGAACTTGTGTCCGGACATCAATGTTCGGACACAAGTCGAGACTTAGAAGATGAAATTAGACAGATGTCCGAACATGTGTCCGAACTACGAAGTTCGGACACAGGTCGAACTTCAAAACAGAAGAAAAATCAGAGGTGTCCGAACATCCAAATTCGGACGGATGTTCGGACGTTCTTCGGAAATCAAAACGTGTCGAAGCCAAAATCAGAGAATGCAGAAGGCTGTGTCCGAACTTCAAAGCTCGGACAGAAGTTCTGACACAGCGAAAACTTCATAGAATAAAAGCGTAGAAGGGCATGTCCGAGCTTCAACGGTCGGACAGAAGTTCGGACACGCCGAAATATACAGAGAACAGAGGCGATTTTCACACAGAACAGAAGCATCAAAAACTGTCAAAGCAATATAGGTTTTCAGAAAACAACCTTGGGGTTTTGTAAGCATTAAAACACCATCAAACAGACAATTCGCAACCACAATTGCAAGGCAAAAACACATTAATCTCAGAACCGGAACGCAATCCCCAAGGCTGAATACACAAGCCGAATCCATAAGCCACCTACCTCGGATACAGTAGAGAACTACAATCTGAACAGCAGAGCCACAATCAAGCAGAATCCTGAAACGTAGACCGGAAACGCAATCCAACAACGCAACCCAAGCCTCTGACTGAACACAAAAGCAACCCCGAATCAGAAACGCAACTTAATCCCTGAGACTGAAACTGAAATCCGGAAACTGCAACACAATCCTTACCTGAATTCTGACGATGAACCCACAGACGAAGCCGACAGCAGAAGGAATTGATCGAACGCAAGAACCAACGCTGAACCACAAACAGATTGCAGAAAACTAATTCAGAATGAGAGTAGGCTCCCCCAATTGTAGAATTGCACACGAACAACCTGACGCCCTTACCTTAATCTGGACCGGAATGCAGAGCGAAGGATCCACAACAGAACTCGATTGCAAGAACACTACAGCAGGACTTGGGCACTTGATTGATCGTACTTTTTGGAAGAGAGAGAACAGAGAAGAAGGGAGCGTATAGATGGTAATTCAAAACTGACAAAGTGAGGGGAAAGAAAGAACGTCGTGGAAACGTGATTAGAAGAGAGGATAATTAATGAGGAAATAAATAAATTAATGGAAGGGAAATATTGTGAGATTAATCTCACCAGAAAATAGAACGGATGGGGGAAAAGACCTCCTTGTCCCCGGCTTCTTTAATAAGGACTTCCATGTCCTAAATTCAGAATACAATAATGTAAGACCACTAGTGACGAAATAAAATATAACCAAATCTTGGGTTATAACACAATGGCTCGTTCGTCCTCGTCACCATGGGCCAGAATACAAAACACTCTGCTCTCCCCATGTCATCGGTCCGAAGACAAAGGCTCGTGCGTCCTCGACTTCATGGGCGAGACTCAGTAAAAAGGTAATCCTTTTACAAGGTCATGTGAGGAATAATTCCTCTAATTAAAAATACAATCAACTCAAATTTCATTTTATCCTAATGCCTCTATCCCTAGCGTGATTTAATTGTGACCACTGGCAGGGAGTTTCAGGAATCATCCAACCCTGATGCGATCAGCATCAGTGTTGAACTATCCTTCCACCCCAATTTGTGTTCGGCTTCACTTGATCCCTAGAAAATCAAGTTCCACCTCCCACGTCATTTTTAAACATCCAAATAATTCACTCATGTCCAATTTTCTATCTTTTTAGTTCTTCTAATCATAATCAATACATCTCCAAAGTGTGGACTCAGTCCATCAAACATTCCCGATTCATCTCTTAGTAATTACCTCAAGACTTAAATTCCTACTAAGTTCTATAACCGTCTCATACCAATTCTCACCATATTATATCTCATAGCATTACTATCTTCTTCCTCATACTCATGTCAAATAATATCTCATAATGTTATCTTATTCTTATTTCACATGTAGTTTCATATCGACTCATATCTCATATATTCCTTATTTCTTAAGTCTCCTTAATCCTCTTCCTTAATTCTCTTAACTTGTACTCACACCGGAGTTAACAAGATAGGTAATTAATATGTATGGTATTCACATCTTCTGCGTGCAATAACCATAATTTATCTCAAAATGTTTATGCAAAACATATTCTCAAATTCTTTTGTGCCATGCACACCGTAGTTTATGTACTCAGTACACAAACATACGCTAAGCGGTTTTCGCTCTACTCCCCTTAAAATGGATTACGCCCACGTAATCAACACTATATCATTCTTGAACATAGGTTCAAGATGTCTAATTCTCACCAAGCATTCTAGCTTCCATGTTATCTATCTCACTTATAATTCGATCAGAAATGACTTAGTCTCTGTATCGAGGATTCTTAACGGTACTTATACCTTATTCTTAACTTAGTTTGGTCTAATCTCAAAAATACTAAAGCATTCAGTTTCTAAATCTTATATTTGTTCCATTGGAAGGTGTGTGGTACATCATTCCTTTTTCCGGTTCATCAGGTATGTGAAACCTCTTTAAGTTACCGGTCCGCTAGCTTCCGCTGCGCGACTCTGATAGACTTAGGCTTAACTACCTCTCTTATCCTTTCATAGTATTGTATATTCTTCTCCTACATGCTTATGATTTAGTACTAAAGATCTCTTAATGGACACGTGTTATCTTTATATATACACGGCCTTGATAAATTGTAGCTTGTCTATCCAGTCTCTCTGGAGATCTAATGTTCATATTTTTAGCGTTCTCTTAAGTGTCTAAATCATTCTTTCCAGCTGACCTTTGGTCTGAGGATGATTCTTAATCTGAAACTGCTGTTTAGTGCTTAGTGCGCTGTACAGTTTTTCCTTAACTTCTTAAGACATGTCCTATGTCTATACTTAATAATCTGTGTTGTTCGAAGTTCATAGTCCTTAATTATTTGTTCTCTGATTCCTTTGTGTTGTTGGTTCAACTGAATTTTTCCCTTCGACTATTTGTGGTAGTAGCTGCTCTTGTCTGATCTTGCGTCGTTGTCCGCGGTACGGAGTCGACTACTTCCCGTGTTCCTTACACCACTCGTCTACATGCATGGGGTACCTTACTGGTACATTACTACTTACCCAACGAACTCATAAATGAGCATGTTAGGCCTGCAAGCCCCTGTGGGGTGCAGTCGTCCCACGTCTCATTTTAGTAAACTCGTAGTGTCCGTCACACGTTTAGCTATTGCTAATTATGAAGTATTCTACTGTCGATCTCCTCTTTCATCGTTCCATAATAACACTTATTGTTCTTCTTGAATTTAATCAAGGGAAATTTATTTACTGTGTTCTTAGGTATTGTATGCTCTAGTTGTTTCTGTATCCCGTACTGATTCGGTCTCTTAGCGACTGAGGTCTCTTCCCATAGAGCCTCTTATCTTCTTTCTCATATTTGTTTTACTAGGAATGCACTTCCAGTTCCTTAAGAAATAGGTAGTGTGCTTCCTGTGAAATCTTACCTAACCAGGTCCAGGCTACTGGCATCAATGCACAGTTCGTCTACCATCTTATTTCCTTACTTATATCGGTCTTAGCTTATAAATTTAATTACCTCAGTGTTAATATTTGACGGCTTATACATAACGGTCGCTTTACCACGCACCATGACTTAATTCCCTTATATAAATATTGTACTCACGACCACTACTACCGTGGTAGCTGGCCTTTACCATGTTGCCCATTGATGGTGCAATTACTTACTCATTTACTCTAACATCTTATCTTATATTCAATCCCTTCTTGGTGTAAACACACTGGGAGTTCTCTAATTTCGGTGTATGGCGGTTGCCGTACCGTGTTATAATTTTGATCATCTCCTAATATGAAGGTGTTTTGCTTCAATCTTAGGTTCATAAGTAGGCTAATTCTTCTCACATTATGTCATCCTTTAAGGTGTTATTTACCATGTAATTTATCCGGTTACTGAAGAAGTCATCCACTGAGTCACAAGCTCTCCTGAGCATTGGCCACTTGACGTGGCATAATATGCACTCACAATGTTTATCTCTGACGACTACTGATTCTTAAATCATGGGTGTTGGATATGAGGTCTGTCTCTATAGCCTTCCTTATTACTCAATTGTATCTGGTATGTTCTAAGGTAATTTCAAGGTTTACAGTTTCCATTCTCTAACAAACGTATTATTTCTCTAATAAGTGAAAGCCCTTTTTGAGGGGTTTATTCCCACTCTTGGCCTCACAACAAGGAGAGGTATCCCCACCCTAAAAGGCATGGTTCGTTCTCCGCCCCTGCCAATGTACTATCTCATTATTCTCATTCGTGCCTTTTCCTGACAATATTTCCCACAATCTAAGTTATAGGTTTGGTAACCGTTCATATCTAAGAATTGTAGTTCCTTAATGGCTTAAATAAGCTCTCTTACAACTTACTGCACCTCGGGCTCTGATGTGGTTAACATCCTTGGCTAGTAGGCTCTTAGTGCTTAATGCCTCAGTTCATTACTTGTACTCTTATTCATCTGTAGGTCATCCTCATAGGTTTTTGTTTCCTTGAATACTATCCACCGTTAGGTTACATACTATATGTAGTATTGGGTTTCATGGTAAGTCGTTGCATCCTGCTTCCTGCTATGGAAGCTTATTCAGTGATCTGAGGTTACTTAGTGTCCTCGAAAATACTGTCATTTTACTAAAATTTTGTCTTTTAGCAATCAAGGTTAGGTTCGTATTAGGCATTTGCCTTACGGTGTCCAAGTTGGATATCATCCTGTCATCTTATGCTTCCATCTCAACGCTTCGTTCAACTTCCGTTGACTACGCCACCCGTTGATGATTGTTCACACTTGGGTGTTAATGAGTTAGGCAACAGTATTCGCTGTCATTCATCAGTTTGTTCGGCTTGACTATGCCCGCTCTGTGGGGGTAGTCTTCTGAGCTTTCCTTTTCCAGAGTTGCACGTCTTTAATCCTTAGTAGGTTATAGCTTACGTTCATTTCTTTTATCCTTGTTCTCTGGGTTTTCCAACATCTTCCTTGAAGAATGGCTTATTACTGGTATTCTTACGATCAATCTGGAGTCTTATCCCATCCTTGTTGAAAGTTCTTATGTCGATGGTCTCCATTGTATTCCGTAATGCATTCCTTGTACGTTATTACTACGTAGTGTTTTGCTCGCATTACTGAGCGATCTCTTATGTTCTTCTCTTTGAGATCCGGGTTTAGTGTTCTTACCATGCTGTCGGTTATAGTAGGTTATACAGTTGCTAATATTTATATCGTTTAGTATTCTGTCCAAGTTCAGCTCCCTGCTGACTGGTATCCACTCATCTCATCATGGTCAGCCTCAGGCCCTTCCAAGGTCTCATTCTCCCATTCTTATAGATTTACAATCCGGTATTAGTGTGTACTACAATTGTAGCATTCGGTTATCTCGCCATGATGGCTTTCCATGTAGCTTAACCGTGGTAGCACTTTCTATGGCAAGTGCACCATGCAAGATGAGCTTCCGGTACTGTGTGTGTCTGTAGTGGTACTTCCACCTAATCTTTTATATCTTTGATAGTCCTCGGGAATCCTTCGATGTTCTTCCGTTTTGGATACTAGCCATCCAGCGTTTCCTGTTGTTTTGGACCGTACTGTCAATCCGGTGTTTTCCTCTTTCTGAAGGAACCCTTATTAATTTCTTACGTCTTAATCCTCACTCCCGTTTCCACACAATTTGTCGTGGTTACTATGTAATGATTCTACTTTAGGCACTACATCGTAGTCCTATTCCGATATACAGTTTGGTATGAGTTTCAAACCGTCGTCTGCGTTTATGTCGGCCAGGTTTGCAACCTTCTCCATTGTATGGGGTTTGGAGTTCCCGTCTTAACTGGACTTTCCAGTAATCTTATCCCTTAAGCTTTATATTATCCCCCTGCTAGCTCATTCGACCACTGTCCGGTACTCATGTCTCTTATCTTTTCTTTATCCTTTGCACTATTAGTGCTTTTTCTGACCATTGGTATGGCGGGTTATTTCGACTGTGTACATTCGACCATGTTGCCGTAATTACCGTTCCCTTATTGATAGAATTCCATAGGTAGCTCCTGTTTCTCTCTGTTTGCGCTCCATTAAAACCTTCAGTTCTCCGTAACTGTTGTGGCAACAAGTGTTTCTCGTATTGCTTACTGTTAATTAACTGCCAGATCAGGTTTTCCCCCGAGTAAGAGAAGGCTTTCTTCTCTCTGGCGTTTGTTCCACATATTCAGGGTTAGGGATGTGGAGGGCGGGTCTAGGTACTATGGATATCCGGTAAATACCGGGAAGTCCTGACTAACGCACCTCTCACTCCATCACTCAACCCTTAACCCATAACTCAAACTCAACCTCAGTATTCTCCTAAGTTCGGTAATTCTTGTCTTCAGAGCGTAACTACGCTTTGATACCACTTTTTGTAACACCCCATCTCGATCCAATCGTGGTCATCACAAACTTATCACCATATATACAACCTCTGCAGCGGATTCAAATACATTCCAGGACCTTGCCACGGTCTGACTACAGAATATACCGAACATTAGTACATACCAATCTTTACCTAATACATATCCTTCTTACAATCCCCTCACATCCTATACATCTTACTAACTTAAAATGCCATTCGAGTGTACATGCACAACTCGTAGGCCACACTTAACCCGTAACGCTTGTACCCCAACCACCCTCTTACTCTCGTGACGGCCGCCTCCTGACGTTCACCTGTGTAGTAAAAACAGCCCCCAAAGGGGGTCAGCACGAATGCTGGTACGATCCTCTCATGGCCCCCAAGCTAACGTGGCTACGACGACTAATTGTCGATAGCATGGAGGTTGATTAGATGCACAACATAATAGAAGGTGCAATAAACCACAAACCAATTATGACAATCAAAAGTTCAAACCAATGAACGACTTAATGCGTTCCCTTAATTATGAGTCAATTACTTCACTCCTTAAGTTACTTTCCTCTTAATCTTAGTCCATCCTTATCTTACCTCAATCTTAGTCTTATCTTAGTCATGAGAACAACCATCCTTAAAAAGGAATGGATGTAGCTTACCTCAGTCTTATAATACAAACCATCCTTTAATAGGAATGGTTGCAACTTTCTCAACCTTATCTTAATCTTAGAATACAAACCAGTCTTTAAATAGAAATGATTGTATCTTACCTCAATGTTTTTTTTGTCAGTCAAAGCAACCCTAGCCAATGAGCTATTAACTCCATCGGTGAATAAACAACTTATCTTATAATTTAGGATTTAGGTTATCCTACCGCACCATCTTAATGCCTCCTACCTTGGACTGTATGTCCAATGTAGCTGAGCCGGCAACCGACCCTAGGCCACAAGTCTGAAGACAATCCTTAAGCGGAAGTCGGATCTGCTTTAGATACCGACCCCCTTATTCCTTAGCATGCATGACCGGAGTCAGTCCCGGGTTCCCTCACTCCCCCCTTAAGTTCCAGTTAGTAGAAGTCTCAAGACAATGTTTGTTGGTTAACCTCTTTCGGTTTATAACAAACTAATATTAGGGAGCGTTCCTTAGTCTCACTCAATTCCTTAATAATGTTGGTTAGTAAGTTCTCACGGTCAGTTTGCTAGTGTTTCAAACATCACACAACAATACAATAAACATAATGTTCCGGTTGCATGCTTTTTTCTGTTTAGTGAGCACACAAAAACAAATAGCACACAAGCGGGACCCTCGTTCGCAAGCAGGTCACAAGAAGAACTGTACCATCACCGTTGGTCGTTTGGTTGCTTACTCTCCTCCGGAGTCCAAACTCTCAAGTCCTAAAATATTGATTCAGTTTTAGGTTGTTTAGTCACTTAACTTAATTCAACTTCATTAACTTACTTAACCCATAATGATTCCCCACCTAACACCTCTTAAGTTTTACAACTTATTCTTACAACCTAACCTAAACTTTTAAGTTTATACTTAACTTAATCCCTTAGGTATTTATACCTCTATCATCAATGCCTCTTAATGGGGTACCATTAATACCACTAAACTTCCTTAGGGTTTCTTTTTTTTTTTACAACTAAAGGGTCGACCGACCTTACCGACCGACCTTACCCAAGGTCGGTCCATTCCAGAACTTATTACCCGTTTGAAAATTTAACCCCGACCGACCTTGCAAGTCCGGTCCCCAAGGTCGGTCCATTCCCGAGAGTTTCCTCGTGGGATATTAGGCCCGACCGACCTTGTCAAGGTCGGTCCCAAGTTCGGTCCATTCCAGAGACTCAATTCGTACACAAAATACAAGCCCGACCGAACTTGTAAGTCCGGTCCCCTAGTTCGGTCGATTCCAGAAACTCTTTTCCGGTAGTGTAACTGAGCTCGACCGACCTTGCAGTCCGGTCCCTAAGGCGGTCGGCTCTAAACCTTGTTTCTGAATTCCCATTTGACTCCAAACTTCTCCACAAGTTCCCCCATGTGTCCTACCATTTAGGCACTTAAACTCTCCTTAGAATCCCACCAAACTCTCTAAAACAATTTCCAAAGATCTACTTAACATTCACTCAATTCTTTTAAACTCCTAACACTTAGAACTTATTTCCTTACATTCCCAACTTAACCTTACCAAAACTTCAACCAACCCAAGTGTTCCCTCCTTAACAGTTTAAGAACTTCATAACATCATTTTTTTCACTTCAGTTCATTTACCAAAACTTCCTCAAGTCACCTTGCATATCCATGCACCAATTTCTCTCTTTTCCATTTATTACTCATCATTCCTAAACTCTTGGACATACCTAATCATCTCTTCCCATCCTCTTAGCACCTTAACCTTGTTCTTCTTTACCTTGACCTTCCTACACCCTCCTTAGACATCTACATCTCTTTACTCGATTCACTCACCGTCTTATGATCTTACACTCTTATACTTCCTAGTCAACTTCCTCGACATTCGACAACATTCTCCTTCAATTTTCACTTCCATCACCTAAGTCCACTCATTACCCCACCTAAACTAAAACCTTATTGTTTCCACCACTAGTATTCTCTTCACTTCACAAGCTTCCCAAAATTCTCATTGTTATATTCTCAAGTTCATACCTAGATCACCTCAAAACATTATACTTTATTTCCTCAAGTCTTAACATTCCTCATACCATGATTTTGTGTGTGTTTAATACACCCACCAATCCTCTAATTCCTCCTAGACATCTCTAGGCCATACTAAACCTCAAGAACTACTTAGTTAACTCATTTCCACTCAAATTCCTCATAATGATCCCTAGTGAATCCTAGGGCATATTAACTCACCTCCACCACTGTAACACCCCTACAACGCTCCTATCATCTACCGAAATCGCAGCGGAATTTACCAACCAACAATAACTAAACGCTTGGTGTTTCAAAACGCCGTTAACCACCCACTGGTTAACTAGGCAGAATAAATACAAGTGTATCGGTCTGATGAACAGACTCCCGAGCATAGTATCTAACATCCATATATAACATAATCAACCATACCGAGTATTTAATTTACACACACCTTCCAACCGTAACATCCACCAGTATTTAACAAACGGTACCAAATGTATGCCTCGGGAGCACAGGCGCATCCCGGCTCAACAACCAACATATCCAAAAGTACATCAACAACCTAGGACCTAGAGCCACTCTGCCTCTTCGATCCTCATCCTGCAATAAAATATGGGGCCCCCGAGGGGGTCAGCACATTGCTGGTAGGGCTAACGCGCAGCCCATCGACTACCGGGATCGCGCAACCAATTGTCATAATAACATGGCATTCATTTAGAATATCCAACATATATACATACATATACCATAGCATAGCAAGGAAATTGCATAGCATCACGACATCAACTAACGCCATAGACTTGGTTCTCACAAGGAACCTTCCACCATAGTAGTAACCATGTGAGCCTAGAGGTTTTTACCAACCCCATGTTTAAGCTCGTTACATCCTCGTTACCGTCCGGTTATATAGAACGGTTAACCTATACCAAAGGTGTGTCGGATTAGTAATCCCAAGCACACCGAAATAACATACGTATCCCCTGTGGCCCGACGTGAGTCAGTAACGCTTTGGATAAGCTAAGGGAAGGTAGAAACCAAATGGAATACCACCTATACATACACCAAGAGAGTCGAACCGGATAAGATATCACCCCCATCCATCACACACATCCGCTGGAACAACCGGACTCCTCACTCCCCCGGTTAGCACTTGTTAGTGATCACACAACATCTTGTCAAGTCACACAAGCACATTTAGGTCTTGTTAGACAACCAAGGGAAAGGAGTCATAACCTTACAACATCATAGTGTATAACAACTGTCAAACTCTTTTCATGCCTTAGTCTTATAAGGTCGTAACACGCAGAAAAACAAACAACACCCAAGCCGGTGTAAACCGTTAGGCAACAGACTGCAAGAAAACCATACCTTGGTCCTTGCCTCGGTTTCGTTTCCACCTTGAGAGAATCCTATACACATTAGTAACGTCGGTTAATTAACACACTAATCCATTATTAACATTAGCTACTCATCACTACTAGTTCATTTTTATTTTACACTTGTTACAACCTTTCATCCTTTTAATTGCCTTTAAAACCCACCTAACATGTCTCACATATCCTTATAATATCTTTACTAACCAACTACTATTTTTAGGTAACAATTCCCATCTC
The DNA here is from genome assembly GCA_023374045.1 of Limonium bicolor. NCBI lineage: Eukaryota > Viridiplantae > Streptophyta > Magnoliopsida > Caryophyllales > Plumbaginaceae > Limonium > Limonium bicolor. Next base: position 66,261,416 of record CM041776.1, read on the forward strand.
AAACAATAATTTTTTTTTTCTTCTGATTTAAAACAGAGACATGTCCGGACCTGTGTCCGGACTTCCCAAGTTCGGACACTGTTCGTGACTGAAAAAATTTTTCACCCGACAGGCTGTCCGACACCTCCACATCCGGACGGTGGTTCGGACAAGGCATTATTCTCCAATTTCTAAGCCTTTATACACTTAACCAAATTTCTCCAAAGTCTCCAACACTTATAGTATTTTCTCCTTAAGTTTCTAAGTGATACTCCTTGCCCATTCCAATCATTATTCTTAGATATTTCTTCCACACAACATCATTACTTTAACATCATTTCTTACAAACTAAAACTCCTTAAGTCATTCTTGAAATCCCTTTTCCTAAGCTTACACTTTCTCTCTTTATCTTTCCAAAGTTTGCCTAAGTATTTACCTAAGTCCAAAATGACTTTGTACATGCTAAAACCTCAAGGTCATGCCTAAGTCCTTATTACACTCTAGAACACTTCCTAGTTCATCAAAATTCCTTTACAACATCTTGAACTCCTTATGCATTTCCTAAGTTTTTCTAACTCATCAAACCTTATGTAAACACTTAGAACTTCTTGTTTCTTACCTAATTTTGACATGGGTTCCCCTGAACATTACTAAGCCTAAACACTTTGTTTTCTCCTTTAAACACACAAGAACATCTAAAATCACCAAGAACACTTCTTACACAACTTCACCAAATTCACACCACTTCACATATAGTGCATCACTTAAATTGCATGGCACTTAGGCCCTTAAAATGCATGGCTCTTAGGCCCTTAAAGTGTTAAATCATAAACACTGAATTTCCACAATATATATGTGCCTTTAACCTGCAAATACACTCAACCACATATGTCTTTTACTAAACCCTTGAGAACACTTTACTAAGTCATTCACCATTTGCTCTTTAGGTAGTTTAAATAAGCATTTATAAGCTCATTTCTCCTAAGGCATTAAACAACATTAAGTTAGTAGATTTACCTCTTTTTCCAAAATACTTCCTCCTTGCTTCCTTACAAAACCGTATGATAATTTGATTCCTTGTCAAGTTCTAGACAATAACAACACCATAATGAGTATTCAAGCATTAAGCTTCATCTCATTGTAAACCCTAATTTGACCTTGTTTCAAAAACATTAATGTAGTTGTTTTACCTTGATCTTCGAAGGAGTTTGAATATATAACAAGAGAGGACTCCACCTAGTCCATGAAGAGTTGAAATGAAGCTAGAACAAAGTCACACAAAGAGCTATATCAATGTGTATTTTCGGTCGTGACAAAAACAAGGAGAAACTTGATTTTTGTTTGAGATTCCTTACCTAGAAGCAAAGGAGAGTAATAATATGTAGAAAGCCAAGCTCCAAGCTCACGCTCCTTCAATGGTGGAACACCTTGGCACCGAAATGGCTCTTGGAGTTTTGAGAAGATAGGAATGAAGAGCTTGATGAGAGGAAGAGATTGGTGGTCTTTGTTTTGATTTGGACAAGTGAGCAAGATTTAACAAGGGATCAAAGTTGGAACTTCAATGGGGGTGTGTGTATTACCGAGAGAGAGACAGCAAGAAGAAGGAAGAAGAGAGGTGGGAAACCGTGTGAGTGAAGGAAGAAATGAGAGAATGAAGATAGAACTTACTTTATGAAGATATTTATACTTATAAAGTAAAAGGGTACTTAAGTAGTTTACTTACTTTCTTAACAAGCTAACAAGGGTGGTGAGTCACCACACCTTAGAAAAACCGGCCCCCTAATTATAATGAGGGTAGTATAGTCTTTGTTTGTCAATTTAATTACTTATACAAACATATGTTACAAAATCTTATAAAATCACTATTCACCTAAACAAGCACTTAGAAGTGAAATTTTTGATTTCCCATTAATATAGCCACCCAAATGTGATACTATATAGTACACATATATATTAAGAGTAATGATGGACATTTAGCCATTCAAAACTCATTTACAAGACAATTTTTCAAAACACGTGCTTTAAGACTTCTTAAAGCACATTTTGTGTTTTAAACTTGTTTTCAAGCTGGTTTTCTTTGGTAATTGGTTTAATATGTTCATTAGTATATAAATGAGGTCTTGGTAAGCTCATTAGGCCTTACTCAAGTTTATCCCAAGCTTAGAGCACATTTTGGCTCTTATTGACTTTAAAGCATATTTGTGTTTCCTTTTGTTTAAATTTGTTTACCAAGGTTTCTAAGACTCTTTTTAGTCTTATTACACCCTATTTAGTGTTTAAACAACATAACTTGGTTTGGGGTATTTCAATCTACCCCCCTTAAAAGAACTTTGTCCCCAAAGTTCATACTTCCACATAACTTAAACATTAGAACATGGGAATATCTTATAACACCACACTTCCAAAACATCATTACCAACCTTACCATCATTCTTACACCACAACGGACTCAAGGTCCAAACCACACAATACCATTCAGACACAACGGTCTGTAACATAACATAGACAATGTATACATATACATGTCGTTATACAACCATAACCGAAACGGCTCTACCCCCCTTAAAAGGGGTACGCCCCGTACCCTATACATATGAACACTAAGAAGCAAACAATGACGGGTGCTTCGCCTTCATCTTTCTTCCAGCTCCCAAGTGGCCTCCTCAACGTCTGGTTAGACCAGAGGACCTTCACCAGTCTCACGGACTTATGGCGAGTGTCTCGAGTCTTAGTATCCAGAATCCGTACCGGAGTCTCCACTGATCGCATGGTCGGCTCTAAAGTTAGCCTTTCAGGCTGAAGCACATGAGACGGATGAGACATATACTTCTTCAACTGGGACACATGAAATACATCATGTACCTTGCCCAGCTCGGCGGGTAAGTCAAGTCTATAAGCTACCGGGCCGATCCGCTCGGTCACACATAAGGCCCCACATACTTCGGGCTCAACTTGCCCTTCTGGCCAAAACGAAACACTCCCTTCATGGGGGATACTCTCAAAAACCTGATCGCCCACGGCGAACTCCAGGTCACGTCGGCGCACATCTGCGTACGACTTCTGTCTATCCTGAGCTGCCTTCATATTATCCCTGATCTGGCGAACTTCTGCCTGAACTTGCTCAAGATACTCTGGTCCTATAATGACCGTCTCACTCGACTCATCCCAACATAATGGCGTGCGGCATGGTCTACCGTACAATGCCTGGAAGAGAGACCATCTTGATCGATGCATGATAACTGTTGTTGTAGCTAAACTCGATCAGATGTAACTTATCAATCCAGCTGGTCTGAAAATCAAGTGCACATGCACGTAGCATATCCTCAAGTGTCTGTATGGTGCGCTCACTCTGACCATCTGTCTGTGGATGAAAAGCTGTGCTCAATTTCAGTTCAGTACCAAGTCCTCTCGTGTAGACTTCCAATATCTAGATAAGAATCTGGTATCCTGTCAGATACTATCGTCTTTGTACACCTGATGTCTTACAATCTCTTATCGAATAATTCTGCCAACCTTGCCACTTCCAGGTGTCCTTCATCGGAATGAATCGAGACACCTGGTCAGTCGGTCTACCACAACCCAATCATGTTCAGACCTCCCCTTGTAGGCGGAAGCCCTACTACGAGTCCATAGATATGTCATGGAACTTCCACTCCGGCACTGGCATTGGCTGCACCATACCACCAGGCCGTCGTGCTCAAACTTGACTTTCTGACAAGTGAGACACCTCAACACATGTCACTCACATCCTTTTCATTCCAGCCCACCAGAAATATCTTTTCATACCTTTATACATCTTTGAAGCTCCGGGGTGAATCGAAGTAGTAGAACAGTGGGATTCACTCAATATGCGCTCCTTCAGCTCAGCGCTACTCCTGGGTATACACAATCTGCCATTAAGCCTAATCAGGTCATCCTCGTGAAGTCTGAAGTCGTACTTCTGACCCTCGAATGTGCCATCAATAAGCTTCTGTCTAATCTCCATCATGTACTGATCCGTCATCTGAGCACTCCGCACCTCTTCAACCAAGCCAGTATGAGAGACTAGCGAATGGAGAGAGTGTGCTCGGCGACTCAATGCGTCAGCTACCACGTTCGCCTTACCCTCCTTGTACTGTAAATTGATGTCATAATCATTCAGGAATTCAACCCACCTTCTTTGCCTCATGTTCAGCTCTTTCTGAGTGAACAAGTATTTCAAGCTCTTGTGGTCAGAATAAATCGTCACACTTACCCCATATAAATGATGTCGCCATATCTTTAGTGCGAAGACAATGGCCCCCAATTCTAAGTCGTGGGTAGGGTAGTTCTCTTCATGCTTCTTCAGCTGTCGGGAGGCGTAAGCCACAACCTTCCCGTGTTGCATCAACACGCAACCCATACCCCTGCCTGATGCGTCGCAATAGACCTCGAAACCATCTGGACCGTCTGGTAATGTCAGAACCGGTGCAGATGTCAGAGCATCCTTGAGACTCGCGAAAGCCCTCCACAGTCGACTGTCCACTCGAATGGTGCGTCCTTCTTCATCAAGGAAGTCATCGGCTTCGAGACACTGGAGAAGTCCTTCACAAATCTCCTATAGTAGCCTGCCAGACCGAGGAAGCTCCTGATGTCGGTGACTGTCTTCGGCCTAGGCCAGGTGCGCACTGCATCTATCTTTGTCGGATCAAAGCGCTCCCGGCCTCAGAAATCACATGTCCAAGGAATGATACTTGGTTCAACCAAAATTCACACTTAGAAAATTTAGCATACAGCTGATTCTTTCTCAATGTTTTGCAATACATCTCTCAGGTGGCTTTCATGCTCACCTCTCGATTTCGAATACACAAGTATGTCATCGATGAAGACTACCACTGATTTGTCCAACTGATCTTGAACAAACGGTTCATTAAGTCCATGAACTTTGCTGGTGCATTTGACAAGCCAACGGCATAACTGTGAACTCATAATGCCCATACCTAGTTCTGAAGGCTGTCTTTTCGATATCCCTGTCACGGATGGCAATCTGGTGGTATCCGGAACGCAAGTCTATCTTGGAGAATACTGATGCTCCCTTGAGCTGATCAAATAGATCGTCGATGCGTGGTAAGGGGTAACGGTTCTTCACCGTAACAGCATTCAGCTCCCGATAATCAATACATAGGCGGAGGCTACCGTCCTTCTTCTTCACGAAGAGGACCGGCGCTCCCCATGGTGAAACACTAGGGCGGATAAAGCCCTTGTCGAGTAGGTCTCTCACTGCTCCTTGAGCTCTGTCATCTCTGCTGGAGCCATACGGTAAGGTGCTTTTGCAATGGGTCCGGTGCCCGGAATCAGTCAATCTCAAACTCAACCTCTCGTGCTGGCGGCATGCCCGGCAGTTCCTTAGGAAATACATCAGGAAACTCCGACACTACCGGCACATCTGGGCTAAACTCAGGGTCTCTCTCTATGTCCTGGACATAGCAGAGGTATACATCATTCCCTCGTCGCAACTCACGATACATAGCCATGGCGGTGATAATCTGAGTCGCAGGCTCCCTGGGCCTCTGGCGGTAAGATATGGTAACCCCAGATGGACTTCGAAGAAGCAGTCGATGCTCGGCACACAGGATTCTGCCCTTGTATCGCTCCAACCAGTTCATCCCGACAATCACATCAAAGCCTAGTCCGTCGAACTCTATCAAATCGATCGGAAACTCTTCGCCCCTGATTTGTATAATAGCATCTCGGTAGTAGCGGTACATCTGATCCGCTCTTTCGACGGGAGAGTAACCACGAAGTCTGGCATCTCTTCACCGTCTATCCCCAGCCTCTTCGCAAATGATAGCGAAATGAATGTGTGTGAGGCTCCAGAGTCGAACAAGATCGATGCATCCACGCCATTCACTGGAAAGGTACCGGTGAGGATTGTGCCGCTCTTTCCGGCTTCGGCTTTATTGCAGACACTCAGTATGCCTCCCGTTCCGAGTGCACAGCCTAATTCATGGCAAACTAATAAGTATGGGTAACAACACGGTTGATATGATTCAAACAACTCCACTTTATTTATTAACACACTCCTTTTTACAACATTCATTGGCTTATACTGTCGCCATGATTCATACTTACAACATTCTTAATACATACGGGTTATCACATCACATAATTATACAAGGCTTAAAACTGTCTGAAGGTCAAATTTAAACGTCCAGGCTTCATGTGTGTGGCATTGATCACTGCCGACGGTGCGGTGTTCAGTTTGATCTTTCTGATGCCATGGTACAGCATCCTTGACTGTCCACCCATTATTAGTACATCTCCCGATTTCAGCAGTAGCTTCTTTGCGAGGTCAGCACGCTTCTGCTCGCCATATACAAATACTGCGGTATCACCAATGGACCAAGACACCACGGGTACTCTCTTACTTAGAGACTCGGGTGCTCGTCCTTGTCTTGGTGTATACCTAACCGTCCACCTTTCTGGTAGAAGTTCACAATACATAGATCTGCTTTTACACTTGGAATTGATTCCGTTTCAACCTGTTGAGCAATTCCCACGGCGTGGTTAACAACCGCAAGGAACTCCTCAGTATCCTGGTACAGTTGCTCCATCTTCAGCTCGAACTTCTTGATATGACTTGGTGTAGGGATTCCAGTCCTTACCCATGCACATCATCTTCAGCTGCATCCTTGCTCCGTTCGGGTATTCGGGTGTGTTAAAACCCTCCTGGTCTTGCTCCAAGTTTCGTCACATCGTCTGATGATATGGATTTGTGCCTCCGGTGTCAGGTATCCATTTAGAAGTATCATACCTGGTTGGATAACCTGACATTGCTCCAATGGAAAGTCGGTGATGTTGATGGTGGTTTTCTTCAGGGTTTGGTGTGGGCGGGATTGGATAGCAGATATTGAAGGTTCCTAAGTTTCAGATTGCCTAATTTTAGGTGTTTTCCACATTATATTCTAAGTCTTTACTTATATATTTATACCCCTAGACTTGCTAACACTCATGCATGAAATGCGGTAAGCAATCACTCTTTCATTTATCAGTTTAGGCAGTACCTGGTCTCGAAGAGGACCCTGGTGCCTCAAACCGGTCCACCACATTCAGGGTGGCCTTGCCGACCCCGTAGCCTTCCCCTTCTGGGATTCAGTGTACTTCTTGTCAGAAGTCTGCTGAGTAATCGCCTTCGGCCCTTCAGTGGTCGTGGTAGTATTACCCTTCCACTGCCCCTTTGGCTTAGTTCCTGCTGTTGGGGTTCGTCCAACACTCAAACCACGGTGCCCCATCTTCTGGCAGTGACGGCACCTCACATCATTCCCCTTGCAGTCTTTGCCGGGGTGGTCTCCATTGCACCACTTACAGTAAAAGTGGCGCTCCGGTCCAGAACCCGCGCTAGCTGCTACAACAACACACATCAACTCACTTTCCATCTCAACAACACTCACCTCAACTAGATACACAGGGTTAAGTAATTACCCTTAGGCGGGTAGGAGCGTAAGGCTTCGCCGTGTACGCATACGTGAGCTTCAGTGGCTCATCAGCTGTGGTGGTCTGGGCTTGGCCCTGTCACCCTGGTACTGGCCCCTTCTGGGCTGATGGGTAGGGTTTCTTCTTCTTTCCTCCCCATACCCTGCTGATCTGGCCCTTGGGGGCCTTGGCGCTTGTGCGCATTCTCCTCGTCCCTCAGACGGACGGTAATTTCAACCTTAGCAGCGGCATGATAGCACTCCTGAATTTTAGGATGTCAGTCATGCCCGCAAAACAACTTACCAACTCACATTAACATTCACTCATGGTGTAAATTGATTCACAACAAGGTACTCTACTTACCTGCAAGGTAGTATACTCAGCTGGCCCCATCCCATAGCGGAGACGGTGGCTTAGTCCATTGTAGAACCGGTTCACCAACACTCGGTTCGAATACCCAAGGTATGGTAACAGGTGGATAAGACCGGTGAATGCGGTATAGTGTAGTCATCAACCGACATCTTATCCCCCTGCTTCAGGCTGTCCAGCTCGAGGCGCTTGGCCTCCTGCACGTGTACCGGGTAGTACTTGGCTCGCAGTAGAGCCGTGTACTCCCTCCAACCGAATTCAGGATCAGCCATCCTGTCCTCCTTCACCAACTTCCACCAACTCTGCGCCGTACCCTTCAGGTAGTAGGCGGCAAGACGGACCTTAGCTCCAGCAGGTACTGCCAAGGTCTCGTAGGCGGTCCTCCAGCCGGAGATGTACGCTCCAGCTTTCGAGGATCAGTCTCCCAATGAATGATGGCAGTCTCAAATCAGCCAACGCCTTGACCCAATTGGTCTCTCGTGGCGGTGGTGGTGGTGGCTGAACTCCGGGCTGTTGCCCTTGCTGTATAGCAGCAACAGATCGGGTACCAACTGGGCTACGGCGGCTGCAACTGCCTCAGCCATAGTCTGTGCCGCAGTATCATCGCCCTGGTTACCCAGATCTCCAGTACCGCGCCCGCGCGGCCTCTCCCTCGTGGTCTACCTGCCATCTGAATTCATACGAACATTTCATTAGCATTATGCTTGCACACTTATCGGTCCAACGGTCGTAACGCTTCCTGACAATAAGGTATTCCACACTTAGTTAGTGGTTAACCTTTCCAAATCTGTTCACTTAGGTATCTAGTTAGGTTTCCTAACTCGGTATATCCCTAAGCTCGGTATTCTAGTCATCAGAGCGATACTTCGCTCTGATACCACTTTTTGTAACACCCCTACAACGCTCCTATCATCTACCGAAATCGCAGCGGAATTTACCAACCAACAATAACTAAACGCTTTGGTGTTACAACGCCGTTAACCACCCACGTGGTTAACTAGGCAGAATAAATACAAGTGTATCGGTCTGATGAACAGAGTATTTAATTTACAACACACCTTCCAACCGTAAACATCCACCAGTATTTAACAAACGGTACCAAAATGTAATGCCTCGGGAGCACAGGCGCATCCCGGCTCAACAACCAACATATCCAAAAGTACATCAACAACCTAGGACCTAGAGCCACTCTGCCTCTTCGATCCTCATCCTGCAATAAAAATATGGGGCCCCCGAGGGGTCAGCACCTTTGCTGGTATGGCTAACGCGCAGCCCATCGACTACCGGGATACGCGCAACCAATTGTCATAATAACATGGCATTCATTTTAGAATATCCAACATATATACATACATATACCATAGCATAGCAAGGGAAATTGCATAGCATCACGACATCAAACATAACGCCATAGACTTGGTTCTCACAAGGAACCTTCCACCATAGTTAGTAAACCATGTGAGCCTAGAGGTTTTTACCAACCCATGTTAAGCTCGTTACCATCCTCGTTACCGTCCGGTTATATAGAACGGTTAACCTATACCAAGGTGTGTCGGATATAGTAATCCCAAGCACACCGAAATAACATACGTATGCCCCTGTGGCCCGACGTGAGTCAGTAACTAGCTTTGGATAAGCTAAGGGAAGGTAGAAACCAAATTGGAATACCACCTATACATACACCAAGAGAGTCGAACCGGATAAGATATCGACCCCCATCACACACGCGTGGCCGGAACAACAACGGACTCCTCACTCCCCCGGTTAGCACTTGTTAGTGATCACACAACATCTTGTCAAGTCACCACAAGCAACATTTAGGTCTTGTTAGACAACCAAGGGAAAGGAGTCATAACCTTACAACATCATAGTGTATAACAACTGTAAACTCTTTCATGCCTTAGTCTTATAAGGTCGTAACACGCAGAAAAACAAACAACACCCAAGCCGGTGTAAACCGTTAGGCAACAGACTGCAAGAAAACCATACCTTGGTCCTTGCCTCGTTTCGTTTCCACCTTGAGAGAATCCTATACACATTAATAACGTCGGTTAATTAACGCACTAATCCATTATTAACATTAGCTACTCATCACTACTAGTTCATTTTATTTTACCTTGTTACAACCTTTCATCCTTTTTTGCCTTAAAAACCCACCTAACATGTCTCCAATCCTTATAAGATCTTTACTAACCAACTACTATTTTAGGTAACAATTCCCATCTCAAAACAATAATTTTTTTTTCTTCTGATTTAAAACAGAGACATGTCCGGACCTGTGTCCGGACTTCCAGTTCGGACACTGTTCGTGACTGAAAAAAATTCAACCGACAGGGCCTGTCCGAACCTCCACATCCGGACGGTGGTTCGGACAAGGCATTATTCTCCAATTTCTAAGCCTTTATACACTTAACCAAATTTCTCCAAAGTCTCCAACACTTATAGTATCTCTCTCTAAGTTCTAAGTGATACTCCTTGCCCATTCCAATCATTATTCTTAGATATTTCTTCCACACAACATCATTACTTTAACATCATTTCTTACAAACTAAAACTCCTTAAGTCATTCTTGAAATCCCTTTTTCCTAAGCTTACACTTTCTCCTTATCTTTCCAAAGTTTGCCTAAGTATTTACCTAAGTCCAAAATGACTTTGGTACATGCTAAAACCTCAAGGTCATGCCTAAGTCCTTATTACACTCTAGAACACTTCCTAGTTCATCAAAATTCCTTTACAACATCTTGAACTCCTTATGCATTTCCTAAGTTTTCTAACTCATCAAACCTTATGTAAACACTTAGAACTTCTTGTTTCTTACCTAATTTTGACATGGGTTCCCCTTGAACATTACTAAGCCTAACACTTTGTTTTTCTCTCTTTAAAACACACAAGAACATCTAAAATCACCAAGAACCTTTCTTACACAACTTCACCAAATTCACACACTTCACAATATAGTGCATCACTTAAATTGCAATGGCACTTAGGCCCTTAAAATGCATGGCTCTTAGGCCCTTAAAGTGCTTAAATCATAAACACTGAATTTCCACAATATATATGTGCCTTTAACCTGCAAATACACTCACACACATATGTCTTTTACTAAACCCTTGAGAACACTTTACTAAGTCATTCACCATTTGCTCTTTAGGTAGTTTAAAATAGCATTTATAAGCTCATTCTCCTAAGGCATTAAACAACATTAAGTTAGTAGATTTACCTCTTTTTCCAAAATACTTCCTCCTTGCTTCCTTACAAAACCGTATGATAATTTGATTCCTTGTCAAGTTCTAGACAATATACAAACACCATAATGAGTATTCAAGCATTAAGCTTCATCTCATTGTAAACCCTAATTTGACCTTGTTTCAAAAACATTAATGTAGTTTTTTTAACCTTGATCTTCGAAGGGAGTTTGAATATATAACAGAGAGGACTCCACCTAGTCCATGAAGAGTTGAAATGAAGCTAGAACAAAGTCACACAAAGAGCTATATCAATGTGTATTTTCGGACATGACAAAAACAAGGAGGAACTTGATTTTTGTTTGAGATTCCTTACCTAGTAGCAAAGGAGAGTAATAATATGTAGAAATCCAAGCTCAAGCTCCTTCAATGGTGGAACACCTTGGCACCGAAATGGAGCTCTTGGAGTTTTGAGAAGATAGGAATGAAGAGCTTGATGAGAGGAAGAGATTGGTGGT